>JASPKZ010005677.1:300000-615000 GCA_030220185.1 Diploptera punctata | reverse complement strand
TAATACCCAACATTGGGCTGTTACGTTATAGTAGGCCTACATTGTAGATATTATGGTATTGACTTTGATTAGCCTAATCATTATTTTAGTTTAATGTGCGAAACATGGACTCTTACTTTAAGAGAGGAAAGGAGATTACAAGTATTTGAGAATAAAGTACTTAGGAAAATTTTTGGACCAAAGCGAGATGAACAGACAGGTGAATGGAGAAGACTACATAACAATGAACTACATGGTCTTTATAGGAAACCAGATATAATAAGAACAGTTAAGTCTCGTAGACTGCGATGGGCAGGATATGTTGCACGTATGGGGAATGAAAGACTTGCATGGAAGCTTCTTGTAGGAAAGCCAGAGGGAAAACGCCCAGTTGGTAGACCAAGAATGAGGTGGGAGAATAACATTAACTATGATTTGAGGGAAGTAGATTATACAAGGAATGATTGGAAAGCATTAGCTCAGGATAGGGATGTATGGAGAGCTTATGTCCGCGCGGCCATGAACCTACGGGTTCGATAGTGCCAATGAGTGAGTAAGTAAGTAAGTATATAAATATATACTTACAACTATATACGTTAAGATCCTGTGTAAATATTTTCCGTATTTAATATTTTTCGCTGATTAAGTGGATGTGAAGCCCATATGTCCTTAACTCCGTCAGTTGAAACAAATTATTATTATTGTTATTATTATTATTATTTATTATTCTTTCCTTCTTCTTCCTTTCCAGGACTAGGTCAATGCGACCTGTTCCGGTCTCAAGTCCATCGTTTCCTTGGTCGTCTCAATAATATTTTTGTCATGCGGTGGGTGTTGATCATTTTGGGTAATCTTGTGTTGTTAATTCTGTCTAAATGTTCTTTCCATCGGTTTAGTGCTCTTCCAGTTTATCGAGTATAGAGTGTCAATCTAAAATAATTATTTTGTGATACTCTTCTATTCCTCAAATAATACCCTTAAGCTGATTAACTCTATTCTTATTGGAAAATATCTCCAGTTCATTTTTTATTGACTCATTATGTAATCTATCCATGCGTGTACATCCTTTTACGGATCTTAAAAATTTCATTTCACTGACTTTAATGTGTGAGATATCTTTTTTTGTAAGTACCCAAGATTCAGGTCCATATAAAAGATCAGAAATAGTCACAATCGTATAAAACCTGATTATTATTATTGTTATTGCTATTGTTATTATTATTATATTTATTATTATTATTATTATTATTATTATTATTATTATTATTAAATACAAAACATTTTTCTGTGATCATAATAGAAATAATATAAGTTATTGTTATTCTTATGTAGCGTAAGGAAAATTGTAAACGGGAGGCTAAAACTATAATTTTGGAAATTTCAAATGATTTGTCTAGTGATGTAGAAATCCAAGAGGGTTGGTTGAGTGATTGCCACGAGTTAGTACCGAAGAAGTCTAAACAAAGTTAAGAGTAGGTTTAGGGTGTATTCAGTAAATGTTTGGGAAAAAATTAATTAATACAAAAGAAAAGAATGTATTGATTTTGTTATTATTGGAGATGGTAGAATAACATTAAATAATTGCACATATTGCAATAAGTTAAAAAAAAGTTTTTCAAAATAATTGTTATTGTATTTTGCAGTTGTAGTGGATCAAAAATAGAAAATATCCATGCGTAGTTATACTTCTCGCACTACAAACTGGCGGCTGTGGACCGTTACTTATTTTTCATCTTATATCCTCAGGGCTACCTGTAGGCTATCTTTACATTCCAACCCCTAGTATAGACCTTAAAGAAAACGCTGTCCTGTTGTTTGTATAGTGTTGAGATACACTCAGATTCAATCCAGGAATAGAGAACTGGGTTGCCATTTTAACAGTATTTTCTTGAGAGAAACCCTTATATAAAACTGAAGATTGCAACACAGCAAGTACATAGTTGTAAGTTGTAGCCGTCCAAGCCACCCCTTCTTGAAGAAAAAAAAAACAGTTCCCACTTGTCACTGAGCTCTCGTGCGGATCTGTACTATCATGTGTGAAAGTGTCCACTCTCATATTTACTATAAAACTAGTTTTCATGCCATAACTATGTTTTTTTAAATGTATAGTACATAGATTTGGAAAAAGTATTGCTACCTTGCCCCTACACCCTCCTGAAACAAACAAATACCTTTATTATGAGTTTGATAACATCTACCCCCTGTACATAGGGGGACACTGGCGCAGCCCATAAGGTCTGTACTAACTTCCTGGGTTGAATTAGAGTGTAAAGTTCCTGTCGTGTGCTGCATGCAAAAACGTTTCTATCAGTTATAAGTTTACTTTATATTATAATCACTTCTGACAAGGAAACTGTCAACCATTGAATGCTGAAACCTACCTTAAATGTTCTACCAGAGAAGCGTTGTGATGTATCAAGACAGTGTCAAAAAAAAGTATATATATATATATATATATATATATGTGTGTGTGTGTGTGTATGTGTGTGGGTGTGTGTGTGTGTGTGTGTGTGTGTGTGTGTGTGTGTGTGTGTGTGTGTGTGTGTGTGTGTGTGTGTGTGTGTGTGTGTGTGTGTGTGTATCTGCCGTTTTTAACTAGAAATCACAGAAACCTAAACCAGAATGCAGCAATTGCAACCCACTGTACGTGCGGAAATCAAGGGAGCATCCAGATATGCTTCTTAGAGTACATCAGTCCGAGGTGAGACGCGCGGAGCTGTGCATCTAGGCCAATGGTCGACGTTTCCAACAATTACTATAAAATGACGTGTAATAACTTCCATTTATCTTAGAATTAATAAATAAACAACAATGTGTTGAACAATTTTAAATGCTGTTTTATTCTGTAGACCCACAACAATGCATTTCCGACCCAAGGTTCATTGTGTTAAAATACTAGTATGGATGTTCCCTACGACCACACGAATAATCTGTACTCATTTCGGTAACACCCTGTATAATTCCAAAGTAGCTCTACTATTAAGCATAATCCTAAGTTTTGTAATGCATTGTTATAATATATGACAAAACATTCGTAAGTACCGAAAATTGTTTATGCCGTGTAAAAAATAAATGTGGAATGTGTGTATATGATCTCATTATGATAGGGAAAGGAAGCGGAAGAAGAATAGTATGATAATGCGATCCATGTCTTGAGAGAATTCCGTCTCCTCGCTTTATATTTACGATGAAAGCGGAATCTTCAGCCTTGTTGAAATGAGCTGAAAGGAGAGAATTGCTAAGAGAACAATAATAACATGATATTGAAGAAATCAAAGAATACTTGAAGCTCTCAAAGAAAAATAAAATCAAAGAAAGGAGTTTTTATTGTGATGGATGTTGATGAAGGTTATATCTGTGATTTCGAAACACAATGTCATATTTTTCCTTTTGTTCTGTTTTCTATGAAGAACAAATTACCCACCATTTTCTGGCATTCTAAAAAAGTAGTTATTTCGTTGCTTCTAAGTTTCAAGTCACACTTTTGTTCCCATTTTTTTACAGTACGATATTAGTTTTCAGCGAATTCCAAATAAATTATTAGGGACTATTATTATGCTTTCAAGTCTTATACGAGAATTTCCCTCAAACGCTGGAGGGAAAATTTTCTATAGGATCGTAACAGGCCTTGGCCTAATACTTGGAAGGAAGAAGAAGAAGAAGAATATTTATAAAACAATATAAACTCCCGTCAAAATTATTCTTACGGTTTTATTTTTAGACTATATTACCATGCGAGGTTGAAAAGTGGATTTTACAGAATCGAGGAAAATGTTTAAAAACTTCGCTGTCGCTTGGTTTTTAATTCCCGAGGTTCTGTGAAGTGTTTTACAATTCACAAACGTGCGTTGTACATTATTATTTGCGCGATGGTGTTTTCAAAGTAATAAATAATAGTAAAATAATAACCTCTTTGTTGGAAATATTTGCGTTCATTATAAACAACTGAATAATGTTAACACGGTAGGCAATGTTTATTACTTGAAACAACAGGAGGCCGTGAGACCAATTTAGTGATAAAATGGCGGCAAGTACGTATTTATTGTTTTATATTCTTTCAAATAAAGTTCAGTTCATTTAAAATGCAGTGACTTGTTTCGTATAATGTATATTAACACTACCTTTTGGATATTTTTTTGTATATACATTCTATGTATTATACATAGAGGGCAGTGATTTTACTTCGCACACGCGTGTTTGCAATGTGTAATATTAGGGTATAGTTATTTTTATTACTAATATAAAATTATAGAATATTCACCTATATTAATCTATAATTTTATATTAATTTTGAATAAACCTCAACGGGACACATCATGAATCTTATAAAAGTTGATTATTTTTATTACAGTAGACAACCCCGAAATGTAGGACTTCATTCATGGTCGCTATTGCTGTAAGTACGACAAAACGCACTATCGCGCAAAAAAAAAGTTATTTACTGCCATACAACGCCTTTTACATGTTTTCTAATGATTATTTCAATATATTTCTCTACCATTATCAACTATATACATATTGTAATGATGAGGCAGCCATATTGATTTTCACAAATATTGTGTGTTCCAATGCAGCAACATAACCAATATATACTTTCAAACTTATTACAATTCAGCCAACATAGACTTTATAAATTACTACGATTTAATTAATTATTTACACTAAACCAACTATTAACACAAAAACTACACTAATAATCATCATCTGTCACGAATTAATCATTTATATTCCTGTTTCAGCCCCATCTAGCAGTCTTTAACCGGTCTTCCTGGTCGTTGATTTCCTTCGAGTTTATATTGCATCATCATTTTTGGGATTCTTGCATTATCCATTATTTTTACGTGGATTAGCCTGTTTAATTTATATCTGTTGAGTTCTTTTTCTTCTGATTATTCTTCTAATTGTTCTAAAAATTTTCATTATTTTTTTTCGATCTAAAAGAGTATATCCTGCTGTCCTTTTGAGAAATTTAATTTCCGTTGGTTTGATTCTGCTCCTGTCTTTTTTTCTTAATGTTCAAATCTCTCTTCCGTATAAAAGAGACGTTAATGCTAAAGTATTATATAGTTTTATTCTTGTGCATTTTTTAATAATTTAGATTTTAATGTGCGTCCACCGCTGTGGTCTCGGGGTAGCGTGCTGCATTGTCACGCAGCGGGCCCGGGTTCGATCCCCGGTCGGGACAGTTTTTCTGGGTGAGGTTTTTATCGGGGTTTTTTCCTCACCTGTAAGACAAATGTCCCGAAAACTTTAAGGGCCCAAACGGTCCCCGAAATCATATGGCCATCGCAATCAACATTCATATTCATCTTAGGTTAAGCTTAGGATTAGGGACTCTCCTGGCGCACCACTATCATCATCATCATCACCCATAATATATTCGGGGCAACGTAACCCCGCCTTCCAGGCGCCCCAACCTCAGAAGTGGGTTACAAGTACGCAATGCCAGGAGAGAAACCAGGAATGTCGAAAGACAAACCTGGGTCATTTGAAAAAAAAATGTGTGTCATAACTGCAATATTATTATTTAAAAAGCTAATCAAAATACAAATACTAACTCTAGTTAGATGTTTTTTGGAATGTTTCACCTGAAGTTGGCAACACATCTTCCAATATCCTGTACATGTTGGCTGCATCCTGTGATTCCATACTGTAACCGATAAGCGTCTGCTGGCGCATGCGCAAGGTGATGGTTGGGACTTAGAAAAATGTTTCGTGTCACGTGTTGGAATGTATTTCCAATGAATTTATTATCTGTTTAAGTCAGAATGAAGAAGTAACTGCATAAACTAATCGAATTAGTGATTATAGAATTTGTTAATTAAAATTAATTAATTTGATTTAAGTTGGGAAAATCAACTGTTACCAGCTCTCAGTGCAACAAGAAGACAGTGTTGAGTGAAAAATGTGTTTCAGAATGAGACAGTAAATTCTGTTTGCTAGTGCACTCAACGTGGGAGAATAGCATTAACCATGATTTGAGTGAAGTAGATTATACAGGGGATGATTGGAAAACATTAGCTCAGGATAGGGATGTATGGAGAGTTTATGTCCGTGCGTCCATGAACCTACGGGTTCGATAGTGCCAGTGAGTTAGTTAGTTAGTTAATTTTATTCCTATTATAATTTTATTATCCAGAATAAAAAATAATGTCTAAGTAGTTGTAAGTGTTCTCAGTGGTATCAGAAGTAAATAAACTTGCATTATGACAATTTAAATTGCCACTTTCATTCTGGACCTCTGAGCCCCTCCCCCCTCCCCCGTTGGTATTACATATAACAAAAATTACCTTGGCAGTGCTAGGGTTAATATGGAAATCAATATATGCAGACGGTGAATTTACAGTTTGTCTTACAAAGGAACTGCCTACCTCTCCAAACCGAAACATATCTTGAAATTTCTCCTAGAGAAGTATTGTGATGTATCAGAGCCCTGTCCAAAAAACTATCTGCCGCTTTCAACTACGGCACGCTGTAGCGTAGTGGTTAAAGCACTGCGCTACAAGCCGGAAGGTCGAGGGTTCGAGTCCCGGTGGGGTCAGGATTTTTAAACTGACCCAAACCTTCTGGCGGCACTATGGCCCTGGAGTCGACTCAACCTCCAACTGAAATGAGTACCAGACGCTTACTCTGGAGGTAAAGGCGGCCGTCACGCAGGGCTGACAACCCGGCTGACATCAAGTGTGTCAATTGTCCAGAAAAAGTGGGAGCCTTAACTTCCTACTACCCCAAGAGTCTCCTGACGCCTGTAGAGGGATCACTTTACTTTTTTTTTACCGTAACGCACAAAAATCGAAGCTAGAATCCAGTTAAAGCAACCCACTCTGCGAAGCAAATAGACATATCTACTTCAGTATAGCGGAATGGAGTTAGGCGGGGCGGGCGCGGACGGCAGGTAGTGAGGGTTATCCACTCTACCAAGTGATGAGTTTTTTTACTTCCCTGCAGTTTAAACGAGAGATTTGGCGCTGGATTTTAGTGTCTTGCAATTAAAAACAGCATTTTGTTTTAGACATGGCCTTGGTACATCAGATCTTTTCTCTAAGAGAAATTTCAAGGCTGGTATTAAAAGGATCGTTTTATAGTTTATAATATTAATTTAACTTCTTATTGCTTAAGATATCTGGGCATGCAATGGTTGACAATTCCCTTGTCTATATATTTACGTCCTGAAAATCATTGATCTCGGCTGGGTTTAAACTTCGAATCTTGGAACTAGATCCAAAATTGTAATAATTAGTCCACCAAGACCGGATTTTCAATAAAGTTTCTCTCTTCTTTTTCAGAAGCTGTGTTCGGGAGAGAAAATATAAGAATTATGGTATCTTCGGTTGATATTTCCATTCAACTGCGGGTAAGTCTTCCATTTTGTTTTGTATGTCATGATGCACTAGGTAATGCTAGCACGCAATGTTACCTACTCCGCCCACTTACATGCCAGTGTTCTATGTAATTTCACCGCCTTCTTTATACTTAGAATCTCCCTATTATGCACACACTCACTGGATCATATATCAAACTCCTGCCCACCTGGAAGCCGAACTTTCACGCTATTTACTTCCGTGGAAACATTCTGAAGTACAGTCAGATATACAAGGTAAGCAAATTTTAAAAAAGTGAATACAATTTGTAATTTACGAATAAGAATAAATTTTATTCACAAATAAATGTTGTACACAGTATCGACACCCGAATGAACAAGTGCTTGTGCTCGGGTGCAGTTCAGTTACAGAAATAATACATATAGTACATATACATTACAGAGTTTCATTTAAAGGGAGAAGGAAAACAGAATACATAAATTTAGGATCCAGTTTCTAGACATAAAATAAATTCTGACACACAAAATACTTAAAAAATAATACATGGAGAAATAAAATAAATAAAACAATATGGAATAGATAAATACCAGACTGAATAAGGTAATTAAGGATATTACAAAATAATACAAAACAAAACAAATTCATGAGAAAGTTTCAAAGTGTAAGAGGCACTCTGACACAGAATTAGAATGATATAAACAAAATATTATATAATAGATTAATATCAGACTGAAGAAAGTAATTAAATACATTTGAGTTTATATTTTAGAAAATATGGAACATTAAAAATTCTATTCTATAGTAATTCTGCCCGAGGTCAGGTCTTTCAATGTAGCCATAGCATTTTGATGCTATGCTTAGCAGCTTTACTAGGGAATTATAGATGTGGTAACTTCCCCACCGGTGAAGGATGTTGATGATGATGGTAAGGATAATAATAATAATAATAATAATAATAATGTTTTATTTATTCTGGCAGAGTTAAGGCCATAAGGCCTTCTCTTCCACTCAACCAGCACAAATACAAATAAATATTTGACAAATATATATATATATATATATATATATATATACACTATACTAATTATAAACAGTTAAAGATACATTAAATGTAGCAATGTAAATTTCATGTACAAACAACATTTTATACGATAATAACAATAATAATACTTACGATAATAATAATATAATTATAATAATATAATAATGATAATAATATAATAATGATGATAATATTAATGATTATAATAATAATAGTATGAATATGATAAATTATACAAGAAACACCAATTAATATATTTACCTTACACTGGGTAATGATGAAGTCGAGGTTAGAGTAAATATAAATTTAGATTTATTTTAAAAGTTGCCAATGTCCGGCAGCCCCTTATTTCTTGTGGTAGAATGATGATGGCCGGATGATTTTCGGGTACTGTTGGGCTTCCTGACATTTGCCTTGCAGGTGGCGAAAAACCCCGAAAAAACCTCATCCAGGAGCCTGTCCCGGGAATCGAACCCGGGCCCGCTGCGTGACAAGGCAGCACGCTACTTCGAGACCACAGCGGTGGACGATATGGAAAAGTAAATATTTCGGACACAGAAAATGCTTAATCCAAGCAAATTCCTGAACTGGTTTTCGAAACGTATTATTGCCAATTCCGAGGAAATAAGATATTGAGGTTTTTCACTTATAAGATTCTTTTAATGTGAATACGTTCACGCATTCGTTCTAGTAGACACCGTAAACGACCATTATGAAAATGTGTGTACATTATACCTTATTAAAAATGATCAACATATCTCAATATACTACCTCACCTCCGTTCTCGGTGTTTTTGCAACATTCTGTATATAGAAAATTATTGCATGGGTATTGGTCGAATTTCTTTAATTTAATTCCACACCAGTTTTCACCAAAATGTCAAATATTATATATGGTCCAGAAGTAAAGCAGAGTAGTAATGGCAAAAGATGCTTTTAGCAAGAAGAGAAGCATTTTCTGCGGACCTTTGGCAAAAGAATTACTGATGAGGCTAGTGAAGTGCTTTGTGTGGAGTGTAGCATTATAAGGTGCAAGAGACTTGGACATTACGACGGAATGAGGAAAAGCGACTGCAAGCTTTTGAGATGTGGATATGGAGAAGAATGGAACCTATAAAATGGACATGTGCTAGACAGAGTGGGTGAAGGAAGAACAATGCTGGAACTCGTAAAGAAGAGGAAAATAAATTGGATTGGCCACTGACAAAGAAGCAACTGCCTGCTGACGGATGCCCTAGAAGGAATGGTCAACGAAATGAAAGTTAGATGATAGACAATATTAAAAATAATGGTTTTTATGCAGATATAAAAAGGTAAACTGAGTTAAGGAAAGAGTGGAGAATGCTGAGTGTGCTGTGAAAGACCTGCTCTTGGGCAGACAATGAATGAATATATATATATATATATATATATATATCCATCCATAGTAATTCTGCCCGAAGGCAGGTCCTTCACTGCAATCATAGCATTTTCACGCTATGTTTGCAGCTTTACTAGGGAATTGTAGGTGTGGTAGCTTCCCGTTGCTTTCCACACCGGTGAAGGATGATGAGGGCGATGATGATAATGATACGGATGATAATGATGGCCATATGATTTCGGAGACCGTTTGGGTGTTAAAGTTTTCCTGACATTTGTCTTACAGGTGAGGAAAAACCCCGATAAAAACCTCACCCAGAAAAACTACCCCGACCGGGGATCGAACCCGGGCCCGCTGCGTGACAAGGCAGCACACTACCTCGAGACCACAGCGGTGGAAATATATATACATAGATATATATGAAGAGTACAGAGAAAAAACCGGGTAGGGTTAAGTCATTTTTTCCCTGAAACCTACAAAAGTAATTTTAGTTGTAAAAAACACATAGCTCATTACCTGTATGCAAATTTTGAGTTAAATAAATCCATGACTGAACTGTATCTCTTACTATAGATTAAGACTTTCACAGCTATCGTTATGTATTTTAAAATACCATTTCGGGATTCTTGGCCGTGTCTTGTAGTGTTGTTCTTCTCAACGTTTCATCACCTACTGTGGAAGACATATTTCAGGAGATATTGCTTGTTTAAATTCTCGTAATAAACTGCTAACTAACTGTTAACTTGTGTGATTTTACTGTAAGTAATGATTTTTAGTAAATAATTTCTAATTGGTTGAGTTAAACGTACAGAAGCTCATCCATTTGTTTCTTTTATTGCTTATAAATGATAGTGGTTTCCATTGGAGAAAGCTGATCGTTATAGGAAGCCAAATATAATAAGAACAGTTAAGTCTCGTAGACTGCGATGGACAGGAGATGTGGCACGAATGGGGAATGAAATAGGAGCATGGAAGCTTCGTGTAAGAAAATCAGACGGAAAACGCACAATTGGTAGATCAAGAATGTGGTGGGAGAATAGCATTAACGATGATTTGAAGGAAGTAGATTATACAGGGGATGATTCGAAAACATTAGCTCAAGATAGAAATGTGTGCAGAACTTATGACCGCACGGTCATTAACGTACGGATTCGATAGTTGCAGTGAGTTAGGTACGCAGTTAGTTATGATTTATATATTTCCAAAATTAATTGTATATAAATATTATACTTATGACTTATTTATTATAATATTTTTATTCCTTTTTTTATAGATTTATTTGATACCAAATACAATTATATTAGTTCTTTTCATTTCCTCCAACATTATTAATGATTTCATTTTAAATATTTGTTTAGATTAAATATATATATATATATATCTTATTTTATTCATATTATAATATTTCTCCCCCATCAAATAAACTGTCACAAAATGTGTATGTATATGTATATATATATATATATATATATATACACATATATATGAAGGGTACAGGGAAAAAAACCGGCCTAAATCATATTTTCTTTGAAATCTAGAAAACGTACTTTTTAGTTGTAAAACAAACATTCTTCCTTACCTTTATATCAAACTTTGGATTTAGATAAACCAATGACGAAAATGTAAAGTGTATATTTTAATGTTTGATACTTATAAATGATAGTTCTTTCCATGGGGAATCTAATGGCTCCTCAAACTAGATTTCGACAAAAAAAATGATTTATCTAGTAAGGAAACTTGAAGACCCAAATGGTCTCCAAATATCATCTGACCACCATTAACATATTCTCCATATTTAGTATAAACATGTGAGTGAATGGTATTGTCTCGGAAAGGGCTCTGACATTGAGCTGATCATTCATTTGGGAGGCCCTTCACGTTCTTATGTGGTCAAAAAAATACGTGTTAATCTAAAGTGTTCCACTGAAAGGCCTGTGTGACATAAGGCTTGTAAGGTGAGAGGTGTAGAAGAAGAAGGTGAAGTTAATAAAGACGAAAGAATTTAACTGAGTTTTTGAAATCAGAGTTTGTTAAATTGTTAATGACTTTCTCAAGCTAATAAGAATATTATTGTACTTAAATTCGAGAAGATGTTTTCATGCTTCTTTGAGCGTAAAAGAGCTCAGGGGGGAGAGAGATTGATTGACCTAGTAGCAGGCACAATCGAAAGCAATTAACTAGAGATCTTCCTCATTTACAATTCCTTTGCAATCTGAATACTAACTAACTTCTAACGTTTCCTTCAATCGATTTTCTTGTCAGTGACGTACTGAGCACTGGACAACACAGAAATTTACACCTCACAAACATGACATATTCTTACAACTTGGTTTCTAAAGTGGAATAAGTTTTGTGTTATCTCCTACGGCTTTGAAATAATTTCCCATATATGATTATCAGGACAAAATTGTACCTGACAATAAAATTTTGGAGGAGGTGAATAAAGATGCAATATTTCATATGAAGAAGAAAATAATGTAAATGCAAAAATATCTAAATTTTTAAGAGTTTTAAGGTTAATAAATTCTATCTTCAAACCACAGTCCAAAAACATTCAAGATTTAAAGTGTATAAAACACTGGCTCTTCCAACTCTTTTGTATGGTAGCGAAGCATAGACATTGAAACAGAAGGATGTACAGACTTAGATCTGCTGAAATGAGATACCTTCGGAGAACTGCAGGATACACACTACTAGATCACAAAAAAATGAAGACATCTTAGAAGAATTACACATGGAACCTTTAGAAAACAAAATTTCTGATTATAAGTCAAGATGGATGCAACATGTTCATCGAATGGAAGATCACAGGATACCCAAACAAATGTTAAGATATCAACCTGCAGGAAAAAGAAGACCAGAACGTCCACTCAAAAGACTTCTGGGTGGTGTTTCTCTTGAGGCTGAAACAGATCAACAAATGACCTAAATTCGTGAATGTACTATGATAATGATGATGATGATGATTATCAGAACATAATATTTGTATGTAACTAGGTAATACCTGGCGTGTGCTGCTACGCCTAAATAAATGTAATATGTTTTTAGGTTTAGTTTAGTAAGTGAAAAAAAAAGTATAATATTTTAAGTAATTCAAAAAAAATGGATCATCTGAATCAGACATCGAAAAAAGAATAATAGAGACAAAGAAAGTTATTGGCATATCAAATTATATTTTATGGAGTAGGGATATAATAATAATAATAATAATAATAATAATAATAATAATAATACTTTATTTATTCTGGCAGAGTTAAGGCCATAAGGCCCTCTCTTCCACTCAACCAGCTTAAATACAAATAAAAATTTGACAAATATAGATATACACTATACTAATTATAAACAGTTAAAGATACAATAAATGTAGCAATGTAAATGTCATGTACAAACAACATTTTATAGGGTAATAACAATAATGATACGATAATAATAATAATAATAATAATAATAATATAAATATGATACATTATACGGGAAACACCAATTAATATATATACCTTACACTGGATAATAATGAAATCTAGTTTAGAGCAAATATAAATTTAGATTTCTTTTAAAAGATGTCAATGTCCGGCAGCCCCTTATTTCTTGTGGTAGGGAATTCCAGTTGCGAGAAGATCAAGATGACTAAATTATTAATATATAACACAATTGTGAAGATTATTTTATTATACGGTGAGGAAGAATGGACGTTGAAGCAAAAACAGAGAATAGATTATTAGTCACAGAAATTGACTTTTTTAAGAAGATCGGCAAGAATATCAAAATTAGACAAAATAAAAAACAATACAATAAGAGGAGATTATGAACGTAGAAAAGGATATTGTACAAGAGATTGAAGAAATCCAACTAAAATGGTATGGACAAATGAGAAGAAGGGACACAGAACAAGCAAAGAAGTATTAAAACGGATAGGCCTACCACCTGGAAAAGGGAAACGCGGAGGACCATAGCTAACATGGATAAAGGGAATTCAAGACAATATAAAGAAGAGAAATATGACAGAAGCGGACACGCAAGATCGGGAAGTGTGGAAGAAAAAAAATTGTATATTTTGGTTGAGGATATCTGTGTAAATAACAGAAACAATCTTGAATAAAAAAAATACCGTACTTAGTTTTAGATATCCCGTGCTGATTATGCAGCACTGCCCGAAAATCTACTTATCCCTATCTTCATGGTATCATTGACTTGAAAGACAAAAAAGGTTATTGTTAGTTATCCGCCAAAGATAGATATATCCTGTCGCGGACATTTTTTGTAGTATTTTTTTTTTTTAGATATTCAATTCAGTGTACATTACAATAGACTATCACTAATTCGGCCCTCAGTTGACCGATTTTATTTTAAATGTATGTCAAAAATATACTTACTTACTCACTGGCACTATCGAACACGTAGGTTCATGGCCGCGCGGACATAAGCTCTCCATACATCCCTATCCTGAGCTAAAGCTTTCCAATCATTCCCTGTATAATCTACTTCCCTCAAATCATAGTTAATGTTGTTCTCCCACCTCATTCTTGGTCTACCAACTGGGCGTTTTCTTTCTGGCTTTCCTACAAGAAGTTTCCATGCACGTCTTTCATTCCACATACGCGCAACATGTCCTGCCCATCGCAGTCTACGAGACTTAACTGTTATTATATCTGACTTCCTATAAAGACCATGTAGTTCATTGTTAAGTAGTCTTCTCCATTCACCTGTCTGTTCATCTCTCTTTGGTCCAAAAATTTTCCTAAGTACTTTATTCTCAAATACTTGTAATGTAGTCTCCTTTCCTCCCTTAAAGTAAGAGTCCATGCTTCGCACCCATATAATATAACTGGTAGAATAATAGTTTTATATATTTTCAGCTTAACGTTTTTTGAAAGGAGTTGGGACATCAAAAGTCTCTGCAATGCATAATAGCACGCATTTCCAGAATTGAGCCTATGTTTAATTTCTTTGTGCATCTCATTCCTATTTGTGATTATTGTTCCTAGGTATTTGAATTCAGCCACTTCCTCAAAATTTCCCTCATTTGTCATTAGCTGTTCATTTCCATTATATACTGAATTTCTACATGTGACCAAATATTTAGTTTTACTGATATTTACTTCCAGTCCTAATTTCTTAGTGTTACTCAATAGTGTGTGCGTGTTGGCCTTTAGTATCTCCTCGCTTTCAGCCAGTAGTACTACATCATCAGCATAAACTAACAGCTTATTAATACCATTCAGTCGTAAGCCTTCCTCATTCTCTAAAGATTTAATGGCATGCTCTAGTACAAAATTAAATAGTAGAGGAGATAGTGCATCTCCTTGCTTCAACCCATTCTGGATTTCAAAAGTGTCTGAAAACTGTTTGCCTACACGCACCCTACTCTTTGAGCCATTTAGACACATTCGTATAAGTCTAACTAACTTTTTAGGGATTCCGAACTCCATCAGGATACTACATAACTTCTCCCTCTTAATTGAATCATATGCTTTCTTGAAGTCTACATATAGTTGATGTACAGTACCATTATATTCCCATTTCTTTTCTAAAATCTGTCTTATACTAAAAATCTGATCTGTTGTAGACCTGTTTCTTCTAAATGCACATTGATGATCTCCTAGAATGTCATCAGTATAGGGAGTAAGTCTGCTTACTAATATATTTGTTAGAATTTTGTACGAAGTTGAAAGCAGTGAGATGCCCCTGTAGTTGTTGCAATCAGTTTTATCTCCTTTCTTATAAATTGGTACGATAATTGATTCCTTCCATTCTCTGGAAGAGCTTCTTTTTCCCAAATCATACTAAGCAACCAGCTTATCTTGTCCATCAATTTTTCTCCCCCTGATTTTATAAGTTCTGCTGGGATCTCATCTGAACCTGATGCTTTATACATCTTCAATTTTTCAATTGCCATTTCAATCTCTAATGCACTTGGCTCTGCGACTAGCATTTCTGCTGTCTGTAACTTATCCTCCTCTATGTCCTGTTCTGTATGTACATTTAATAGCTGATTAAAGTAACTTTTCCATCTATTTAATATACTCCTAGAATCTGCAATCATATCCCCATTTTCATTCCGAATTATGTTTGTTCTAGCCTGAAACCCTTTCTTCTCTATACTAATTCCCTGATATAATTCTCTAATGTCCCTATTTTTTGCATTCATTTCAAGATCATTAATCTTCTCTCTCAAATATTCCCTCTTTTTACTCTTTAGTAACTTGGTGGTTTCCCGTCTAACACTACCCAATTGCTCTAAATTTACCTCATTTGGTTCGTGTAACCATTTCATTTTTGCTAGCTTTCTTTCCTTTACAATGTCGGCACATTCCTCATCAAACCATTTCTTGTTTCGCCTCTTTTTTAAACAACCAATGCTTTCTGATGCTGACAATTTAATAATATCTCTTATAGCCTCCCATTCTTTATTTATATCAGTTTCTTCTTCGTTTGCCACATTGTCATCTGAAGATTCCAGTACTTCAAATCTATTAGCAATTTTGATTTGGTATTCTTGCCGCATTTCATCATTTTTCAAGTTTTTTAATTCATATTTTACAGAATCATCTTTAGCGTTTGTTCCTCTCATAAGCGATAGCCGTTGTCTGATTTTCACTCTGACCAGATGATGATCCGAATTGCAGTCTGTCCCTCTAACTGATCAAACATCAATGATGCTACTGTGCCAGCATTTATCCACTAATACATGATCTATCTGGTCCCGAGTTTCTCCATCTGGGGATGTCCAGGTGTATTTATGAATATCCTTATGCTGAAATGTTGTGCTCTTAACAATGAGATTCTTTGATGTGGCAAATGTGACTAATCTAACCCCGTTGTCGTATCTTCATGAAGACTGAATTTGCCTATTGTTGGTTTGAATATATCTTCCCGCCACACTTTTGCATTAAAATCTCCTAAGAAAATTTTCATATGATATCGTGAAAGGCTATCAAATAAGCATTCTAATTCTTCATAGAACTCATCCTTGATCTTGTCATCTTTATCTTCTGTGGGGGCATGTACATTTACAATTATAAAATCATGTCGTTTACCATTTAGAATTATGTATGATATCCTATCACTAACAAATATGCAAACTATTTTATTTTAAATATATACCTGTGAAAATGATTCAACGAGGCTATGTTGAAGGCGTGGAAAAATAATGAAAGAAGACAATTTCCTAAGAAGAATACTAGAATGGGTGCCAGTTGGTAGAAGGAGAAGTCGGTCAAAAAGAGAGAAAAAGGATTGGACGGTGGAGATTGGAGCGAAATACATATATGTGGAGAATGACTGTAAATTAATTGGGTGCAAGAAGATGCTGTGAAACCCTTTAAATAAAAAATATAAATTCCACCACTGTGGTCTCGAGATAGCTACCTTCTCACGCAGAGGGCCCGTTTTCGATCCCCACTCGGAACAAGTTTCCTGAGTGAGGTTTTTCGGGGATTTTCCTCACCTGTAAGACAAATGTCAGGAAACCTTAAGGCCCAAACGGTCCCCGAACATTATATGACCATCATAATCACCATAATTAATATTCACACCACTATCATCATCAACCATCATATGATTTGTGCAGCCGTAACTCCGCCTTCCAGGCGCCTCAAACTCAGAAGTGGGTTACAATTACGCCAATGTCAGGACAGAATACCAGAAGTCACAAGGTGACAACCTTGGGCATTGAAAATAAAATAAAAAATAAAATGTTTTTATTATTATTATCGTTGTTATATTTGTGCTGGTTTAGTGGAAGAGAAGACCTTAGGGCAGGTGTGTCCAACCTTTTTTTTTTTGGAAAAGGGCCACTGTCGTTAATGTGAATTGGTTTGCGGGCCACATGATCCGATATTTTTACCATATTAAATAGGATGTAAGATATACCATTTAATTTAAATATGTTACTTTTATTAAAATATTAATAATATATGTGTTATTTTTAAAATTATATATATATTTGATGTATAATTTAATTCCAAATTCTAATTTGAACAATATAAATAAATTATTTTTAACCCTTGTATGTTTAATATAAATGTTATTTTACAATTTGAATAAATTGTTATATTAAAATAATTATTTTTTTACATGTCAATGCGAAACCTAGCACCTCTTTTCACGAACAAGGCATCTCGTATCTGGTTTGATTGATGTTGTAGCAACTCGAAACGAACTCTCCAGATGACTGTCAGTGATTCACGTTCTCGTTGAGCTCTTCACATGTTGCATCTTGGAGAACACTCGTTCGCATATCTATGTGCTACCGAAAAGTGATGCGAAATGTAGTGCATGTCTATTAATGCCCCATATTTTTCTCTGGGAAAATAGTCGCGATACACATGTGTTGGAAACGGAAAAATTCTTACTCTTTCAAGTTGATTTTATACCAAATAGAATTCATAAATAATATTAGACCTTAACTTATAAATATCACCGTGGGCTGAATGTGATATGATAGAGCAAATATCATTGCTGGCCGCATGCGATGGAATCTAGGGCCGCGGGTTGTAAACACCTGCCTTGGGGTTTTAACACTGCCGGAAAAAATAAAACATTATAATTATTTATTTTCTTTGCAATGTATAAAATAAAACTAAAAAAAATATTAAATCCTGAATTTATAAAGCTCAAAGAACAAAAAACAGAGGCCAAAATGTAATCTTCGTTTGATGGAATGACCCATAAGCCAGAATTGAAGTCTTGCGCATAAAGAGCACGCTACGTTCATTTGTTTTTATGTGGGAGCATGAATAAAGATTTTCTCACAAGTTGAATAAAATGTGGCACATGGAAATATCTGAGATACAAGTTGGCAACATTTTATTTGTCCGGATGGTAAAGTCGAGACGAAAATGTCACTTGGAGACAGATAAGCTCTTTATATTACTCTCAATCTATCTTACTCTCTTCCTTCCCACATTTTTCTCTTCTTCCCTTATATCGACCTATTTTCTATCAACACTTCCATGAATTCCATTTCATTTCAGCTGCAAATTGTTACAAGGAAGGATCTTATTGCGAGATAACTGGATTTAGAGCCACTTAAAATCCTTCAATTTTACAGTATATACATCCACTTAAATGTGTTACGTACTTTTATTGCACAATTTCTCGTCCAAATACACCTGCTTGTAGTTACTAGAGAATTATCTAGGCGCACCTGTATAATTTGAAAAAGATTACAGTATCCATGTCTGGATTCAGTCATAATTACAGCGAGTTTTAAAAGTTATCGAACAGTAGGTGAAGTAATCAATAAATGGATTTATATTTCGCGAATTCCGAAGCAATAAAACTATTTAGGTTGATGTCATGAAAAGATTTTGGCTATTCATTACCAGATTTACACCTGTGAATGTTCTAACAGAGAACAAGTGACTGCTACTTCCACGTTTGGCCAACATCATAATACTAATTTATTCCGCTTTAGATTCTGTTTTATATACAGGGTCATCGAAAAAGGTTGCTGCAATTCCAACAATCATAGCTCAGGACTATTTGAGATATTAAAACGAGTATTTTTTGTTACATTCACCAACTCAAAAAGTTTTTTTTTTCTTTTTACCCTAGAATGTTTCTATGTGCGCTCAGTTGGTTGCTCTGCAAACATCCAGTGAACCGATCAGAGATCTACAAGATTAAGGTAAAGGATCACCGGTGCTGTTGCAACAATCATGCCTGCGATAATCTAGCGCTGTTGTGCAGAAATCGACTATCGGCTGAATGTTTACAGAGCAACGAACTGGGCGCACATAGAAACATTCTAAGGTAAGGAAAAAAAAACTTATTGAGATGGTGAATTTGAAAGACGTTGAAAGGGGTTGAAAGACGTGCATGGAAGCTTCTTATAGGAAAACCAGATGGAAAACGCCCAGTTGGTAAACCAAGAATGAGGTGGGAGAATAATATTAACTGCGATTTGAGGAAAGTATATTATACAGGGAGTGATTGGAAAACATTAGCTCGGGATAGGGAGGTATGGAGAACTTATATCCGCGCTGCCATGAACCTACGGGTTCGATATTGCCAGTGCATTAGTTAGTTAGTTAGATCATCAGCATATGCTAGCAAACTATTTTAAATTTCAATCTGGCTAATATGATATGGTTAATTACATTTGTAAATTGTTTTTTGTTTACGCCATTTTTGTATTAATTTTTCAAGAACACGATTAAAGAGTACCGTAGTGGAGAAAATCCATCTCCTTGCCTTACTCCTATCATAATTTCTATGGATTCAGAAATTTCCCACATGAATTTAATTTTAGCGTTTGTATCTGTTAATGTCTGTTTAATAAGTGCAAGGATTTTACGGTCTAAACATTCTTCTTTAAATATTTCATACCGAATCGTAAGCTTTTTTAAAGTCAACAAATGTATTATTATTAGTGTTATTATTATTATTATTATTATTATTATTATTATTATTATTATTATTATTATTATTATTATTAAAACAATCTCGATTAGAAAAGAAATAGAAATACAGAAATTAGAAAATGGATGAATGCAGAAAGAAATATAATGGGTGAGATTGAACACAGAAGGCTAAAATGGTATGGACACGTAAGAAGAATGCAGATGGAAGACTACCAAACGCATGCATGGAATATTGAAAGAAGGAACAGAAAACGAAGACCACGAACAACCTGGAAAAAGACGAACAATTATTAAATAAATGAGGAAAATGGTGTTTGTTGGTAACAGATGAAGACACAGAGGCGAGCAGAGAAACGATGGAGAAGTTTAATTAAAGGAACTATATGGCGTGAATGTTTGTTGCAAACTGATAGTATATAAGGTCCGTAAGTCTTTCATCTTTATTTATTTTTTTAATTTATGTTAATTACTAAGATTGGTTGGAGAAAACCTTCAATGATGAGAAAAATTCTCAAAACGATTATTATTATTATTATTATTATTATTATTATTATTATTATTATTATTATTATTATTATTATTATTATTATTATTATTATTATTATTATTATTATTATTATTATTATATCAAAATTACACAAAATAAAAACTAATACAATAAGAGAAATTATGAATGTAGGAAAGGATATTGTACAAGAGATTGAAGAAATCCAACTAAGATGGTATGGATATATAATGAGAAGAAAGGACACAGAAACAAACAAAGAAGTATTGAAATCAATACCTCCTGGAAGAGGGAAACATGGTAAACCAAAGCCAACATGAATAAAGGCAATTCAAGACAACATGAAGAAGAGAAATACGACAGAAGCAGACACCAAGACTGGGAAGTGTAGAAGAAAAAAAAATGATATTTTGGTTGAGGATATCTGTGTAAATAACAGAAATAATCCTGAATAAAAATATATCTTCTTCTTCTTCGTCTTCTTCTTCTTCTACTTCATTTCACGGGCTAGGCAAATTGCCTGTTCCGCCTCACAGTTGTTCTGTCCATCTTTTCACGTTCTTTGAACCTCTTGGCTTGTAGTTAAATGTTGATTTTGGTAATCTTGTTACATTCATTCTTTCTACAAGTCTAAACCATTTTTCTCTATATTCTTTGATTTTATCATTCATTGGATATATATTTAACTCTGTTCTTATATCTTCATTCTTTATCCGTTCCATTCTTATGCAGCCTGTTGTTCTTCTAAGGAAATTCATTTCTACGCTTTTTTATTCTACTTTGTAATTTCTTGTCATTATCCAAGTTTCACTCCCATAAAGTAATGCAGGAACTGCCAATGTTTTATAAAACTTAAATCTAGTATCTCTTCTTGTTTTGTTTAAAAAAAACGATAGATGGGACTCCAAAGCTTTGCTCAGCAACCCATCTATGAGAAGGAAATTCCGAAATAAATCCCCGATCCACTAGGGAATGTGGTTGTGCGTCTGGGCTGGTAACCCGATCACGTAAAAATTTCCAAGCTCATCTCTCTCACAGTGTTCAGCCGGACGAATTTAATGGTTGACGATTTAAGCAGAAAAAATATAATAATAATAATAATTATTATTATTATTATTATCATTATTATGATTATTATTATCATTGTTATTATTATTGTTAATATTATTATTATTATTACCATTATTATTATCATATTATTATAATTATAGCTATTATTATCATTGTTATTATGATTGATTGTTATTATTATTTTTGTTATAATTATTATTTATTGTTATTATTATCAATGTTATTATTTTTAACGTTATTATTATTGTTATTATTATCATTATTATTATCATTGATATTATCATTGTTATTATTATTATTATTATTATTATTATTAATATTAATATAATTATTATTGTTGTTATTATTATTATTATTATTATTATTATTATTATTATTATTATTATTATTATTATTATTATTATTATTATTATTCATTTTGGGGATATAATCGTTTGGTATTTAATATCATTGTAATTTTTGTATTTGAATGTAACATTTATGTTTGTCCTGGTGAGTGGAAGAGAAGGTTACATGGCCTTAATTCCACCAGGCAATTAAAGAAATAAATAAATGGCGCATATTTATTAAATACCTCCATCTCGGATAGGGCGTATTGTAATGGATAAGTTTTTCTTCGATTTGAATCCATGATGTAATGGGGGCGAAGCTTCAATTAATGTAATAACGTCTGGAAGAATTTAATTGTATTACCCAGACGGAACGCATAGACCAGTGGCGTTAATTCCATTAGTGTAATTAAATGTAACATAAAACTCATTTTAGTCTTAATCGAGTATTTCAGTCCATATTGTCCCACGTCACTTCCATCCAATCAACAACTTTATTCAAACATTTAAACTAAATTGAACAATGTTCTTCTATTGTCTGCCGCGATACAGTAACGTGCAGCCCAGGTTGCTGCCCATCCGGCGCACCGTGTAGGAATTTTTTAGTAAATTCCCAAAGAATTAAGCTATTGAAATATTTTTTTTATTCAATTCCCCAGGTTTTTCTGGTGTTCTCTCCTGGCATTGGGGTAATTGTAACCTACTTCTGAGGGTGGGGAGCCTGGAAGGCGGGGTTACGGCTGTTCCCATGATATGAAGGGATTAGAGCAATAACATGATAAGCCACATGTTGTTCTTTCTGAGATATGAGGATTTTAATGTTTCAAAAAATCATAAATACTAATTAAGCAAGATTGTTGAAAATACATTGTGCGTCTATATGTTTTAACTCATCACTGGCGCACTTACAAATGATGTTACGGATATTTCAATACGTTTATTTGATATTATTGTAATAAATTACATTTCTTAACAACATGCGGCTTATCATGTTACTGCCCTAAGCCCTTCATATGATGGGTGATGATGATGATAGTGGTGCGCCAGGAGAGTATTTATTCCTAAACTTAATATAAAACAAATATGAGTGATGATAATGATGGCCATATGATGTTCGGCGACCGTTTGGGCCTAAATGTTCCCTGAGATTTGTCTTACAAGTGAGGAAAAACTCCGAAAAAAACCACATTCAGGAAACTTGTGTCGACCGCGAATCGAACTCGGGCCCACTGCGTGACAAGG
Source organism: Diploptera punctata (assembly GCA_030220185.1). Taxonomy (NCBI): domain Eukaryota; kingdom Metazoa; phylum Arthropoda; class Insecta; order Blattodea; family Blaberidae; genus Diploptera; species Diploptera punctata. The sequence continues at coordinate 591,784 of JASPKZ010005677.1, read as the reverse complement.
CAGTACGCTACCTCGAGACCACAGCGGTGGACACTATTGAAATAATTGTAGCAATTCTTGTTTATTGAAACCAGATTTAGTACATAACAATTAATTTAAAAAATGTAAGGTGAGTTCGTTAATCAGATAATTAGGTGTAGCATTTTACAGAAACGAAAATTTAAAAATAGCTCTATCGGTTGCATTTTTCGATTTTTCACTACAAAACTTAGTATCTCCTTTTAAAATAAACCGAGGAAGGTATTCTCCAAAAATCAGCGAAATCCGACTATTAGAAGTGGAGGTTTGTCTGAAACCCGAAATTAAAAATTGACTCTAGCCACTGACATGTTCGGTACGTCGCAGTATATACCATAGTTGTCACCAATGCTATTTACTCTATTCGTTGATGATATTGTAGACGTAATGCTACAATGAGAAATTGAGGCTCCGGAGATAAGAAATGTTAAAGTCCCAGTCCTACTGTATGCAGATGATTTAATTATCTGTTCCAAGACAATCAAGGGATTGCAAAGAGGTCTTGACCTACTGGAAATATACTGCAGAAATTGGGGATTGACAGTAAATATTAGCAAGACAAAAACAATGACGTTCAAAAATGGGACGGTTTATGGTAGAGCAGAGGAATGGAAATACAGAGATCAAACACTTCAAAACGTGAAACATTTTGAATATCTTGGTACGACGTTGAAAATGAACGGAAAATGGAAGAAACATATTGATATAGCATTATTCAAAGGGAGGGGACAACTTAATAGTATTCTCAGTATTCTGGGTAGAGTGTCCGATATTCCAGTTAGTACGTTAGAAAAAATGTATGGAGCAATGGTGAGGCCAGTAATGCACTATGGTAGTGAGATTTGGGGTTTTCAAAGAACGGAAATACTAAATGAGGTATATACACGCATTTTCTAAAATATATTACAGGACTCAGTAAGACCGTTTCTAACTGTGGAATTTTATATGAATTTGGGTCATTTCAGGACGACATGAATTGCAAAATTCGTATACTCAAGTACTGGTTGCGGCTAATCTAAGGTGAACAAACAATGCTCAGAGCAATTTGTTACGACCACCAAATTAGGAACGTAAATGGGAAATTCTTGGCAGACGAGGTTAAGAGAGAACTCCAAAAGATTGGGATGGGTTGGGTATGGGAAAAAGGGACTGAAAATCGCAAGAATGTGTGGAGAAAAATTAGGAGGAGATACTTAGATATAAACCGACAAAATATTTTGGTCGAATGTACGGGAAAACGATCACTATTTTTACAAAGACACCTAAAATAAGTTTGGGGAAAAGAATCTTATATACTCAATCTAGGATTTAAAGAAAGATCAGGGCTTGCTTGGTTCAGGTTAGGGGCATGGAAATTTTTAAAAATTAGCGACGATCACGATATGCGAATATGTCCAATGTGCGGGAGCTTTGAAGACGAGATACATATATTAGGAAAATGTAACGAATTAGAATATTGGAAGCATCAGTTATTACCGGAAAGATTTCTAAATTCAAATCGTGGAAGATTGGCATGCTACGAGTTACTGGTAAACCCAGAAAATTAGATAAACCTGGGTAGATTTCTGGACAAAACGCGGAAAATAAGAACAACATTTATTCAGGAATAGCGGAGAATGAAGATGATTTGCAGAGGTCAGTGTTTAAATTGCAGAATACCCTGGAAAAAATACAACATGAAAATATCTGAAAATAAAACCAAATCCATGGCAATCACTGGAAAGGGACTTTCGAGAGTAAAAATAATAATAAATAATAAACCAATAGAACAAGTAACACACTTTAATTATTTAGGTAATAATATATCACAGTTTCATAATCAAAAAGATGTGGAAACAAATTTAGAAAAATATAACAGATTAAATGGTATAATTAGGAGAAATTTTGGAAAACAAATGAGGAAAGAAATCCAATTGAGATTTCATAATGCCATAGCCAAACCTGCTCTACTATACGGAAGTGAATGCTGGACACTGCCAGCAAAAGATAAATCCCGCATTAATAGTTCACAAATGAGATTCCTCCGATCACTAACGAGTAACATTAAGGGATAGAATGAAAAGTGATGAGATAAGGATGCAGTGGAATAGTAGGGAAATGGTTGAACATATACAAAATTATCAGATTAAATGGTTCCAACAGTCCAGAGAATGTCAAATTCCCGTTTACTAAAGATGATTTACCACCTCAACCCTAAAGGCAAAAGAGACCTCGGAAGACCCTTCAACCGATGGAAAGATCAGTTTTTGTAGTCGCAGAACGGGCATCATCACCCAATACTGCATTCGGAAGAAGAAGAAGAAGTAGATAAATATGTTAGCAAATTGCAATACCATTAATTCTTGATAATTCTACATAACTAAGTTAATGAATAATGTAATTGTATTGATATCTAATTGTAATATTATTGTTTTTTTTTTAACATCAACTTATTGTAACGGACTGTCAACAGCACATACGGCTTATTGCCCGTGCGATCCATATTTGTAAATAACATTGTACGTATCTTACTTTTGGTTTAATAAAGTCCTTATGTATGTATATATGTTTATAATGAACGTACATATTTCCAAAAAAAAAATAGCGTGAAGTTATTCTTATTTTTCTAGTTACACATCTTACAATAATATAATATGTTGTTTCTTAAATGCAAGAATTTTAAAACTAAGTTAGTATAAATAAATATCGTAATTTTTATTATATTGGATTAAAAAATGTTATTAACTAACTCACTGGCAGTATCGAATCTGTAGGTTCATGGCCGCGCGGACATAAGCTCTCCATACATCCCTATCCTGAGCCAATGTTTTCCAATCATCCCCTGTATAATCTACTTCCTTCAAATCATAGTTAATGTTATCTCCCACCTCATTCTTGGACTATCAACTGGGCATTTCCCGAAAATCATCCGGCCATCATCATCTTCACCATCTTTCATCGGTGTGGAAAGCAACGGGAAACACCTATAATTTCCTAGTAATGCTGCAAAGCATAGCATGAAAATGCTGTGATTGCAGTGAAAGACCTGCCCTCGGGCAGAATTACTACGGATGGATATCTTCAGTTTAAAGTATATACCATATACTATAATTAACCCTTAAATTGATCATATTTCCTATAAAACACTTTGGTTTAATATACCTAATATTTTTAATAAAGTAATGTAAAAATGAATCAGAAGATATTTAAGATGGTGTCAATTATTATACAAGAATATGCAAAAAGATAATAACTTAAGGTTGTAAATACTAATAAAATTCATTGTTAAAACCGTTGAAGTGGAGAGTCATAAAATAAGTTAAAATATACCTTCTTAGGTAAAATCCGTCGTCCTCAACTTATAAAATATGTAATCTTTATGCCTGTAGGCCTTTCAGAACATCCGTTCCATCTTCAGCAGGTCACTCTTCGCTACAACATCCAGTATGATGGTCCTAATGTCACGACAAAGCCACATTAGGACCAGCAGCATCAACCATCATATTGGATGTTGTAGCGAAGGGTGGCTTGCTGAAAATGGAACGGATGTTCTGAAAGGCCAACAGGCATAAAGATTTAAGATCGTAAATTATTTCTTAAATGTCATCAGAATTAGAGTTTCTCGAATTAAATGAAATAATTTTTTAAAATTCAATTCCACCAGTTTGTCATTTCGACATTTCTGGCATTCTCTCCTGGTGTTGGCGTATTGTAATCTACTTCTGAGGTTGGAACGCCTGAAAGATGGGGTTACGCTGTCCCAATGATTGATGGGTGATGATGATAGTAATGATGTACCAGGAGAGACCTTAATCCTCAACTTAATCTTATGAAGTGAATATAATGATGATAATGATGGCCAGATGAATTTAGGGGACCGTTTGGGCCTTAACGTTTCCTTACATTTGTCTTACAGCTGAGAAAAAAAAACGAGAAGTACCTCACCCAGGAAACTTGTCCCGACCAGGGATCATACTCAGGTACCTCGAGTGCACAGCGGTGGACATCAAAGAGATACATTTTAATTCTTCTTCTTCTTTCAATGCTACGGCCGTTGTAGTCTGACCTTGACCTTCCATTTAACAGCCATCCATTCACTTCGATCACTTGTTTTATATTTCTAGTTTTGATTCCAGCCTGTTTTAGATCTTCCTGTCATCATCCAACCTTCTCAACCTAGGTCTACCGATCCTTCTCTTACTATCCAGTTTGGAATTTAAAACCTTTTTAGGTATCTGATCAGTATTCATCCTACAGACATGGCCCAGATGAAAAAAAATATATATTGCATAAACTAGCAAAATAGGGTCATACATTTCACTAACTGCGGAATTCGCTTAGTTTACGTAATTCGTACATGACGTACTTTTATTACAGAGTCGTGATATTTTGAGTAAACTTTTGTTTACTTTGCATGCGAAGTGTTTTTTCTAGAAGTCGTGCAATTAGGAATTACAATGTTTGTCATTGTAGTTTATAAGTGAAGGACACCTTGAGAGATAAGTCCACGTGCATTAGCTACTGTAGCATGAATAAAGATCACAGTTTGGCGTGATGAGGGACATTAACCCCTTAACTGGGGACCTAGCTAGTGCAGTTCTACAGCTCTGTGGGGAGCCTTTTCTTTCCTTTAATTTAAAATATTATAAAAAATACAGGGAGTAAACATTTGTAACATATCCATCAAATATTATACAAAACAACCATTCTCTTTCATATGGTCATATTTTTTAATCGAAATTTCATATTTTTATTTTTTTCAACTTTAGTACAAAAACGGCACAAGTGTCTTCTCGTGTTCAATTTAAAGTAATTTGGAAAACATTATTTATATTACATGTAATGAATATTAAAAAAGTATGCAAATCTCTTACATGCAATAAATGTTAACTCTGGCCTTACATGGTGTCTGTCATCAGTGGCGTTGTTTCAAGCCTTACATCGATATAAACTAAGCATTTAGGATATATGTATAAATAAATAAATTAATTTATATTTGGCAATTTACTCCGAAGTTTATAATGTAAATATACAATCTCTTTTAACATTGTGTAAATATTACAATTTTACGACACATATGACCAGTGGCGTTACTAAATACTGTCAGTTTTGAGTTATTACAAATAATCGCATTTTTTTTTATTTTTAGATCTTTAATATACCGTAAAAATATATATCCGTACAATTAGTAGTTTTTATTGTAGTAATAGTGATTATTGACGTCATCAGATATCAGTAGCGTTATTGAACACTGGTGTGTTGAGAAGTCACTGGTTATTATTGTTGTTAGTATTATGAATGCTACATTACTTCATTTTAGAAAACACTCATATTTTCAGTAAATTGTAAGTAGCTTATAAAAAATATGATGAAGTGAAAAAAAAAACTAGAGCGAAATAAGACGTTTGAACTAGTTACTTCAAGACTGGAGAATGGAGGGTAAAAGTTAGCAACCCAATTGAATGTTTGTGCAATATTTTTCTAATGTGATAAAAGACAGACCTCTCATTTAAACGTGTGAATGAGAAGTTACAAGAAACTGTACCAGAGTTATTATTTTTTCATTAACTTAGAACCGTTCTTGCATTAAGGTTTAAGGCTAATCTGAGTTGAAAGATATATTATGTTGAGCAAACAGATGATGTCTGTTTTTTTTTCTGAACACGTCTAGTGAATAATATTTTATCATGAATGTTATATAGCTGGCCAGTTACCGATATATGTTAGTCCGTTCTTGCGCGCATACATGATACGTGATTTTAACTCTCGTAATAAGAAACTGTTAAGAGACCGGTCAAAGGGGGTTGAAAAAATCACACTAGATGTCATACCCATACAGAACAGATCTTCAAAATTTTGTGTTCCTGCATCGCCAAATAATTTATAAAAAAAATAATATATATCTCGTTGGGATATATCCGTAACTCCCACTGAGTGAAGGCTTTCTTGAGACGGATATTCACGTAACGCCCACCCAACGGGTTAAGTTGTCAGTTCACAACAAGAGTGGTATATCGTACCGGGATATAATTTCTAGCATGAAGACTTCTACGCCGCGATAATTCAGGCTGTGGCATGTATGCAACCTCGTAATGAGTGGGTCTGGGGAAAATTATTCAGTGGTGACAATATGACAATTAAAAACTATTTTTTTGTTATGTGATTTATTGTAATTATATTATACGGGGCGGCTCCGAGGTGCAAGCTGTTAGACGCTGGGGTCCCGAGATCGAGTCTCGGACACTCCATGTGGGTTTCGTGATTGATGAAACGGAGCTTGGGCAGGTTTTTCTCGGGGTTCCTCTCGTTTCCCCCTGCCACACTTTAATTTCACTATTTCTCCACACTCATCTCATCCATTTCGTTTGATTTAATTCATCTGCACCTGTGATGGTGCGTCGGACGTGGTCGGCCGGCACCCTTGTCATTCACAGACCTCTATATATAGGGGCTCATCTCATCTCATTCCTCGATCCGACACTGAGTTTAGGATATTTATTTATATTTATACGGGTTTGATGCCCGGGGGGGGTTGCAAATTATACAGATATTAAGTGATAGCGAGGAGAAACTAAGAGCCAACGTGCACACCCTATTGAGTTGCTCTAAGAAATAGGGACTGGAAGAAACATCAATATAACTGAATATATATTCACACATAGAAATGCATTATATAACGTAAATGGACAGTTAATGACAAATGAAGGAAATTTTGAAGAAGTGGCTGAATTCAAATACCTAGGAACAATAATCACAAACATGAATGAAGTGCACGAAGAAATAAAAGTCGCTGAATTCTGTAAATGCATGTTATTTTCGATTACAGAAACTCTTGTATAAAAAATAGGAAATTTTTGGATCAAAGAGAGATGAAGAGACAGGCGAACGGAGAAGAATACTTAACAATTATCATAAGTAATGCCACGAGTGATTTCCAAATTATCGATAAATTCACGACTCACGAAGTGAGGAGTGAATTTATCTAGAGAATTTGGAAATCAAGAGTGGCATTTGTTAGGACTATTTAACGAATAAAATAAAGCTGTTTACTCACAAATCATTATTTAACTACAGTTATTTAAAAATATTTTTATATTTAAAGTAAACGGTGATGTTTGAAAACTAATGAGAAACGATAGGTAGCCTACGCTTCTACTGCTTCTTTTGTTTATCACTGCAACCAGATCATACTATTTATTGCCAAAGGAACGCAATATTGTAAGAATGCTCTCTAGTGGAGAAAAAATGAAACACATCAATCTGTATATTAATTCATTTTTGATGTCGTATACATTTAAGAAAGTGCAAACAGTGGTTTCTTTTTTTGGTGGTATAATCAATTGCTACAAATGTTGACATGTAAGCACTATTATATACAATCTGGTAGCCGTATTTGTTATAGGCTCAGTCACTGCAAAATAACGGTCAGACCTGTTCAGAATATTAAAAAGGAGGAGCTTTGCTTAATATATGATAATCCTAACGTTGATAATTATTTCGTGAAACACGTCTCTGATTGGTTGTAATACAGAAATCATTGAAACGTGATTGGTCATTGACTCCCATTTGGGGCATGAGTTAAATAGTCTACATAATTTGTATGGGAAACCAGATATATGCTTAATAAAAACAGTCATGTCTCGTAGACTGCATCGGCAGGACATGTGGCACAAATGGGGAATGAAAGGAGGGGATGGAAACTCCTTGTAGGAAAACGAGAGGGAAAACTCTCGGTTGGCAGACCAAGAATGAGGTGGGAGAATAACATTAACCATGGTTTGAAGGAAGTAGATTATACAAGAGATGTTCGGAAAACCTTAGCTCAGGATAGGGATGTATGGAGAACTTATGTCCGCGCGGACATGCACCTGCTAGTATGATAGTGCCAGTGAGTTAGTCACTAAATAGCAGCTGTTTACTTCTAATTCGATATAAGCTTGTATCACTGATGGCTCATGTTACTATAGTATTTTTCTTCAACAGGCTGTAAAACTTCCACAGGAATGTTTTGGCATTCTAAACTTATTTTTTATTCTCTCCTTTTTTGTGAGAATTCTAGGTTTTTTGTTATTCCGATCTACCTCAAGTGACAATTGACATCTTTTTTCCTATCTATGCTTGTCCTTTTTCGACTTTTTTGGTTTATTGTTCCTTTTTTTACCATTTTTTAGAGAAGCCTGGATGCCCTCCCAATATAGAGTCATCCGAAAGCCAAACTTAGCAAGATCCCGCGTGATCGACTATTCCGATTGAGGTTTTAAGCGGTTTCCCTCAATCCAAAGAGCAAATGCTGGAATAGAACCCCAAAAGGTCTGCTTTCGATTTCACTCTACTAATTAACTTCAAATTTGAATTCAAAATTTAAACCGGAGCTGATGTATTTTACAGGAACTCGGGGTTCTACCTATTAAGGAGGACCAAAATGGATCGCTCACCGCCAACACTTAAGGTATGGCCGCAGAGCTTTCCATCTATCTATCTATCTAGGCCTTAGCGGCTTTTTTTTTGCAACTTTACCTTCTTTTCACTATATTTTTACCATTTGTATAATTCAAGAATCTGCAGAGTCTAGTCTCAATTCCAAAGTCTTAAAAAAAACATGTAGTTTTACTTTCTAAAGCCGTTTTTCATTCGAAACACTTTGTTCCGCGATAAACTATTGAACCCTCACAAAATATCGTGTTAGTTTTAACCAGCCTACTGACCGCCTGAACTATTGTATTTCGGCTTTCAATTTTCAAAGAAATTGCTACCGGTACTTTGTGACAATTGCCTCGAACAGAGGGTGAAGGCAACGAGGTTGTCTTTACTCACTCGTCAGCAATTGCAACACTTTTAACGTCCTTTTTCCAGTTTTTTTAGGTATTTTATAGGCCATCTTTAGGTCTATTTAAAGGTATTTTATGGGCATTTTATAGGTCCTCAACTTCCGAGCCTAATAATGAAAATGCATCGTTTCCCAAAAATGTGATTTTCAGGTAATGAAGGATTCGTACGTGACGAGTTACATTGGTCTCTCTCTCTCTTGTAATCATGTAAATTGTAGAGAAATGCGAAGCTTTAGGCAACCAATCAAGGCCCGCTATTATTTCAGTCTCTGGTAATAGACAATTAACTGTGAGCTACTGCACAAGTTAGTAAATCTAGTAGGCCGTGGTGCCAGACACGTGAAGATAACGATTATACTCTGACGTCACAGTCTAGCATTAGGTTTTATGAGGCAGTTCTCACGTTACAAACACTTGATATTAAAGAGCATAGACAGGAAAACAGTCCAATCTCATTTATATGAATCGATCTTCTTATCCTGATTTTATTATTATTATTATTATTATTATTATTATTATTATTATTATTATTATTATTATTATTAATAATAATATATAGGCTCAATTCTGGAAATTCATTCTATTATGCATTACAGGGATTCTTGTCGTTCCAACTTCTCTTAAATAACATTAAACTGAAAATATATAAAGTTATTTTCCCAGATATATTATATGTATGGATCCGAAAAATGAACTCTTGCTTTAAGGGAGGAGAAAAGATTACGAGTATTTCAGAATAAAGTTCTTAGGAAAAAAATTGGACCAAAGTAAGATAAACAGACAGGTGAATGAAGAAAACTAAATAACAGTGAGCTACATGATGTTTATAAGAAACCAGATATGAGAGAACAGTTAAGTCTCGTAGACAACAATGGGCAGGACATATGGCACGGATGGGGAATGAAAGAGGGTATGGAGGATTTTTTGTAGGCAAACCAGAGGGAAAACGCCCAGTTCGTAGACCAAGAATGAGTTGGGAGAATTACATTAACTATGATTTGAGGATAATCTATAGGGAAACATTAGATGAGGATAGATATGTGTGGAGAGCTTGCGTCCGTGCGGCCATCAACCTAATGCATTAAATAGAGCATGGGTTAAGAAATGAAGAAAGGCTAATCCAATAAATCCTACGATAGTGTCAGTTAGTTAGTTATTTTTTATTTATATAGAGGTTTTCAATGTTTTTTCACGTATTTCTTTGCCTTAAGTTTTATTTTTCTTCTCCACTCTTCTCTGTGCATCCACTCCATGCCCATCAGTCCTCTTGTTCTCATTCCATTTCTTATTTCTATGAGTTTCAAGGTCTTCCTTTCCTTCTGCTTCCAGGTAGAAACCATTCCACTGTTTTTCTGGGTAACCTTTCTTCTTGCATTCGTCATACATACCCATACCAATTTAGTTGCTTGTATCTTAATCTACTACTGAATATTTAATTTTTTTTTCGCGTATGACTTTTTTTTAATTTTGAACATCTTGTTGCTCTCCTCAAGAAATTTGTTTCCATCGACATAAGATTTTGTTTTAAGTTTTTGTTGAATTTCCATTCTTGAGCTCCATATGTGATATTAGTTCTCACTGTTGAATTAATTTAATGTAACCGAGCGGTTAAGGTAGGAAGCCTTGGCGCAGAGCTACGGGACTTGCGCTGGTTCGAGTCTCCATGGGGGAAGAAATTTTCTCATGGTATTTCGGCCAGTATGGGACCGGTGTCCACCCAGCATCGTGAAGCAATTGGGTAGCTACAATAAGTAGCGGCTCCAGGTTGAGGAACCAGCTATAACGGCTGGGGGACTCGACATGCTAACCACATGTCACCCCTACACTGGCTGTTGATCATCTACCTCTGTGATTGACACATGTGGATGTGAAGGGCCAGCAGCCGACTGGTAAAAGGGCAACCGCTGAAAAGTGGAAAGACCCTCAATCAATCGGAATATGAAAAGAAAATTAAAGCTTGAGTCGGGATTTATTAATCTCTCTCTCTCTCTCTCTCTCTCTCTCTCTCTCTCTCTCTCTCTCTCTCTCTCCTCTCTCTCCTCTCTCTCTCTCTCTCTCTCCATATATATATATATATATATATATATATATAAGGTTGTCCTTTTGGAGATTTCTGGTGTTCTCTCCTGGCATTGGCGCAATTGCAACCCACTTCTCAGGTTGGGGAACCTGGAAGGCGGGGTTAGGTTGCCCCGATGATATGAATGATATGATGGCTGATGATGATGATAGTGATGCACCTGAAGAATCCTTAATCCTAAGCTTAATTTAAGATGAATGTGAATGATGATGATTGCGATGGCCATATGATGTTCGGGGATCGTTTGGGCCTTAAAGTTTCCTGATATTTGTCTCACAGGTGAGGAAAAAACTCACCCAGGAAACTTCCGACCGGAGATCGAACCCGGGACTGCGGCGTGACAAGGCAGCACGTTAGCTCGAGACCACAGCAGTGGACGTTTTGTAGATTTTATATCCTGGTATTAATAATAATAATTATTATTATTATTTCCTCAACGAAAAAATAATAGTTTTTTATAAAATGTGCACTATTTAATTGTTTCTTCGTTGTTCCCTATCCAATCCATCAGAATCTTGTCGTTCTTTCAGTTCCATAGATCTTCTTGCTACATCCTGTTTTTTTTTTTATTTTCTGTTCTTCTATCTGATGTCCATCGCATCACTTCCTTAAGTAGCCTTCCTTCTTCCATCAACCCCGGTCGGATTGAAACTTAAATTCTACCCCCCTTAAAAATTAATATTTACAAGGATAATAAAAACGTTAGGGTTAAAAGTGGATAAATAACAAACTAAATCAATAATATATTTTCACCTATAAGTATGGCCGCAATTCTCGCGATATTCTGACCACCGAAGTCGATAATATGATGGTTGATACAGATAAATAATGAAGCACCAAGAGAATTCGTAAACAAAAACATAACCTACATTCCAGAGCATGACTGACCATAGAAATAATTTACATTTGTGGAAAAGTTCCTGTGGGCTGAACGGTAATCGAACACAGGACATAATGAACTGCAGTCAGAAGCACTGAGTTCTAGACCTGGAGGCTGTAAATATTTGTCGTGAATTAGTTACTGATTCGTGAAATATATAATCATAAGTAAATGTCACGAGTGATTTTCAAATTATCGATAAATTCACGATGTCACGAAGTGACGAGTGAATTTATCTAGAGGATTTGGAAATGAAGAGTGGTATTTGTTAGGACTATTTAACGAATAAAATTAAGCTGTGTACTCAGAAATCATCATTTAAATATAGTTACCGGTATTTTAAAATAAATTATATATTTAATGTAAACGGCGATGTTTAGAAACAAATCAGAAATGTATAGTTTATGTTTAATTTGTTTATTCACTGCAACTTCATCATCATCTTCTTCTTCTTCTTCAAGGTATGGGCCTATTGGCCCGTACCGCACTCCGGTGCACTATATGCTACAACTTGACCATATTATTTATTGCCAAATAGGATCGCAATATTGTAAGAATGCACCCTAGTGGTGAAGAAATGAAGCACGTAGAACTGTATATTATAACCAACAGTATACGTTATTATTTTTTTAGGAAACAACTCCGTAAAATCATTATTTAAAAACACAACTATTGAACACACAATTACCAAATGTGTAGTTCGAAGGAATATGTTCATTATTTGCTATATTTATTGTAATTGTTGGAGAGTCAGTCACTGTAAAATAATACTCTGACCTGTTCAGAATATTAAAAAGGAGGGGCTTTCTTTATTATGGTAAACAGATTTCGATAAACATCGAGGTGAAACACGACTGTGATTGGTTGTAAAACTAAATTCATTGAAACGTAATTGAGGCATGAGTTACATAGTCAACGTAAATTGTAAAACTAACGCACTTGTCCCATTTCTGTACCGTATAATATGCCACTCCTTGCGTGAGTGGCAAGATTACTATCTTCCTCTAAACTCCTGTTGTAGCTGTCACAAGTCTGAAGTTGGTAACACTGACTGCCAGATTTAGATACGTTGGCCGAGAGATGAAACAAATGCTCTGCTTCATCTACACTGCATATAGTCTAATCGTATTTCTTTAAGCGTTTCAACTAACGCACCACGTACACTATGGATTGTGGAACCCGCAGGATCAACGTCGCATTCACCAAGGAACTCCATTTTTCCTTATCCTCAGTCAACTGAATTCAGTTCATATTTTTGATATCCAGTTTCCTAAGTTCCAACCAAATATTATCTTCCCACATATAGACATAATCTGGCTAAAGTTTATATTTTATTTGTCTAGAGTGAGGGCCCCAAACTTTTTTGACACTTACTATTTTTTTATATCTTGGGTAGACCTCTGTGAAGGTTCTGAGTCGTATAAAAAGTCCTCCAGATGCATTACCAGCGTTTCGTGGAGTAAGATAGAGACAGGACTGCTATTTTTGAAAAAAAACGAGAAAGGAAACTCAAATGAAGTTCTACACTTTGACCGCAATACCAGTTCTACTATATGAATAAGAAACTTGGACCATGACACGAAATTACATTAACAAATAGCAGGCTACAGAAATAAGGTTTTTGAGTTCAGTTAATAATAATAATAATAATAATAATAATAATAATAATAATAATAATAATAATAATAATAATAATAATAATAATAGCTTTATTTTATCTGGCAGAGTTAAGGACTTAAGGTCTTGTCTACCACTCAACCAGATTAAAAAAATACAAAAATGATTCTTACATCTAGTTACAATAAAAATAAATATTACATAGTACGTCTACAATATAATTATTATTTACAAAATATTTTGAATTTGTTCTAGTTTAAACAAATGAAATATAAAATAAAAAAAAGAGGATTGTACTAGGTCAGATAAATTTAAAAAATGAGGATATAAGAAAATAATTAAATGTAACTTCACTATAGGAAAGGATTCATCATTATAGAGATCAATGGACTGAACACCTATAAAGAATGCGCTACAGTCGTATTCCTAGAAGAATTCTTTATTGTAAACCTGAAGGAAGGAGAGATTTGGGAAGACCACCGAATCGTCGGTTGGAGAATATGTGAATCCGGAATAGGCTTAAGAACCTAATCCCTTTCTAATATTGAATTTTTACAAATTCTTCTTCTTCATTCTTCCATTACAGGTTCAAATATGTTCTTTCTTCAGTTCTTATTGCTTCATCATAGGTTGTCATACACCGCATTCTGGAACGTCCGTGTTGTGTTCTTCCCCTAGGTAGATTATCCCTTGCAGTCTTGACAATTCTGTTGCTGTCCATCCTGCTGATATGCAAATCCCTTCTTATTCTTCTGTTTATTCTTCTTCTTCTTCTTCTTCTTCTTCTTCTTCTTCTAGTTGACGGTGACTTGCACCGTCCAGTGTGCTGCATACTGTTACCCATGGGGTATTTACTTGGCAGCAAATTCCTTTGTGGCTATCAAGTAGTGGTTGTGGATTATATAACCTCAGCCTTAGGCGACAATATATTTTACCTAACAGGTTTAGGTTAGAATAATAGTGGAAGCCACTGCTTGTTTTCTCCTATAGGCCCTATACCCACTCTTTAATATCTTCCACTGCGCATGTTTTAAATTATTCAACATCAAATGAGGTTTTGACAGCTGACGTAGTACCACTCACTTCGATATGGACCCCTTGCAGGTTACAGTCGGCCCCTAGACCACTTTGGGAATGACTGCTCTAGATTCTTCTGGTCTTGTGTAAGCACTTTTTAGAATTAAATGTTTTTAATTAATTTTCTAAAGTTCAAGTTTGAAAAAAATTTAAATAGAAAAGAAATGAAATAGTAGTGTGTTAGCGTGGATTTAAGGCACGGAAGTCAGTACGGAATGCATACGAGTAGGCTCTGAATTTGAAGAATTTCCTTCAGTTGTCCGCAGGGAATTTGCTTGGCTGCGAAATTAGAATTCCTATCTCTCACCTTCTGCAAGTACTTGGGAGGGGCTAACAAGCCCGTGGTATTCCGTTGCATACGACATGATAATTGGGACATTCATCACCTTACATAGAATCACATTTATCTTGTATCGTTTTGCATACAGAAGTAATAATTTTGCCTTCAAGAGAAACGCATGATATGATTTTGACGAATTCCGGAAGAATGCAACTGTTTAGTTTATTCTCATGAAGATACTTTTAAAATTAGTTTACAAATCATCATAGATTCTACTTACTAGTCACGGAAAATAACCATGGCCAAAAAAATATACAGGGTGTTGCAAAAAAAAACACCAACAACGGAAGTGAGGTAGTATATTAAGATATGTTGATCATTGATGATGAAATGATGCGTTTTCACACTATGAGTAGCTAATTTCTCAAGAGTTCCGTTAGTTGGATTTCAAGACTCTGTACTTGACAATACTGTCACAGTCACATCAATTTTTAAAATATCCACCTCCCATCTTATTACAGAACGTACATCGGTGGTGTAGTGATTCGCGCACACATTCAAATACGCCTGGCCTTGTTTTAATTATTTCTATAGCAGCGTGGATTCGTGCTATAAGATCCATATATGACTCTACTGGAGTCTGATAACCAGACTGTTTTATGTCGCCCCACAAAATGTAGTCGAGAGGGTTAAAATCAGGTCATCTCAGAGGTCATGGGACTGGTCGCCCTCTGCCAATCCATCGACCTGGATACATGGTATCCAAATGTCTAATCACATTGGCATGGAAGTGAGCTGGAGCTCCGTCATGTTGCAGCCACGTATCGCAGGTTCCGTACCTGTGACGTGTTGTCAAGCCTTCAAATCCTTCGAACTAACACTGATATTGAGACATAATTAACTAGTCTGTGTGAAAACACATCATTTCCGGGCATTGGTACCTTATTAAAAAGTGATCAATATATCTGAATATACTACCTCATTTCCGTTGTCGGTGTCTTTTGCAACACTATGTATATAGGGTAATCCAAAATGCCCATTATAAACTTCTAATAATTGTAGAGGGGACTGGGTAGCCTAGATAACGTTTTGAATATGAATCATTGTCCGGAAATGTACTTTATTCATACTTCAGGTTCAAAAAGTTCGCATTAAATAACTCACTGGCACTATCGAACCCGTAGGTGCTTGGACTTAAGACATAATTATGCTCTCATTTCACCCTTATTCTTAGCTAATGTTTTCCAATTCTCCCCTATATAATTATTTCCCTCAAATTATGGTTATTGTAATTCTCCCTGCTTATTCTTGGCCTGCCTACTGGGCGCATTCCCTCTGGTTTTTCTACAAGGAGTTTCGATACTTATCTTTCATTCCCCATTCGTGTCACATGTCCTGCCCATCGCTATCTACGAGACTTCACTTTTCTTATTATACCTGATTTCCCATAAATATCATGTACTTCATTGTTATGTAGCCTTTTCCATTCACCTGTTTGCTCATCTCTCTTTGGTCTAAACATTTTCCCAAGAACTTTATTCTCAAATACTCATACAATTTTCACCTCCCTTAAAGTAAGAGTCCATGTTTCGAATCCATATAATATAACGGGGAGAATAACAGTTTTGTAAATTTTCAGTTTACTATTTTTGCGAGAATTTAGGACAAGGGTCCCTGTAATGCATAATAGCACATTTCTAGAATTGAGCCTATGTTTAATTTCTTTCTGCACCTCATGTCTGTTTGTAATTATTGTTCCTAGGTATTCTAATTCAATCACGTCGTCAAAATTTCACTCTTTTGTCATTAGCTGTACATTTCTTTACATAAAGTACTTCTATGTGTGACCATATTTTTTTAGTTTTATTGATATTTACTTCCAACAGAGTATGGGTGTTGGCACTAATCAAACTGACTACTTAGAATTTAATTAAGAAAATGAATATATATATATATATGACATAAGACAAATAAATGCCTAGACGGGATTTGAACCGGGACCTCTCGATTTGTATTCGAGGATGCTATCCATTACACCACCATTACAAACACTTATTTTTCTTATATATATATATATATATATATATATATATATTCTCCATTATTACAAGATTTAGCGATATATATATATATATATATATACTGTGCCTTGTCACGCAGCGGGCCCGGGTTCGTTTCCCGGTCGGAACAGACTTCTGTGTGAGATTTTATTCGGTGTTTTTCCTCATTTTTAAGACAAAGTCAGGAAGCTTAGGGCCCAACGGTCCCCGAAAATCATCCGGCCATCATCATCATCCTTATCATATATCATCATCATCCTTCTCCGGTGTGGAAAGCAACGGGAAGCTACCACACCTATAATTCCCTAATAAAGCTGCAAAGCATAGCAAGAAAATGCTATGATTGCAGTGAAAGACCTGCTCTCGGGCAGAATTATTATGGATGGATATATATATATATATATATATATATATATGTGTGTGTGTGTGTGTGTGTGTGTGTGTGTGTTTTATAATTAATTTTTTGACATTGAGCAATGCAAGCTTAATATGGCATGATAAGAAAAATAAATGCCTGGACGGAATTCGAACCCAGAACTCTATATATATATATATATATATATATATATATATATATATATACACACACATTCCGTAAATCAGAAAAATCGGACCAGAAATTTCACTTGCTGGGGCATTGGTTTAGTTTACGGTTTTTTTACGACGCATTCATGTATCATGTATCGTTTACCATGTAGCTGTAGTAATTTGGCCTTCAAGAAAATCACAAGAGTTTTTTAATACTTTTGCGTGGTTCAGATTTCAGGCTTAAGATGACATGAGAAGGGATAATCTACCATTGTAATGTTGAATGCTGATGGATTTCGTCCATAAAATCTCTAGAAATATCGTTTTGGGTATTTTTGTTACAAGAAGAGAAAGTGAGGATTTAAGGACAAGTTGAGATTATTTCAATTCTTGTAACGCATCAGTTTGACCAAATTTTCTGTGTATAAACTAATATTGGAGTGTGTCTCGGTTACACAGGATTCAGATAGAAGTTCCTGAATTTTACTCCACAGCTGTTAACACGCGATTTCCATATTCACTTTATTTATTTCATAGAATTTCACTGATTCTTCACATTATATTGTTCAATGTAACGTCTCTTATATTTTGCTGCTAGTAACGTCTCTTCCTTCACAATTTATTTGATCGTTCTGTTATTTATACTTACTGACGTTTTCACTTAGAACAGATGTGTCCAACCCGCGGCCCGCAATGATATTTGTAAGTTATAGTCTAATATAATTTATGAAATATGTAATTGTATTTGGTATTAGATAAATTTGAAAGAACAAGACTTTTTCTTTTTCCAACACATGTGTTTGCGAAAGTTCATCCTACTCATCATCTTACTCAAAACATGGAGAAATCACATCCGTGTTAACAAATACCCAGCCCACATTTTTAGTTATGATCCTACCTACCGCATTATATTGTTCAATTTAGATTTTAGAATTAGATTATACATGAAAAAAATTACTTAATTAAAAAAACCTTAAGTAATAGCCTATATTATTAATATTTTAATGGAAATAACATAACAATATATTAGCTATTTCAAATTTAAACTAATTGGCTTGTCTTAGATCCTTTTTAATACGGTAAAAAATTGGATCATGTGGCCCGCAAACCAATGCACCTTAACGACAGTGGCCCTTTTCCAAAAAAAAGGTTGGACACGTCTTACTTAGCACATCTGCATCAATATGAAAATCTTCTTCTTCACTTCCTTGTTTACGCAAGAGTTGCCTGTTCCGATCAATATGATAATAAAGAATGTAATTTTTTTTCAAATGCCCCAGGTTTGTCTTTCGACATTCCTGGTTTCTCTCCTGGCATGGCGCGTACTTGTAACCCACTTCTGAGGTTGGGGCGGGGTTACGTTGCCCCGATGATATGATGGGTGATGATAATGGTGCGCCAGGAGAGTCCCTAATCCTAAGCTTAACCTAAGATGAATATGAATGATGATGATTGCGATGGCCATATGATTTTCAGGGACCGTTTGGACCTTAAAGTTTTCCTGACATTTGTCTTACAGGTGAGGAAAAACCCCGGTAAAAACCTCACCCAGAAAAACTGTCCCGACCGGGGATCGAACCCGAGCCCACTGCGTGACAAGGCAGCACGCTATATTATTATTACTATTATTAGCATTATCATCGTTATTATAGTAGTAGTAGGACTTTATTAGACAAAAAGTAAGATATTTACAATATTATTTACAAATATGGGTCGCACGGGCAGTAAGCCGTACGTGCTGTTGACAGTCCGTTACAATAAAGTAATAATTGGTACTAGTGTAAAGAAAAATAAACAAAAACAGCAATAACATTACAATTACATAAAGAAAACACAATAAAAATATTACAATTAAATAATAACACAATAGCATTATACACTAAAAACATTAACATTACAATTACATAAAGAAAACACAATAATATTACAATTAAGTAATAACACAATAGCAATAACATTACAATTACATAAAGAAAACACAATAATAATATTACAATTAAATAATAACACAATAGCCTTATACACTAAAAACATTAACATTACAATTACATAAAGAAAACACAATAATATTACAATTAAGTAATAACACAATAGCATTATACACTAAAAAAACATTAACATTACAATTACATAAAGAAAACACATTAATATTACAATTAAATAATAACACTACAGCATTATACACTAATTAATTTATATATAATTGTTAATAATTAATGGTATTGCATTTTGATAACATATATTTATTCATGAATGAGTGTTGTCCTTATTTTTCGCGTTTTGTCCAGAAATTTACTGAGGTTTATCCAATTTTCTGGATTTACCAATAACTCGTAGCATGCCAATCTTTCCCGATTTGAATTTAGAAATCTTTCCGGTAATAACTGACGTCTCCAATATTCTAAATCATTACATTTTCCTAATATATGTATCTCATCTTCAAAGTTCCCGCACATTGGACATATTCGCATATCGTGATCGTCGCTAATTTTTAGAAATTTCCATGCCCCTAGCCTAAACCAAGCAAGCCCTGATCTCTCCTTAAATCCTAGGTTGAGTATATACGATTCTTTTCCCCAGACGTGTTTTAGGTCTCTTTGTAAACACAGTGAGCGTTTTCCTGTACATTCGGCGAAGGTATCTTGTTGGTTTACATCTAAGTACCTCCTCCTTATTTTTCTCCACACGTTCTTGCGATTTTCAGTCCCTTTTTCCCATATCCAGCCCATCCCAATCTTTTGGAGTTCTCTCCTAACCTCGTCTGCCCAAAATTTAACATCTATGTTTTTAATTTGGTGGTCGTAACAAATTGCTCTAAGCATTGTTTGTTCACCTTGGATTACTCGCAACCAGTATTTGAGTACACGAATTTTACAGTTAATGTCGTCCTGGAATGACCCGAATTCATATAAAATTCCACAGTTAGAAACGGCCTTACTAAGTCCTGTAATATACTTTAGAAAATGCGTATATACCTTATTTAGTATTTCCGTTCTTTGGAAACCCCAAATCTCACTACTATAGTGCATTACTGGCCTGACCATCGCTCCATACATTTTTTCTAATGTGCTGACTGGAATATCAGGCACTCGACCCAGAATACCGAGTACACTGTTAAGTTGTCCCCTCCCTTTAAATAATGCTATATCAATGTGTTTTTTTTATTATTAATATTTTCATTAGTATCAATGTAATCTTTATTATTAGGCATATTATTCTTATTCTTATTTTCATTATTTTATAAGTAATGCCACGATTGATTTCCAACAAGGCAGCACGCTACCCCGTGACCACAGCGGTGAACAGAATGTTACATTGGTCTACAAATCCAAATATCTAATTCGAAATACTACTTGTCAACTATAAAAAACGCATATTAAACCCATAGTGATGTTCGATTTACATACATATTTCATAAGTAACTAAATAAACTAAATCACTGGCACTATAGAAGCCATAGCTTCATTGTCCTATATAACCTTATGTGGTCAAAAAAGTATTATGTGATTGATAGGTTAAAGTCCCTCTTCCGACAGGTTGTGCCATAGCGTATGACACGTAAAAGTATCTAGATGTTAAACAAAGTTAATATAACACAAAACTAACTAACTCACTGGTCCAACGAACCCGCAGGTTAACATGGTCTATTCTTACATCCCTATCCTGAACTAATGCTTTCCAAATATTCCTCAAACCATGATTAATGCTAATCTCCCATCTCATTCTCCCCTACCTACTGGGCCCTTTCCCTCTGTTTTCCAACTCGAGTTTCCATGCTTCTGTTTCATTACCCATCCACATGCCCTGCCCATCACACTCCACTAGGATTAAGTGTTCTTATTATAAATATGTGATGACCCATAAAGATCATGTAACTCACTGTTATGTAATCTTCACCACTCGCCTGTTTGTTCATTTCTCATTTGTTCAAAAATTGTCGTAAGAATTCCATTCACAAATACTTGTATTTATTTTCCTCCCTTAAAGTTAGAGTCCATGTTTCACATCCATATAAAATAACTAAACGAATTAGAGTTTATATATTTTCAGTTTAATGTTTTTTTTTTGTAATTCGTAATAGCATTTCTAGAATTGAGTCTGTTTAATTTATTTGTGCATATCATTTCTGCTTGTTATTATTGTTGATAAGTATACAAACATATATCCAAATGTTCTGTCCCTCATTTGTCCCTCATTTGTCATTAACTGTCCATTTCCACTATATAATGCATTTCTATGTGTGACCATATAATTAGTTTTATTGATATTTACATCCAGTCCCAATTATTTAGTGTTACTTAATAGAGTTTGCGTGTTGGCCCTTAGTACCAAGGGTGATATACATAATTCCTGGGTTAATATTTCTAGTGCCCAATTGCTTACTTACTTACTCACTGGCACTATCGAACCCGTAGGTTCATGGCCGCGCGGACATAAGCTCTCCATACATCCCTATCCTGAGCTAATGCTTTCCAATCATTCCCTGTATAATCTACTTCCCTCAAATCATAGTTAATGTTATTATCCCACCTCATTCTTGGTCTACCAACTGGGCGTTTTCCCTCTGGCTTTCCTACAAGAAGCTTCCATGCAAGTCTTTCATTCCCCATACGTGCAACATGTCCTGCCCATCGCAGTCTACGAGACTTAACTGTTCTTATTATATCTGGCTTCCTATAAAGACCATGTAGTTCATTGTTATGTAGTCTTCTCCATTCACCTGTCTGTTCATCTCTCTTTGGTCCAAAAATTTTCCTAAGAACTTTATTCTCAAATACTCGTAATCTCCTTTCCTCCCTTAAAGTAAGAGTCCATGTTTCGCACCCATATAATATAACTGGTAGAATAATAGTTTTATATATTTTCAGCTTAACGTTTTTTGAAAGGAGTTGGGACATCAAGAGTCTCTGCAATGCATAATAGCATGCATTTCCAGAATTGAGCCTATGTTTAATTTCTTTGTGCATCTCATTCCTATTTGTGATTATTGTTCCTAGGTATTTGAATTCAGCCACTTCCTCAAAATTTCCCTCATTTGTCATTAGCTGTCCATTTCCATTATATAATGTATTTCTACGTGTGACCATATATTTAGTTTTACTGATATTTACTTCCAGTCCTAATTTCTTAGTGTTACTCAATAGTGTGTGCGTGTTGGCCTTTAGTATCTCCTCGCTATCGGCCAATAATACTACATCATCAGCATAAACTAACAGCTTATTAATACCATTGAGTTGTAAGCCTTCCTCATTCTCTAAAGATTTAATGGCATGCTCTAGTACAAAATTAAATAGTAGAGGAGATAGTGCATCTCCTTGCTTCAACCCATTCTGGATTTCAAAAGTGTCTGAAAACTGTTTGCCTACACGCACCCTACTCGTTGAGCCATTTAGACACATTCGTATAAGTCTAACTAACTTTTTAGGAATTCCGAACTCCAGCAGGATACTATATAACTTCTCCCTCTTAATTGAATCATATGCTTTTTTGAAGTCTACATATAGTTGATGTACAGTACCATTATATTCCCATTTCTTTTCTAAAATCTGTCTTATACTAAAAATCTGATCTGTTGTAGACCTGTTTCTTCTAAATGCACATTGATGATCTCCTAGAATGTCATCAATATAGGGAGTAAGTCTGCTTACTAATATATTTGTTAGAATTTTGTACGAAGTTGAAAGTAATGAGATGCCCCTATAGTTGTTGCAATCAGTTTTATCTCCTTTCTTATAAATTGGTACGATAATTGATTCCTTCCATTCATCTGGAAGAGCTTCTTTTTCCCAAATCATACTAAGCAAACAGCGTATCTTGTCCATCAATTTTTCTCCCCCTGATTTTATCAGTTCTGCTGGGATCTCATCTGAACCTGATGCTTTATACATCTTCAATTTTTCAATTGCCATTTCAACCTCTAATGCACTTGGCTCTGCGACTAGCATTTCTGCTGTCTGTAACTTATCCTCCTCAATGTCCTGTTCTGTATGTACATTTAATAGCTGATTAAAGTAACTTTTCCATCTATTTAATATACTCTTGGAATCTGCAATCATATCCCCATTTTCATTCCGAATTATGTTTGTTCTAGCCTGAAACCCTTTCTTCTCTATACTAATTCCCTGATATAATTCTCTAATGTTCCTATTTTTTGCATTCATTTCAAGATCATTAATCTTCTCTCTCAAATATTCCCTCTTTTTACTCTTTAGTAACTTGGTGGTTTCCCGTCTAACACTACCCAATTGCTCTAAATTTACCTCATTTGGCTCGTGTAACCATTTCATTTTTGCTAGCTTTCTTTTCTTTACAATGTCGGCACATTCCTCATCAAACCATTTCTTGTTTTGCCTCTTTTTTAAACAACCAATGCTTTCTGATGCTGACAATTTAATAGTATCTCTTATAGCCTCCCATTCTTTATTTATATCAGTTTCTTCTTCGTTTGCCACATTGTCATCTGAAGATTCCAGTACTTCAAATCTATTAGCAATTTTGATTTGGTATTCTTGCCGCATTTCATCATTTTTCAAGTTTTTTAATTCATATTTTACAGAATCATCTTTAGCGTTTGTTCCTCTCATAAGCGATAGCCGTTGTCTGATTTTCACCCTGACCAGATGATGATCTGAATTGCAGTCTGTCCCTCTAACTGATCTAACATCAATGATGCTACTGTGCCAGCGTTTATCCACTAATACATGATCTATCTGGTTCCGAGTTTCTCCATCTGGGGACGTCCAGGTGTATTTATGAATATCCTTATGCTGAAATGTTGTGCTCTTAACAATGAGATTCTTTGATGTGGCAAATGTGACTAATCTAACCCCGTTGTCGTTACTATCTTCATGAAGACTGAATTTGCCTATTGTTGGTTTGAATATATCTTCCCGCCCCACTTTTGCATTAAAATCTCCTAAGACAATTTTCATATGATATCGTGAAAGGCTATCAAATAAGCATTCTAATTCTTCATAGAACTCATCCTTGATCTTGTCATCTTTATCTTCTGTGGGGGCATGTACATTTACAATTATAAAATCATGTCGTTTACCCTTTAGAATTATGTATGATATCCTATCACTAACAAACTTAATATCTCGGATAGCGGATAGGATCCTCCTTCTGACTAAAAAACCCGTTCCAAATGCAGGTCTTTCTGCACCCCCATAGTATAATGCAAAGCTTCCTGATTCCTGACTACCTTCTCCTGGCCACCTAACTTCCTGTAAAGCGACTATATCCAAGGGCGATTTATCCAATTCCCGCGTTAATATCTCTAGTGCCCCGCTATTGTATAAAGTCCTAACATTCCATGTTCCTAGGAACATGTCCCTGTGTTTGAGCCTTTGGCATGGGTTCCCTGAAGTAGTCCCCGCCCGGAGAACCGAATGGGGGACTATTTGACCTCCGGAAAATTTTACCCCAGTTGAACCCATGTCCGCATTTCTTGACGGTTGTATTTTTACGGTGAAAGATCGTCACTCTTTCGACCAAGGTACTTTTTTCGTCTGGCTTATCACCTTCGACCAGTCCGGCATGGGTAACCCTATCGGCAGCAATGCTACCGCCGGCATAGCTCTCAGGATCATTTAAGCACGCAAGCCACTCCACCACGACAAGGTAAAGATACCATGGAGGGAAGTAAAGTGATCCCACAACAGGCCCAGAGGCCCTTGGGGTAGTAGGAGGTTAAGGCTCCCACTTTTTTCTAGACAATCGACACTTTATGTCAGCCGGGTTGTCAGCCCTGCGTGACGGCCGTCTTTACCCCCAGAACAAGCGTCTGGTACTCATTTCCGTTAGAGGCTGAGTCGACCTCAGGGCCATAGTGCCGCCAGAGGATTTGGGTCAGTTTAAAAATCCTGACCCCAATTGCTATAATGTTCTAAAATTACATCTTTCTAGTAACATGCCCCCGTGTTTGAACTTACCATGGATTCCCTGAAATATTCCCGCCCGAAAAACCGAATGGGGGAATATTTTATCTCCGGAAAATTTTACCCCAGTGCAACCCGCGTCCGCGTTTCTTGACGGTTGTACTTGTACGGTGATAGGTCGTCATTCTTTCAACCAAGTTAATGATATATTATTGAAAAACGCATTATGTCTTATACTTATGTAATAAAAATGTATTTTTACAAATAACGTAAGTAGCTTCAAATTCAGAAATATAAAGGCAGTTGTGTCTAATTATAATGAACCTGGGGGCCAGAAATATGTTTTTTAATCAGTTGGAGAGCCTCAAATTTAAATAGTACATTACGATGCATGGTTGGAAAGTGGTTTTTACAGGAACGAGAAAATGTTTAAAAACCGAGTGATAGTGAGGTTCTTAATTTTCGACATTCTGTAAAACACTTCACAAATGTGCTTTGTACATTATTGTTTGCGCAATGTGTTTTCAAAATAATAAATAATAGTAAATAACATCTTTGTTGGAAATATTTTTGTTCATTATAAACAATTGACTAACATTAACAGTGTGGGCAATGTTTATTAGTTGAAAATATTAGGAGGCCGTGAGACAATATTAGTGATAAAATGGCGGAAAATGCGTATTTATTGTTTTATATTGTTTCAAATGAAGTTCAGTTCATTTAAAATGCAGTGATTTTTTTCGTATAATGTATATTAACACAACATTTGGATATATGTTTGTATATACGTAGTATACATACAGAGCAGTGGTTTTACAACCCCGAAATGTAGGAAGTTGAACTTTCAATCAAGGTCGACATTAGGCAAAGTATGACAAAACACATTATCGCGCTAAAATAAAAATATATTCTTCTACCAAAATTGTAAACAACAATTAAACTTTAGTTATTATTTTTTAAACAAATGTATAATTATTTTACAAGTACCATAGACTACCTATTCAATGTGACTATTTGAAAACACAATCGCACTGAAGAGGGATAGAGGAGGGATAAGTAATTTTGCTAACCTTGTTCTTGGTAGCTACCATAGTGCTATAAACTTTCTCTTCCTACTAGGAGTTATTCGGTGGATGAACTTGTTCATCACAATGCAGAGTCAATAAATCATCAGCATTAAATATTAGAACTTAAGATCTGTTTCGATCTCATGTTAGAATTGATCTATCCATCCTTTACTGGGCCTTCTTACATTTCTTCGTCCTAGTGATCTGTAGTGAAGAGACTATTTCGGAGATTCTGCTGTTATCCATTATATTGATATGGTCCATCCATTCATCTCTGTATTGTGAAATAAATGCAGGATTAATTTCATATACACATTGAATAATGTAATGCTTAACAGTTTCATATAATATGCTATGAAAAAAATGCACAATAAAAGGAAATACAGCTACTTAAATAATTTTAAAAATGTTTTAATGGAAAAATAACATCAAATCTTATTACAATACGCGAGAACCTCAGGAGCTATTTGAAACGGCTTCGAGGGCCGAATGCGGCCCGCGGGCTTCCATGTACATAGCCTAGCATCAAGATATATTTCTATGGATGTTAAGAAGCTTAAACATTAAAATCAGACATCATTAAGAGAACAATAGACTAAAATCGTGTTCAGTACTAAGGGGTATATACTTACAGTGATGTTAATAGGATTACACTTATTAGCACTGGTGTACAAAATCAATTTAACTTTGATCGCATATACACCGTCATACATAGGAATCAAACTGAAAGACAAAATACTTAATGAGGATGTAAAGAAGGGCAGAGGTATAACCAAATAATTTGTCCGCAATAAGCGCTAGCGGGCATGGTTTCGTAACGTTACGGTCAACAGACAAAAATGGGAGTACCGTGGGTGGGGACGTGGGCAAGTGAATTCCCTTGAGATGATGGACGCTTCAGGAAGAAACAAATAAGAAAGTTCCTAATTATTGGTAGAATTGTATCTTGTATTCAATCTTATTAGGCGGCTCCGTGGCGCAAGTGGTTAGACGCTCGCCTCTCACCGCTGAGGTCTCGAGTCTCGGTCACTCCATGTGGGTTTCATGGTGGACAAAACGGGGCTTGGGCAGGTTTTTCTTGGGGATTTCTCCCGTTTTCCCCTGCCACAATTTCATTCCACCATTTCTCCATACTCATTTTATCCATTTCGTGTCATTTCGTCCATTTGCCCCCGTGATGTTGCGTCAGGCGTGGTAGGCCGGCACCATTGTCATTCACAGCCCTCTATATAGGGGTTCATCTTATCTCATCCCTCCACCCAATCCTGAGTTGGACACTAATTGAGGATATTTATTTTATTCAATGTTATTACCTGTAAAATAGGATTTTGCCTCAAGAACAACGTTTGTATCGATGACAGTTCTGTACACAATTCAGTCATATGGCGGGTAAAAGTAGTACCACAGTACCCCCAACAAACAGACTCGGTGGAGTAATACTTTATCCAAGTTTGTTAAAGTGCAACGAAATTAGTACTGTATTGTTATCCATCCCTTAAAACTGTTCATCTCCAAATTATAGTAATAATAATAATAATAATAATAATAATAATAATAATAATAATAATAATAATAATAGCTTTATATTACCTGGCAGAGTTAAGGCCTTAAGGCCTTGTCTGCCACTCAACCAGGTTTTAAAAAATACAAAAAAATAGTCTAACATCTAAATTACAATAAACATAAACGATTACATTTATAAATACTATACAATTATTATTTATAATGTATTTTGATTTACTCTACATTTAACGAATTAAATATAATATTTACAAGATATATAAAAAATCAAGATAAAACTATTAATGACATAGTATAAGTTTATATAAATAGAGAAAAATACAGTTATTAGACAACAGGTAACTGTATAAGCATGACTTTAAAGTGCCAAGTGTGCGACAATCCCTGATATCTTGAGGAAGGAAATTCCAGGAGCGGGCAGAGGCTACTGTAAAGAAAGTAGAATAAGAGGAAGTGCTATGAAGAAGGATTGTTAGTAGACTGTGACCTAGTGTCAATATTGTGGTAAGTAGATAACTTCTCAATTCTGGATGCCAGGTAACTAGGAGTGTAGGAATTCAGAAGCTTGAAAAGGAGTGAAATAGAGTGCAATTAACGTCTGTCAGTAAGACAGAACCAAGAGAGTTATTGAAGTGTTCGGCAATATGGTAATAACGGCTGATATTGAAAATTAATGGAATCTCAAGCAGTATATTTCAGTCTTCCTGCTTGAATTGATCTATGCTACCTGCTAAAATAAATAAATACAATTTTATATTTGTTAACATTTTATAACAAGCCCTGGTCTGTAATTATAAAAAGCTAAATAAAACATTTAAAATGAACACAGGAAATGAAAAATACTCCAACAGATTGTGAATGTTTTAATATGTTCGCTCTCCTTGTCGTGCACGTATCAACATTGACTTTAAAATGAGTTTTGAATTTTTTTATTTATATAAATGAGTTACCTTCATATGCAAGTAAAATGGCGTAACTTAAATCTGAAATTAAAAACAGTTGACATAAATATTGTAAACAAAATTATTCATTTGATTACAGCAGCTTTCATTTTACAGTTCATTTTTTTTTATAAAAATAATATATATTCAATGGGTCCCTTTAAGGCTTGTTCCGGTTTCGTAGATTTTAATTGAAAATTTGAATCTATCTCTTCTTCCCGCTACCGATATTTTATTTATCTTCTAACCCGGTGGGGTCAGGATTTTTAAACTGGTTTAGAACGTCGGCCCTGGAGTCGACTGAGCCTCTAACGGCAATAAGAACAAGTATAAATTTTATTCAGAAATAAATGTTGTACACAATATTGACACAAGTGCTCGTCCTCGGGTGCAGTTCAGTTACAGAAATAACACAAATATAATATATGCATTACAAAGTTTTAGTTAAATGGAGAGGAAAAACAAAATATATACATTTAGGAGTCACTTTCAACATATAAAATAAAATCTGGCACATAAAAAAATGTAAAAAAATAATACAAGGAAAAATAAAATAAATTATAGAATAGATTAATACCAGACTCAAGAAGCTAGTTAAAATACATCAGGAGATAATGTAAAACAAAGAAATTTAGAAGAAAATGAGTACTAGATACATATTCAGGACTTCATGCAGGGCTGACAACTAGGCTGACAAATTTCGACGACTGTTTAAAATAGTAGGAGCTTTAATATTTTTACTGCCCTAAGAGATCAGCTCGACGTCAGTGCCTCCTTCGAGACAACACAACGTTAAGACGAAATTCACCATCCACACAGAGAATCGTATTAAACATGATGAAAATCATAATGATGATAATGATGGTGAGATGATGTCCGAGGATAGTTTGGACCTTAAAGTTTTCTGACATTTGTTTTACAGGTGAGGAAAAATTCCAAAAAAAAAATCGCCCAGGAAACTTGTTACGGCCGGGAATCGAATCCAGCTCTGCTTCGTAAGAGACAGCGAAGCTACCCGAATACCGCAGCGGTAGAATATTATATACATATAATCCATACATAGTAATTCTGCCCGAGGGCAGGTCTTTCACTGTAATCATAGCACTTTCATGCTATGCTTGCAGCTTTACTAGGGAATTCTAGGTGTGGTAGCTTCCCGTTGCTTTCCACACCGGTGAAGGATGATGATGATGATGATGATAATGGTGATAATGATAAGGAGATGATGATGATGGCCATATGATTTCGGGGACCGTTTGGGCCTTAAACCTTTCCTGACATTTGTCTTACAGGTGAGGAAAAACCCTGATATAAACCTCACCCAGAAAAACTGTCCCGACCGGGGATCGAACCCGGGCCTGCTGCGTGAAAAGGCAGCACGCTACCTCGAGACCACAGCAGTGGTCATACATATAATGATAACAATAATAATAATTATTATTTATTATTATTATTATTTATTATTATTATTATTATTATTATTATTATTATTATTATTATTATTATTATTATTATATCAATGGGCGTGTGAATGCTGTGTTTCGACTTACGTTGTGTTGTCCAGGAGGAGTCATGACATTATGCTGATCACTTCCTTGTATGGTAAGGTATTACGTGATCCATAGTTTAAAATTCCTGTCCAGACAGGTCTTGTCACTCGATAGCGCACCGGGTGGCGGTGTGGCAACGGAAAAAAGTACCTATAAGGTAAGAGGTTAAAAACTAAGTTAATAGGATGGAAATGACTAACTAATTCACTGGCATTATCGAACCCGCAGCGCGACACGCAATCGCGACCATAGCTGTCCATAAATTCCTATTATCAATCCTGATCTATTCCCAATCATCAACATACCTGTATAACCTGTATAATCTTACTTCCCTAACTCATGATTACGGTTAATCGCCTATTTCCATTCTTGGCCTACGAACTGTCCGCTTTCCCTCAGTGTTTCCTACAAGAAGTTTCAATGCTTTCTCTTATGAATATATATAATTACTTTTTTTCAAATAAAAATAAGGAGGAAGACAACCCAAGACTAATCATGGATCTGGAACCACAGGGAAGGAAAAAGCAGGGTAGAAGACCAACTATTACGTGTATTGCAGAGAATACAGAAGCTAAGAGGGAATGGGAAATAGAAGAAGATATATTGATGAACAGACAGGAATGGAAAAATGTGTTTTGTGAAAACAACGTTGTAGTCAAAATGTAGTGAACATGGGTACCGGAAAAAATGTATATTCATTGTAAAAGCCGGAATAATAAAAAAATACATAAAATAAAATAGATAATAATTGAGTATTATCTATTACTCTTATTACTTCATATCTAATTTTATTTATTTCGACGAATTCAAACTGTCCACGTGCTTCCTTCGTCCAATTAATCGACTGTCATTCTCTTCCATACCTCTCTGTCATTCCACTCTCCAACGTCCAGATGTCCAATCATTTTTACCCCATCTTGTTCAAAACACCATCAATCCACGTTATTTATAGCCGTCCTCCTCTTCTTGTACCAAGTAGCACCCGTTGTAGTATTCTTCTTGGGAATCTGTGTTCTGTCATTCTTTTTACATGCCCATACCATTTTAATTGTTTTTTTTTATGAAATCCACAATTGAAGATGGAACATTCATCTTTTGTTTATTTACGCTGTTTCATATTTTATCTATTCTAGAAATCCCAGCTGAACGCCTCCAAAAATCTATTTCTGCACAATTGAATTTACTTGTTGTTTTAGATAGGGACACGCCGTAGCGTAGTGGTTAAGGCACTGAGCTGTAAGCCGGAGGGTCGAGGGTTCAAGTCCCGTTGGGGTCAGGATTTTTAAACTGACCAAAACCTTCTGGCGGCACTGTGGCCCTGGGGTCGACTCAGCCTCTAACGGAAATGAGTACCAGACGCTTGTTCTGGGGTAAAGGCGGCCGTCACGCAGGGCTGACAACCCGGCTTACATCAAGTGCCAATTGTCCAAAAAAAGTGGGAGCCTTAACCTCCCACTACCCCAAGGGCCTCCTGAGGCCTGTAGTGGGAATACTTTACTTTACTTTACTTTATTGTTTTAGATTTTAATTACCATGTTTCTGCACCGTATGTCATTGTACTCATTATTGTATTAAAACTGTTTGTTTTTGTTTTAGAACTTCCCATAAAACACCATTCGATTTTGATATTGCAAATTTGCCCTTATTTATCCTCTCGTTAATTTCAGCATCATTACTTCCATCAGCACTATTTTTTGTCCCCAAATATACATATTTATCACATGCTTTTATTTCTTCCACATCCCTCTTTTAAAATCAGATCTTTTGATTTATCTCCTCTTACCATGTACTTCTATAGACCAAATGTATTTTCAATCCCCATTTTTCATACTACTCCTTCAGTTTCTTTGTTGTTGTTGTTATTATTATTATTATTATTATTATTATTATTATTATTATTATTATTATTATTAACTCACTGGCACTATCGAACCCATATGTTCATGGCCGCGCGGACATAAGCTCTCCATACATCATGAGCTAATATTTTTCAATCATTCCCTGTATAATCTACTTCCCTCAAATCTTAGGTAATATAAATTCTCCCACCTCATTCTTGGTCTGCCAAATGAGCGTTTTCCCTCTGGTTTTCCTACCATAAGCTTCCATGCACCTCTTTCATCCCCAATACGTGTCAAATGCCCTGCCCATCGCGGTCGCGAGACTCAACTGTTCTTATTATATCTGGCATCCTATAAACACCATGTAGACTCACTGTTAGTAGTCTTCTCCATTCACCTGTCTGTTCATCTCTCTTTGATCCAAAAATTTTCCTAAGAACTTTATTCTCAAATTTTCAGTTTAACGTTTTTTGAAAAGAATTGGGAAGTCAAGAGTTTTGTAATGCATTAATAGCACGCAATTCCAGAATTTAACATATGTCTAATTTCTTTGTGCATCTCATTCATATTTGTCATTATTATTATTATTATTATTATGCCAATTAGTTCATCGCAATTGCCTTGTAATTATCATCAGTTGAGTGTATAATGCGCTTAAAACTGACGTAAAACGAACGATGTCTTGAAAACATTTGAATGACGTGTTCTCTCAGACGTACTTGGGGGATTGACAAAGATAATTAGTTAAGGAAAATCAGCAGGCCATGGAGGAGGGAATGCAATTAAGTAAAATTTCACACTCATTAACTAC
This sequence comes from Diploptera punctata, assembly GCA_030220185.1. Taxonomy (NCBI): domain Eukaryota; kingdom Metazoa; phylum Arthropoda; class Insecta; order Blattodea; family Blaberidae; genus Diploptera; species Diploptera punctata. The sequence goes on along the minus strand of JASPKZ010005677.1, from coordinate 558,826 downwards.
CAAGTATCATAAAATGAGAAGTTGGTAGAAATACTAGCAAGTTTGAACCGCTCGCTTGTATGTATTAAGATTACACAATGTTCTCTGCAAGTTTCAGTCTTAACAACTATGTTATTTTCTCCCGAACTTTGAGAGATTTGTAATACAAAGTTTGGTGTGTCACCAAGTCAAAATGTCGCCTGGTTATCAAACTGCACTACATAGATAAACTCAAGTACCATGAATACACTCTATATTTTTGTTTCATGCATTTTTCCCCCTAAATGAATAAAAATAAAGTTCATCATTTAGGAACTGCTTGTACTAAGCGAATTCATTAGCAAGTTTAGTCTTCTTCTTCTTCTTAAATATAATTTGTAGGATTTTCATCATGTTTATTTCCAAAATCACTCCTCGGAGGAAGATGTATTGGATCTGCATTCACTGTCTATCCATCTCTTGGCTGGTCTTCCTCTTGTTCTTCTCCCGTCCATTGGTCTATCTTCTTTAGCTCTTTTTTGGAAGTCGGTTGTCTTCCATTCTTTCTATATGACCCTTTCAATATTTTCGTCTATCAATAATAAATTTGGTTATGTCTTGAATGTGACATTTGTCCCTAATTTCTTATCAAATAATGTTTTCTCCTGAATAGTTCTTAAGATTTTCATTTCACATGTGCTTATTATCTGTTTAATTTTTGTTGTATCAACCCTAGTTTCTGCACCATATACGATAACTGGCCGAACTATCTTTCGTAATATGCAGGTTTTGCTTTCTATTGACATATGTTTGTTGCGCCAAATTAAATCACTCATATATCCTGATATTTGTGTTGCTTTATCAGCTTGTTTCTTTACTCCTTTTATTAAATTTGTAGTGTTTGTTATTAATACACCTAAATAATTAAATCCTGATACTTGTTGTATAATTTTTCTTTCCACTTCTAATTTGCATCTTACTGGTTATTTTGATACTGTTAAGCATTTTGTCTTATTCGTGTTAATTCCCATATTGTATTTTCTGGCATTTATATTAAATTGATGTAAAGATCTTTGTAAATTATCTTCAGATTCTGAAAGGAGAACGACATCATCTGCGTAACATATTAAGTGAAATCTAGTGTTTCCCATTTTATAACCCAAACATGGTGGTATGTTTTCAATAATTTTATCAATTATAATATTAAATAAGAATTGACTTAAATAGTCATCTTGCCTGATGCCCTTTGTGAACGTTATTTCTTCAGTTTGCTGTTCTTTTACTTTGATTACTGTTTTGCAGTGTGTGTTAATTGATATTATTGCTCTAATCAGTTCATTAGGAATTTCATTCTCTCTCAAGATATGTACAACATCTTCAAGCTGTACTCTATCAAAAGCTTTCTTCATTATTCTTTATTATTCATTATTCTTTATTATTCGCCCAAGTTAAATCTGCACGCTGAAAATTTGCTAGGATTCTCTTTCCTGTTTTTTTCTCTTATTATGTTCCCAATTCATGTCCCCTGTGTAGTGTGATTTCACTGGAAGGGTACTGTTGGTATTATTGCTTCACTATGATGGTACATATATAGTGTTCTGACCAAGATCAGGTCTTTCACTGCAAACTCAGCATTCTCCACACATTCCTAACTCAACCTTCCTTTTTGTATCCGCATACAAACCATTTATTTTAATATTGCCTATCATCTGATGTATTTTTCTGCCTCTAACTTTCTTTCCGTTGACCATTCCTTCCAGGGCATCCGTTATCAGGCATTTTCTTCTAAGCCAGTGGCCAATCCAATGTATTTTCCTCTTCTTTATGAGTTCCAACATTGTTCGTCTTTCACCCACTCTGTCTGGCACATCTTTATTATTTTTTATTTTCTCTGTCCATTTTATATGTTCCATCCTTCTCCATACCCACATCTCAAAAGCTTTCAGTCGCTTTTCCTCATTTCGTCATAATGTCCAAGTCTCTGCACCATACAATGCTACACTGCACACATAGCACTTCACTAGCCTCTTCCGTAATTTTTTTACCAAAGGTCTGATGGTTGTCCGTTTATATGAAAGCGGGTGCCGCGCGACAATGATTGACAAACGGAATTATTACAGTGGCGGTAGTCGACATCTTTGTATTTAATTATATATAACAGCTGCGGGGAAACAAAGCGAGACTCTGAACAACCATCATAGTGAGACTATAATAAACACTGCGCTTTTTATATGATCCATCACCTACATTAGTCGTTGACCAAATTAATAATCCGGCAACCATGTTATTACAAGGGAATGAGCTGTCTCTTTTTCGTCTTCCACATTACATGTTGCCAATTCCCGCCCCCTGTATTGTATTGTGAGACTGGTAATAGATAGATGACAAACACTGTGATTTTTTATGATCCGAAACCTTCAGCAGTCGTCGACTAAATGACTATTTTGACAACCATTTATTGATATTTCACAGATTTCAGGGATACTACTTTCCATAGAGAAACAGTCTGGTCACACAACTGACCTCTAGCCGTGCATAGGCCTACTTGGGCGAGTAGTAAGAAGTGTTCTGATTGTGCTGATTACGGGATATAACATACTTTTGTTAAGACTTAATTAGGAGAAGCTCAATATCTTATTCCAACATTTTTAAACGTGTCAGTCTGCAGTGAAGACAAACAATCAAAAAATGTAAGTTATTATAGTTAGCGTACTATATCCTGACAGTCCGTGACGTCATTTTTATACTTGTGCGAATAAAAGATGAATTAGTACTGCTAACTAATTTACTGGTATTATCGAACCCGAAGGTTCATGAACGCGCGGGCATAAGCTCTCCACACATCCCTTCCTGAGGTAATAGTTTCCATTCATCCCCTGTATTATCAACTTCCCACCTCATTCTTGATCTACCAACTGGCGTTTTCCCTCTTTTTTTTCCTACAACAAGCTTCCATGCTCTTTTTCTATTCGTGCCACATGTCCTGCCCATAGCAATCTACCAGATTTAACTTTTCTTATCATATCTGGGTTCTTTTAATCTCATGTAGCTCAATGTTATGTAATAAGATGTTAATTATAAAATTGGTACCTGGTAAGTCAGTCGTCCTAAACCAAATTATTAAACTTCATCAATTATGGAGGCCTCCATAATTAAGTTGAGGACGACTGACTTACCAGGTACCAATGTTATATTTAACATCTTATCACATAACCTCAACGGTGCTTTAATATGAGTTTTAAAAGTGGTGATTCACTGTTAAGTAGTCTTCTCCATTCACCTGTCTGTTCATCTTTCATTGGCCCAAAAATGTCCTGAGAACTTTATTCTTAACCCTTAAATTAAAAAGTATTCTAATGCATACATTGGTTTCGTTTATTTAATATTGTTTTTAGAACAACAGAAAAACAAACGAGTAAAAATTATTTTAATTTATCTCAAGTTACGCAATAATATATAATAATAACTTACAGTTTTACATGAATTTATTTTCATTGTGGTCCGGAACATTTAAATAACTGGCACGAGAAAAAAATATATTTTTTTCAAATACTCCAGGTTTGTCTTTCAACATTCCTGCTTTGTCTCCTAGCATGGCGTACTTGTAACCCACTTCTGAGGTTGGGGCGCCTGGAAGGCGGGGTTACGTTGCCCCGATGATATGATGGGTGATGATGATAATGGTGCGCCAGGAGAGTCCCTAATCCTAACCTAAGATGAATATGAATGATGATGATTGCGATGGCCATATGATTTCGGGGACCATTTGGGCCTTAAAGTTTTCCTGACATTTGTCTTACAGGTGAGGAAAAACCCTGATAAAAACCTCACCCAGAAAAACTGTCCCGACTGGGGATCGAACCCGGGTATTAACAATTTCAAGTTTCAACCTTCAAACTAAGAGTCCATATTTCGCATCCGTATAATATAACTGGCGCAGAGTTAAGGGACTTGCGCTGGTTCGAATCTCCATGGGGGAAGAAATTTGGTATTTCGACCAGTATGGGGTCGGTGTCCATCCAGCAACATGAGGCATTTGGGTAGCTCGAGGTTGAGAAAACCAGCTATAACGGCTGGGGGACTCGACATGTTGACCACATGTCCACCCCAACACTGGCTGGATGATCATCTATCTCTGTGATTGCACATGTGGATGTGAGGCCTGCAGCCGAATGGTAAGCTAAGAGCCTTCTAGGCCTGTCGCGCCAGGAGTTATAATGTAATTGGAAGAATAACATTTTTATATATTTTTAGTTTAACGTTTTATGAGAGAAGTTGGAACGACAAGAGTCCCTGTAATGTGTAATAGTATGAATTTCCAGAATTGAACCTATGTTTAATTTGTTGTGCACTTCATTCCCGTTTGTAATGATTGTTCCTAGGTATTTATATTCAGCCACATCTTGAAAATTTCCCTCATTATGCTGACTTAAAAATATCGACTCATCTGTTATTACTGAGACGAACCACAAATGTGAATTTGTACTTAGTTATTCTAATATAAATTAAACTTATAACTGACAGGATGCACCTACGCTCTGCTAGCAAAAATTGCACCCTGACGCACTCTGCTATCATTATTTGCATTATTGCGTGTTCGTGCGGGATCGTACCAATCTTTTTATAATTACCTCGAGTTTGAAAATATTGAGTGCTTAAATCAACATACCTTTGCCGGGTCCATAGAAGGCAAAGATTAATCCACCTTTCCTTAATAAATTATACATATAGTACTGTAAGCTACACATTATTACAATCGTGGAAGCTAGATGAAAAAGAGGGATTAAATACGTTTGAGAAAGCTTTGGAATTTACATCAATATCTGACATGACTAGCTACGCAATCAATAAACAGAAGTTAACTAAAAATAACTTATTTTTAATAAGAGTCAATAGTCAGATATAATGAAATACAAATAACAAAAGATATTCTTGACCATTGAAAAATAAGTTAAGAAAGAAATAATAAGATTATTGGTCATCTAAACAAAAGTCAATAATAATAATAATAATAATAATAATAATGATAATAAACATACGTACACACCTCTACTCACTCCAGTCCCGCCAAGGGCTAGGGTACACGTACCTTGAGGCCCTACCCTGGCCTAAGGGACCGATTAACCAAACAGACTCCTTCGAGCTACTATTGACTTGACTCTGCCGAAACCTAAAAGATGATGACCCTTGATGACCCTGATGTTCACGCGTACAGCTTATTTCAGGACTTCACAGGCAAGGGGAAGATGCGCAGAAACACGCGGCGCATAAAGGAGAGAGCACAAGGAAGATAGAAATTTGGCACTGTTCACTAAGATCACAGAAAAATGAAGACACGATGACGTAGTAGTTGCGCAGTATTTCGTAATCACACGTACCGAAAACGTGATTTCGGTACAATTAAAATTGCCGCGTTTAGCACATGACAGGAACTATCTCAAAACTATTAAAAACAACAGGGACAGTGTTTTCTTTCAGGTATATACTAGGGGTTGAAATGTAGATAAAGATATAGCCTTAGGCTTTAAGACGAAAAATAAGTAAGGGTTCCAAACCGCCAGTTTAGAGTGCGCCAAGTACACTTCTTGCATATTGCTGTATAATTTGCGGTGATCGGACGAGAACCGGTATTTTCAACATGGTATGGCCGTTGACCTCTTTTCCATAGCTGAAATCTATTTGAGCTAGCTCATTTGGTTTTATTTTACAATGGGCAAATGGACGAAAAAACGTTTATTAAAAAATAATTATTCTTCTTCCTTCCTTCCAAGTATTAGGCCAAGGTCTGTTACGATCCTATAGAAAATTTTTCCTCCAGCGTTTCATAGGACGGCCCAGAGATATTCGTCCTCTTGATATATAATTATAAACAGCTTTGGGGATCCGATTTGAACTTATTCTTTCAAGATGGCGTTTCCAATTTAATTGGTACTGTTTAATATATTCCAAAATTGGCGTGGTCTTCAATTCTTTTCCCGGAATTTCCCGGAAGGATCAAATTAATTATTTAAATCCGTTAATTGAAATTGAAATAAAAAACTGTGGGTGATGGAGAAATTCCGAATACATATTTGAAAACACGATAAAACACTGCATTAAGTACAACTATTGGTACTCATGAGACAAAAATCATGTTGACCAGTGTAATTTGACATTACCACCGCCCTATGAGAAACGTCTTAAGGCAGGGAGAGTAGAGTGAGGTTATATTTAGATAGGAAATGTGTAGAGTTTTGGTAAACGAATGAGGTTAGGGAGTTAAATTAGGACATAATTAGTCATTGTCAGTGGGACGAATTACACAAATACATGTATTGACAGTGGCATGTTGACATTAAAGCCTGAATGAGTCTAGATGACTCCGCATTCATCACAAAGCCAATCCATATTATTTATTCATGAAGCGCCCCTAGCAACGTGTTATTCTTCTGAGGATTATAGTATATCAGTCATAATAATATTATTATAACCATAACAATATTATATTTGTTTATTTCGGAATTGATTCACAATAAAGTCGTTTTCTCAAGAAATTTGCCTTCTCCAGTTGTAGCGGTCCTGAACATCTTCATCTGTTCTCAGTTTACTCATACTTCTCACACCGTCCATTCAACAACACTACCTTCTTTAGGTCTTCCTTTCTTCTTGTCCCATCTGTTCTCCACTCCTAGATCTTCTCAGGGATTTTATCAGATATCATCATATTGATATGTCCGTAACATTTTAATCATCTCTGTTAAATTGTCAGTAAATACATTTACTTCAACTTTCATAATTTTCCTAATTTCACAGCGTTTCTAGTTTATTTTTTTTAATCTGGACTTCCCCGATGATCATCTCCAGTAATCCATCTCTGTTGCTAATCACTTTTTGCTTTCATTATTATTATTATTATTATTATTATTATTATTATTATTATTATTATTATTATTATTATTATTATGTACGATCTCAAAAAATGTTAAACTGAAAATATACATAAGACTGTTATTCTAACAATTATCTTATATGGATGCGAAACATTGACTCTTACTTCAAGGGAAGAGAAAACATTACGAGTATTTCAGAATAATGCTCTTAGGAAAATGTTTGCACAAAGATAAAAATAAACTAACGGGCGAATGGAGAAGACTACATGAACTTTATGGGAAACCTGATGTAATAAGAATACTTAAGGCTCGTAGACTGCAGTGGGCAGGACATGACACGAATGGGGGAATGAGAGAGGGGCATGGAAACTTATTGTAAGAAATCCAGAGGGAAAGCGTCGCAGGACATCTGACACGAATGGAGAACGAAAGAGGGGCATGCAAACCTATTATAAAAAACCAGAGGGAAAGCGCCCAGTAGGTAAGCCAAGAATGAGGTGGGAGAATAACACTAACCATGGTTTGAAGGAAGTAGATTATACAGAGGATGATTAGAAAATATTAGCTTAGGATAGGGATGTATGGAGATCCTATGTCCGCGCAGCCACGAACCTACGGGTTCGTTAGTGCTAGTGAGTTAGTTAGTTAATAATAATAATAACTATAATAATCTAGAAACTCTTAACAAAGACATGGCTATATTAGAAGGGCCGTTAAGACATTAAATAAATAATAACTAACTTACTGGCATATCAAACCGGATGTTCTGTTCATCCCTATCCTCAATTAATGTTTTCCGATAACTCCTTCTACTCATGGTTAATACTACTCTCCCATATAATCTTTGATAAAAAAAATCCTAAGTTCTTTATTCCCAAATACCCGTAATGCTTTCTTCTTTAATTTACCCAATAAAACTAATGTACTAATTATAAAATGTATACAAAGAAGAACAGTCCTATAATAGTACAATAATAGTATAACAATAATAATAATAATAATAATAATAATAATAAATGATGCCGATGATGATGGTGATGATGATAACCATCATCATCATCCGGTATCATGGCAGCTGCCGCCGTCTTCCGGAAATCAAACGGCATTCCTCTCTGCCAATCCATTGATCTTCCAATCCTCTGATATTCATTGCTGCTTGTACCCCTTCTATCCAAGTTTCTTCGGCCTTCCTCCTTTCTATTGGGATCCATTCCATAACAATTTTAGTCAATCTTTGCTCTAGCATTCTTTAGACATGGCCATACCACTGTAATATTTTCTTTTCTATAATGTTTGTGATGTCCGGCTCCTCTTGTACACCCATAATTTCCCTTATTTCTTTATTTCGTATTCTATCCATTCTATATTTTCCAGCTGATCTTCTTAAAACATCCATTTCTGTACTTAAAATTCTTTTTATTTCCCTGGTAGGAATTTGCCAGACTTCAGCACCATATGTTACAATGCTCTGAATTATTGTTTGATATATTTATATCTACAGAAAAAACAAAAATTATGGCATTTCAAGGTGTAGATCCTGTCAGAAGTAAAATTGTACTGGACAATAAAATTTTGGAGCAGGTGAATAATTTTACATATCTAGGATGCAATATCTCATATGAAGAAGAAAAGGATGTAAATGCAAAAATATCTAAATTTTTAAGAATTGTAGGGTTAATAAATTCTATCTTCAAGCCACAGTTAGTCCAAAAGCATTCAAGACTGAAAGTGTATAAAACACTGGCTCTTCCAACTCTTTTGTATGGTAGCGAAGTATGGACGTTGAAACAGAAGGATATACAGAGACTTAGATCTGCTGAAATGAGATATCTTCGGAGGACTGCAGGATACACACTACTAGATCACAAAAAAAATGAAGACATCTTAGAAGAATTACACATGGAATCTTTAGAAAACAAAATTTCTGATTATAAGTCAAGATGGATACAACATGTTCATCGAATGGAAGATCACAGAATACCCAAACTAATGTTAAGATATCAACCTGCAGGAAGAAGAAGACCAGGACGTCCACTCAAAAGACTTCTGGATGGTGTTTCCTTGAGACCGAAACAGGTCAACAAATGGCCTAAATTCGTGAATGTGCTATGATGATGATATATTTGTAATTTTATATATTTTGTAATATTTTTACTCCTCCAAACAGAGTTTAAAGCATTTATTGCTTGTTTTGTTTGTGCGATTCTATTTTTAATTTCCACTGTGTTATCGCCTGAATGGTCTAATTTTGTTCCTAATTAAGTGCATTCAATACTAGGTTTTAGTTCTTCTCCATTGTTAAAATTTATATTTTCCATTTCTTCTCCTATGGATTGTTATGTCCATTTTTTACATTTTTTTCCTCCAGTTTCTTCGTACTCTTTCGAAATAGATTTTTAATAGAGTTGGAGATAAACTGCAACCTTGTCTTAAACAATTTGTAATAGTAAATCCCTCTGTTATATGATTTCCAATTTTTATTTTCGAGATAGATCCTTTGTATAATGCTTTTATAGCTTCTATTATTTTTTTGGTAATGTTAGAATTGTCTAAAGTTTTCCATAACATTTTTTGAGGAATACTATCATATACCTTGGTTAAATCGACAAAAATCAAATGTATATCTCTATTAGTAGCTCTTTTTTTCTATCATTTGTGTTATGCAAATTATCCGTGCGTAACCTACCACTTCTAAAACCATTCTTCCGTTTCTCTATCCTGGTATTCTAAATCAACCATTTTACTTAGTATACGTCCATATATTCTACTTAATGTACTCGTTACTGATATGCCTCTATAATGTTCACACTTCCTCTTGTCTCCCTTCTTATGTATCGATGTTATAATAGCGACTTTCCACTCTTCTGGCACTTCTTCGCCATTTATTATTTTATTGAACAGTTCAGTGATCATTTCCACTTTTAATCAATTCCATAGCAATATTTCCTGGGCCGGCATTCCTACCATTTTTCATTCTCATAATTTCCTTTTTTACAGTAATTATATCAATTTTGATTATGCTTCCTGTTTCCATCTCTGATAAATCGTCATTTTCTCCCAAAAATTCTTTTCGGTCCTCTACTAAACTTTTTTTTTGTAATATTCTTTCCATTCATGAGTCCCTATTAGGTTGAGAAGATTCTTATTTCCATTCGATGAACGTATACTTTTTATTAATTTCCATGATTCAGAACACTTCTTACTTCTAAATATGTTTGTATTTCTGTACATTTCTTATCCCACATCTCATTTCTGTGTTTAGTAACCATTCTTCTCAGTTTTGCTTGTGCTTTTTGATATTGTATTTTGTCATTCTGGTTCTTTGTACTAAGCCATTTTAAAAATATCTGTTTCTTATTCTGTATTTCTTTATCCATTTCATCGTTCTAAAACAGTGCTGTCCTTCCTCTATAGTCGTCTTTCTCACCCAATGCTTCATAGGCGGCTTCATGAATGCACCTTTTTAGGTACTGATACATCTCTTCTGTATCTCTGAATTTACTCTGTGTTAATTTTTTATTCAATCTTTGTTGATATAAATGCTTTACGCTTTCATTTTGTAGGCTTTCTATATTATATTTTCTTTCCGTTTCTGTTCTAACATTTTCTTCTTTTTCTGCGTGGTTGTCTTCTTTATTAAGAATGCAAGGAAATACAAATGTTCCAATTACTAATTTATGATCTGTCCCACAACTTGGTCTTCTATAAGCTCTGACATTTTGTATTTTCATTTTTGAATTTTGTTTTGTGATTATGTAATCGATAATAGATTTTTGATTTAGTGTTGGACGTTCCCACGTGTATTTATGGATATCTTTATGATTGAAAAAGCCATTCCATATCTTTAAAGATGATTGTCTACATAATTCAATTAACCTTTCTCCATTCTCATTTAAAATGTTTTCTCCAAACTTTCCTACTACTGGAACTCCAAATTTACTTCCTGTTCTTTCATTCATGTCTCCCAATAATATCAATTGTTTCCCAGCGCTAATTTTTCCTATTTCTTCATTAACTTTGTCAAGAAATAAATCATTTTCTATATTTGCCATTCCATTATCGTTAATTGGTGCGTATATTCCAAAAAAATTAACTTATAGCTCCGTATTTAATTTTAAAATTCTCTCATCAATGGATAATAATAATAATAATAATAACAATAATAATAATAATAATAATAATAATAATATATAATAATGTTTTCTTTATTCTAGCAAGAGTTAAGATCATAAGGCCTTCTCTTCAACTCAACCAGCACAAATATACAAATGCATATTTACAATATAGATTACTTATACGGTATACTAATTATAATGGTTTAAAATACATTAAAAATTGCTATTTAAATTGTATGTAGCCTACGTTAACCATTTTATATGAAGAAACAATAATAATAATTTATTTATAAACAGGTTTACAATGTAATAAAATATCTTCCTGTGTCCATAGTTATAATAGAAATAATATTAATAGAAATAATAATAATAATAATAATAATAATAATAATAATAATAAAAACAATAAAAGTAATAGCCTAATATAGGCCTACATGAAAAAATACAAGAAAAATAATAAAATGTAATGTAGGCATATTAGTCCATCGGTTATATATAGTCCTTAGATATCTGTTTAAAATATTGACAAATCTTAGCTTAAACTATTTTTAAAAATATAGCTAAATACCAATAGTGAGGTGTTTTCGTCAGTTGATTAATAGAAATCATATTATATAGTTATAATATATTATGCATGTACGGTTCGGCTGTTACTGATATAGGCTAGTAAAGAAGGCGAGAGTTATCTGATGGCCCGATAGAATTCTAGGACTATTTGAGTCTTAATATTTCCCAACATTTACCTTACAGTTAAAGGAAACAAACCGAAAATCTCAACCAAAAATTTTGCTCGATTAGGATCGAACTCAGGTCTGCTACGTCTAAGGTAACGAGCACTACACAAAGCGGTGGACGAAATGTATGTAAGTATGTATGTATAAAGAGTGAAAATGAAATCCGATGAGCACATACCACTTAAACATGGACCTCATCGATCTTTATGTGGGATTTTTATTTCAAATTCCACGAAATGTTTCATTGTGCTGGTGTTGTTTACAAAATCCTCTCTCTTGTCCAGAACAATACACCTAATGCAGCCAAGCTTATGTTACAAACAGAACTTCTCCGCACTTACAACCAATGCAACTCGCGTGTAGGCCTATATAGAACCGAATGTGTATACACCTATGTTTGTGATTTATATTATTTATGGATTTCTAAACCACGCAACAAATCTTAATGACTATTTAACTCATGCCACAAATGCTAGTCAATCACCAATCACGTTACAATGAATGTTGTTTTACAACAATGACAGTCGTGTTTCACCTCGCTCTTTATCGATTTCTCTTTATCAGCTCCTGCTTTTGTGATAAAGAAAGTTCCTCCTTTTTAATGTTCTGAACAGGTTAGACCATTATTTTTCTCCAACAAATACATTGAATATAGCAAATAATGAATAGAATCAGTGATTTTACTGAGTTGTTTACTAAAAAAATAAATGAATAACCCGTAATGTTGATTATAATATATAGTTTGATGTGTTTCATTATTTCTCCACTTGGGCGCACTCTTACACTATTGCGATCTTCTTTGGCAATAAATAATATGATCAAGCAGCAGTGAATGAACATAACCTCACATTCTTATTTGTTTTCAAACATCGCCGTTTACATTAAATATATAAATATTTTAAAATAACTATATTTAAACAATGATTTGTGAGTAAACAGCTTAATTTTATTCGTTACATAGTCCTAACAAATGCCACTCTTGATTTCCAAATTCTCTAGATAAATTCACTCCTCACTTCGTGAGTTGTGAATTTATCGATAATTTGGAAATCACTCGTGGCATTACTTATGAGAAGTTGTAGGCCTACATACATGTTTTCAGGTACGGCGAGTCGCTATCGATTAGGCCTATTATTTAAAATCATTAACTAACTAACTAACTAACTCACTGGCACTATCGAAACGGTAGGTTCATGACCGTGCGGACATAAGTTCTCCATACATCCCTATGCTGAGCTAATGTTTTCCAATCATTCCCTGTATAATATACTTCCCTCAAATCATAGTTGATGTTATTCTCCCACTTCATTATTGGTCTACCAACTGGGCGTTTTCCCTCTGGATTTTACTACAAGAAGCTTCCATGCAAGTCTTTAATTCCCCATTCGTGCCATATGTCCTGCCATCGCAATCTACGAGACTTAACTGTTCTTATTAATCTAAAATCGTTAGATGTAAGAATTCGCCTGAAACGAAAATTTAAAATCCCTCTAGCGGTCAGAATTTTCGATGATTCACAACGAAACTCAGTGTATACTTTTAAAATAAACTGAGGTAGATACTGTCCAAAAATCAGCGAAATCCTGTCATTAGACGTGGGGGTTTACCCGAAATCCGAAATTAAACATTGATTCTGGATTAACCATTTTTGATGAATAAGTTCAGATAGAGTTCCCAAAGCCATATGCTTTATTATTATGCAGCAGGGAACAGTTCTCTGGGCCGTCCAAGAAAGCACTGGATACAAAATTCATCCGTGAGATCGTAACAGGTATCTAAGTTTAAGACTTGTACGCATGAAGAAAAATAAGAAAATTGACCCTAGCAACCACCATGTTTGGTTCGTCGCAATGTATACTATACAGTTTAATTAACCCTTAACCTTATTTCCACTTATCCAACTAAAATAAAGAAAATCATATTTTATTTATTTAGGCGTAGCAGTGCATGCCGGGTACTCGCTAATAGTGTACAGAATATATAAGGTAGGCCTATATGATCTATATATCGCCCACGTAAGTTAAATTGTAGCTTGGAGATTCACTATATCTCTATCATATGTAAAAACGATTCAACACTGTAATTAATGCATTGCATAGGTAACAGTTTATTATTAGCTTACTAATAGAGGTGGATTCCATAGTAACTGATGAAACAACTACAACAAGAATATAATTTTAATTTTTTTACGCTCCAGATACTAGGACACTACCTTTTCTCTTCAAAACGTATATATAAAGTCTGACCAACGGATATGTGCTCCCGTAAGATATGCGAACTAAACGCCCTGCCCACATTCCTACCTGATGAAATAAAATAAGTACTGAATAACATATTTTAATGCAAGGTCTTATTAACAAGCAAACATAAAATATGTATAAATGCAATCTTATAGCACTTAAAACCAAGTTGGCTAACATGACCCCGTTAAAAAATTCACAAGTGGAAACCTGGCATAAAAAATATGTCTATGTTAGAAACACGTCGATGGCCACATGGAATTCCTTTTCTGCCTCGGTAAATCATTTCCACCCCTTTATTCCTATCTCTCTTTTTTTCCATCGCCCCTCCCAACACTCACAATTTTGAGCCCTCTTGGGGGACAGGTTATTTGCACTTGCAGTCCATGTTGTCAACTCAACATGAACACTATAGCACGGAGTGGTGAAATAAATATTACTAAGCAAATAAAAATGTCAGTCAGCGTCATTAGACCTGCTTACACATGAAGAAGTAATAATTAAATTTACATTATTCAGAAATCAAGATCCACGACTCTGCTTCGGGGAAGTTTCACAACTCGGAAAGTTATCCTGGCTGCTGTTTGACGTGGTGGGAGGGAAGTGCGTGGAATGGAGTGAGTACAAGCCTTAACTTTTCTAAGAGCAGCGCTAAAGAGACACAGATCCGTTGGTCCGACTACCGGCCGCGGTGGACCAGTGATTATGCTCCTTGCTTCTGATCCCGAGGGTCGCGGATTCAAACCTGGCTGAGGTCGATGGATTTTTAGGACGGAAAATCCAAAAAGCAAGTCCTCCGGGAAGAACTTTAAATTGTGGGTCCCGAGTTTGAAGATTTTCAGGCCCGTAAGAGATCCTTAAGCCTTAATAAAAAAGCATCTAAGTAAAATTTACCGACCTCAACGTCCTAGTAATACTTTAGTTGCCTGTTAGACGTCTCATTGGGTCGGTGTGTTGACCGCATGCCATTCATGGCATATTTATGCGCAAATAAGGTAACTAAAAATTAACTTGTAGACTAGTAAACTCCTTACAGAATAGAGATTATGGCTCAACAAAGAGCTGCACCATTAATATTATTATTATTATTATTATTATTATTATTATTATTTTATATATCCATCCATAGTAATTCTGCCCGAAGGCAGGTCTTTCACTGCAATCATAGCATTTTCATGCTATGCTTTGCAGCTTTACTAGGGAATTTAGGTGTGGTAGCTTCCCATTGCTTTCCACACCGTTGAAGGATGATGATTATGATAATGATAATGATGGCCATATGATTTCGGGGACCGTTTGGACCTTAACGTTTTCCTGACATTTGTCTTGCAAGTGAGGAAAAACCCCGATAAAAACCTTACCCAGAAAAACTGCCCCGACCGGGGATCGAACCCGGGCCCGCTGTGTGACAAGGCAGTACGCTACCTCGAGACCACAGCCGTGGACATTATATATATATGTATATATCCCTTTAAGAGAAAAATATGGAGTTTCTTTCTTTAATAATTGCACTCAAAAATGTACGTTTATTAGATCCGTAACTGACGTAACTGTAGAATGACATGTTTTGCAGAGTGAGAGAAAAGTGATCTTTGTAAAGTTTGAACTTTATTATAACCAGTAATTGTGAATGTGATAGGCCTGTTTTTGGACCTTAAATTTCCCTGATATTGTCTTATAGGCGAGGAAAAAAAAGTCCGAATAAAAACTCTCCCAGGAAATTTGTCCTGGCCGGGGATCGGTTTAGTACGTTAGTGCAGGTTTAATCAGAGTTTTGTACAATTTAATTTTACTTTCAATATTTAATAAGCATGATGTTAATTAATAAATTAGGCGTGCCTGTTGCATTTTGGCTCAGTAGAGTTGATTTCTTTTAGGACGTGTTTCATTACACACTTGTGTATCATCTTCAACTTGTCCAAACTAATTTTTACGTTGTCGTTTACAACAGTCTCGACAAGTTGAAGATGATACACAAGTGTGTAATAATACGTCTAAAAGAATTCAACTTACGAGCCAAAACGTCAGAAATGAGGTTTCTGAGGAGTGTCGCTGGCTATACAATAACAGATCGAAAACGAAATGAAAATATACGAAGAGAACTAAATATATTCAAACTATTAGATAGAATTACACAATACGGAGATGAATGGATGGACTACATCAATTGAATGGATAACAATAGAATTCCGAAACAGATTCTTCATTGCAGACCACTAAATGTTGGAAGATTCAGTAAAAGATGGACAGACCAATTCTAACATGAGATCGGAACAGACCTTAAGGTCTAATCCTTGATGAGGATGATGTTGATGATGAGCCAAAATGCAACAGACTCTCCTTATTTATTAAGAACCTCAGTCTTACTTCCTATTGTAATTTTTTTATTATATCCAGAGACTAAAACCCTTTTTTTACCTTACGGTATGTAAGGGTTGTAATTATGTGACATTAACAAGTAAATTAACATAAAACAGTAGAACAAAAGACAATTATATAACAATATTTTAACAACGATGAACACAATACAATTATAGTTGAGAATAAACACTATTTACAAAAAGAGAAGTAATTATAACATTTTTGTCGTTAAGAATATGACAAAGAGGACTGGAATATTTTTTTATTAAAATCCAAATATGTATCTTAACGTTCAAACCATAACATTGGACAATTAAATAGAATATGTTTGACTGTTTGAATATCTTCTCTGCATTTACAATTTGCATTTGATGATATTTTAAATTTATGTAAATATGGCTGAAAGTTTCCATGTCCGGTTAAAAATTGAGTCAATATGAAGCTGGGAACTATATTTGGGCATTTAAGTCTGTCATAGATTGTTGGGAAAAATAATTCTCAAGTTGTGATACCATTGTTAGTATTTTGCCATAATATATCCCACTCGGCAATAATATACTCTTTGATTTTCCACTTTATGTAAGTAAAAGTCATAACTATTGTAATTTTATGGTGATATTAATTGCTTGTTAACAAATATAAGATTATATCTGCTTAAGAATTTTTTCTCTGTGTTACGATCTGCTTAAGAATGTTTTCTCTGTATTACAATCACCATATAAAAGTAATATGTTATGAGGTTTTCTGAATGTGTTTTGTTAAGAAAGCAAAGTAAACTTGAGATGAATGTTATGTGTTTAGCAAGACATTCAAAGGACTAAACCACTTGTTAAGTCTGTGGAACGTGCAGAAATATGAGGCGGAAACTTGTGCACAAACATTGCTCCACTTTTAAATACGATTTACGTAACTTGAGATCAAATTAATGAGAGCTGCAGACATTTAAACTTGCCGCTTTAAGCTTTTTTTCTACTTTGGATTTAGTTGGCCTACATCCTCTTTCACTGTAAGAAGTATAATCTTAAAGTAAAGTAAAATTATTTGAAGATACAGGAGAAAAACCAAGTCTCAATCTTGGCCTACCTACTGGGCGCTTTCACTCTGATTTTCCTATACAGGGTTTCCATCCACCTCTTACATCCTCCATTCGTGTCACATGCTCTGTCAATCCGCAATCTACGAGATTTAACTGTTCTTATTATATCTGGTTTCCTATCTCATTGCTATGTAATCTTCTCCAATCACCTGTATGTTCATCTCCCTGAAAGTATATCTTGGTGGAAAAGCCCTGCGGCTAGCCAAATTAATAACTAGCGGTGAGAAATTCCTATTGGTTCTCCTGGATGTCCTGGATAGGAGAACCCCGGGTTCCTGCTAAAGCATTTGCCCCGGTGTGATTTGAAATTGTGTAGAATTGCCGAATAAATATATAATTAACGAATTAAATAATTCTAACCTGCATGGTAGCAGCTGTGTGCGTGTTTAATTAATGTTTACGCAGTGTTTTTAAATAATGTTTGAAAATGGCACCTTCGGCCATTGGCCAATGAGAGGCGAGTGATTTTTTAGAGTGTGTATTGTTGGTTCATCTTTCTTTGATCCAAACATTTTCCTAGGAATTTTAACCTCAAATATTCGAAATATATATTATTTATTTAATGCAGGGCACTTGAAATACAGATAATTCGCCAAATGACAAACCTTATTATCATATATACAATAAAAACAATATCAGAAGCACTATAAAATATAAACAAAATAATTTTAACAAGTAGACTTTGGGGTTGCAGTGAGATAATGTTTTCGTCTTGCCTCCCAATTGTGTCGATGAAGTATTTATTCTATTCTATAGTGGGAAGGTCCATCACTGCAATCATAGCATTTCCATGCTATTCTTGCAGTTTTATTAGGGATTTATAGGTGTGGTAGCTTCCCGTTGATTTCCACACCGGCGAAGGATGATGATGATGATGATGGCCTGATGATGTTCTGGGACCGTATAGGCCTTAAAGCTTCCTGACATTTGTCTTATAGGTGAGGTAAAACTCCGAAAAAAACTCACCCTGGAAACTTATCCCGGCCGGGGATCGAACTCAGGCACGCCGCGTGACAAGGCAGCACACACTACCTCGAAACCACATATTATTGTTATTATCGTATAAAAGGACGTTTGTGCATGACATTTACATTCCAACATTTAATATATTTTTAACTCCTTATAATTAGTATAGTGTATATCTATATTTGTCAAATATTTATTTGTATTTGTGCTGGTTGAGTGGAAGAGAATGCCTTATGGCCTTAACTCTGCCAGAATAAATGAAACATTATTATTATTATTATTATTATTATTATTATTATTATTATTATTATTATCATTATTATTATTATTATTATTATTATTATCATTATCATCATCTTCATTATTGTTATTATTAATATTTTTATGTTTTTTTTATTATCATACGTACTTACTTACTTACTCACTGGCACTATCGAACCCGAAGGTTCATGGCCGCGCGGACATAAGCTCTCCATACATCCCTATCCTGAGCTAATGTTTTCCAATCATTCCCTGTATAATCTACTTCCCTCAAATCATAGTTAATGTTGTTCTCCCACCTCATTCTTGGCCTACCAACTGGGCGTTTTCCCTCTGGCTTTCCTACAAGAAGCTTCCATGCACGTCTTTCATTCCCCATACGTGCAACATGTCCTGCCCATCGCAGTCTACGAGACTTAACTGTTCTTATTATATCTGGCTTCCTATAAAGACCATGTAGTTCATTGTTATGTAGTCTTCTCCATTCACCTGTCTGTTCATCTCTCTTTGGTCCAAAAATTTTCCTAAGAACTTTATTCTCAAATACTCGTAATCTCCTTTCCTCCCTTAAAGTAACAGTCCATGTTTCGCACCCATATAATATAACTGGTAGAATAATAGTTTTATATATTTTCAGCTTAACGTTTTTTGAAAGGAGTTGGGACATCAAAAGTCTCTGCAATGCATAATAGCATGCATTTCCAGAATTGAGCCTATGTTTAATTTCTTTGTGCATCTCATTCCTATTTGTGGTTATTGTTCCTAGGTATTTGAATTCAGCCACTTCCTCAAAATTTCCCTCATTTGTCATTAGCTGTCCATTTCCATTATATACTGAATTTCTACTTGTGACCATATATATTTTTTTTATTATCATTATTATTATAATTATTATAATCATTATTGTCGTTATTATTATTATTATTATTATTATTATTATTATTATAGTCATTATTATTATTATTATTATTATTATTATTATTATTATTATTATTATTATTATTATTATTATTATTATTATTATTATTATACTTACTTACTTACTCACTGGCACTATCGAACCCGTAGGTTCATGGCCGCGCGGACATAAGCTCTCCATACATCCCTATCCTGAGCTAATGCTTTCCAATCATTCCTTGTATAATCTATTATTATTATTATTATTATTATTATTATTATTATTATCATTATTATTATTATTGACTGATGGAGTATAGCAGTTGTTAAAGTAGGGCAGTGGAGTAGGTGAGCAGAATCCATATTGGCACCAGTCCTACACAGCATGGGGAGAGCATTGTTCAGTATTCCCAGATGATGAAGGTGATAACGAGGCAATCATATTCTGTTGCTATCCGAAATTTTTCGACAGCTTCTTTGCGTGGCCAATCTGGTGTTTTAGAAACAATTTTATTCCTCCATTTGCTTTCTTTGGTCCTTTCTAACAATGCCAGTTGCTGTTCAAATTTTATCTTCGATTGGATAGTAGTAGCAGATGTACGATAAGGTATTTCTTTCATGGGTGCTTGTAGAGTTTGAGTGCCTCGTTTTGCAAGTAGATTTTGCAAGTAGATATAGGTACTCGTAATATTTTTCCTCCCTTAAAATAAGAGTCAATGTTTCGCTTCCATAACTGTGAGGTACAGTATTCTCCATTCACCTTTCTGAATGTCAAAAATCTCAGTGAATTGAGTAAAGTGAACTTGGAGGGTGATTTTTCTGAAATCTTTCATGAATTATTTAAAATAAAATAGTAATAATAATAATTATAATAATGAGTAGGACATGTTGCACGTATAAGGAATGAAAGACTGGCATGGAAGCTTCTTCTTGGAAAGCCAGAGGGAAGGCGCCCAGTTGGAAGACCAAGAATGAGGTGGGAGAATAACATTAACTATGATTTGAGGAAAGTAGATTATACAGAGTATGATTGGAAAGCATTAGCTCAGGATAGGGATGTATGGAGAGCTTATGTCCGTGCGGCCATGAACTCCTACGGGTTCGATAGTGCCAGTGAGTAAGTAAGTAAGTAAGTAATAATTATAATAATAATGTCAGGTAATTAGAATCAGAGGTATATATTTTTATGACTCTTCAAAGCCTACTTACTTTCTGGTTTTCATACTTACTTACTTACTCACTGGCACTATCGAACCCGTAGGTTCATGGCCGCACGGACATAAGCTCTCCATACATCCCTATCCTGAGCTAATGCTTTCCAATCATTCCCTGTATAATCTACTTCCCTCAAATCATAGTTAATGTTGTTCTCCCACCTCATTCTTGGTCTACCAACTGGGCGTTTTCCTTCTGGCTTTCCTACAAGAAGTTTCCATGCACGTCTTTCATTCCCCATACGCGCAACATGTCCTGCCCATCGCAGTCTACGGGACTTAACTGTTCTTATTATATCTGGCTTCCTATAAAGACCGTGTAGTTCATTGTTATGTAGTCTTCTCCATTCACCTGTCTGTTCATCTCTCTTTGGTCCAAAAATTTTCCTAAGAACTTTATTCTCAAATACTCGTAATCTCCTTTCCTCCCTTAAAGTAAGAGTCCATGTTTCGCACCCATATAATATAACTGGTAGAATAATAGTTTTATATATTTTCAGCTTAACGTTTTTTGAAAGGAGTTGGGACATCAAAAGTCTCTGCAATGCATAATAGCATGCATTTCCAGAATTGAGCCTGTGTTTAATTTCTTTGTATTTCTTATTCCTATTTGTGATTATTGTTCCTAGGTATTTGAATTCAGCCAATTCCTCAAAATTTCCCTCATTTGTCATTAGCTGTCCATTTCCATTATATAATGTATTTCTACGTGTGACCATATATTTAGTTTTACTGATATTTACTTCCAGTCCTAATTTCTTAGTGTTACTCAATAGTGTGTGCGTGTTGGCCTTTAGTATCTCCTCGCTATCGGCCAGTAGTACTACATCATCAGCATAAACTAACAGCTTATTAATACCATTGAGTTGTAAGCCTTCCTCATTCTCTAAAGATTTAATGGCATGCTCTAGTACAAAATTAAATAGTAGAGGAGATAGTGCATCTCCTTGCTTCAACCCATTCTGGATTTCAGCCGAAAAATCCGGGCGAATACAAGTGTCTTTAAACCGCAAGCGGTACCCGGTTCTGGTTTTCATATCGTATGCGAATCCTCCTTATTGTCTTCGGTAATTTGTTTCCACTGTAATTATTTATCGAGTATTGGTGACACTTTTAGTTTCTGCTTCAACAGTGAAGGACGGTCTCTTACCTGAAATTTTAGAAGGTTGATGTGTCGATTTTAGGAAAATCCATCTCCCTACAAGATCAAAATAGGTATAGGAAGGTCCACTTTTATACTAAAACTATTAAACAGGCTACTATCCGATCGCATAAGAAAGGTAGTGGAATCACAAATACCATAATAACAATTTGGCAACCGGAAAGGCAGATGACAACGCTAGCGATCAGTTGCTTGCAAAAAGACAAAAATAAAGCTCTAAGGTCCCGAGAAAAACTTTATGCCGCCCTTTTTTGTACTTCGACTACCTAAATAGACAGATACTATCTAATAGACAAGATAGAAGACATCTTAGGATAAATAATCACGAACTGAAACTCGTCAGAAATTCGTTAAGCAACAAACGCATCGAGATATCGGATAACATCACCAAATTCAAACAAATACAACAGAAGAACGGGGTTCTACAAGGGGACCCTCTCAGCCCGTATCTTTTTTACCATGGCCACAGCTGACGTCATTAGAGAAATCCCGGTAAACTTAAACATTTACCTTTATGCAGACGACATGTCTCTGACATCTACAAGTCCAACAGATTTACATTCAGCTTTTGACAACATGGCGGACCGGGCGGAAAGAAATTACCTAAGTCTCAATGAGACGAAGACTGTTAAGATGGCCTTTGGAAAAAGAGGCAAAGAGGCTGACTTAACTTACGAAGGAAAAACCTTGATATCAGTAAAGCAGTTCAACTACCTAGGATAACATTCACAGCACACATTAAAAACAATGAATGCTGCAACCAGTGCAATGAGCGACATAAGCCACCTTCGGGAGATATCACTGCAGACAACATTGAAACTCTTTCAGCTAAAAATAGTACAAGTAGCGACATGCGGACTGAATATATGGACACTTCTAAGTTACCAAGTTTTCTAAGTTTTTTTTTTTTTTCAATACCACATAATTTCTCTTATTGCACATTTTATATTATGGCATAATAACTAAAGTTTGCATTGTAAAGGGCTGTAATTTACCTTTCCCATTAAGGGTAATTTACTCCTCTTCTAGAGAAAGAAAGTCCCAAGAAAGATTGCGGCTGAGCCGAACGGTACGCGAGTCTAGGTTGTATTGTACACTTAAAAAACATAGTTTAACAATGCGCTGTAACATAACTAAAAATTATTTAACATAAAACTATACAACTACCATCACGTAACAGCCCAATGTTCGGCCCAAGTATTTCCTTTGTTAGTAGACCAAGTTAATTTAGTTACGCTTATTTCTTAAAAACGTGTCATGAATGGTTTGCGGTCAACATACCTACTATATGAGACATCTAGTAGGCAACTAAGGTATTACTAGAATGAAAAGGGTTAGTCAATTTTGCTTAGAGTCCTTTTTATTCATGATTACGGATCTTGAAAATCTTCAGATCGGGACCCATGGTTGAAAGTCCCTTGCGGAGGACTTATCCCTTGGATTTTTCTATCATAAAAAATTAATCGACCCCAATCAGGTTTGAACCCGCGACCCTTGTCATAACCACTAGTCCACCGCGGCCGACACATATAAAACTAATTTTATATTTAATACAAGTTTTAAAACCAGTGTGACGTCATATGAGTGTAATAACAGGAATCTATGCCAACAAATTAAATTAGGCCTAGTTATTTATAGTACAGTGGTACAACAATCGCCCGTTATCATTAGCCAATGGTATTCGAGGAATCCACCTGCATGTAAACTCAACCCCCCCCCGGTTCCGTACTAGACTGTCATCCCCACACAGGAACTTTCTTTCACTGGGAGTACAGTAATTTCGGCATCTTATAACACTGAGCAACAAAAAAGAAACTTTTTTTTTGTCTCAGAAAGAAAAATATGTGATTCTGGTAGTATTTTTTCCCCTGAATTCGAATATGATATCGGTTTTTCTCCATCACGCAAGGTTTCTGAGAGACAGGCATTTATAATTTCAAACACTTTAATATTTTCTATATTCGTAACTACACAATATTCGAACATTCGGACTCGCCTAGAGTGTTAGAAATGACGATTTTCTGCTATATTTCGCCTGTGGAGCATCCCTCTTTATGGTCCAACAATAATCGGGCAGCATATTAGGATTCCATTTGCCTTGATATCTCTTTTCCATAGCTGAAATCTATTTGAGTTAGCCCATTTGGTTTTATTTTACAGTAGACAAATGGACGAAAAAATGTTTATTAAAAAACAATTATTTAAATCCATTAATTGAAATTGAAATAAAAAATTGTGGATGATGGAAAAATTCCGAATTCATATTTGAAAACACGATAAAAAAACTGCATTAAGTACAACTATTGGTACTCATGAGACAAAAAACATGTTGACCAGTGTAATCTAAAAGGAACAATCTGAGACAGGATTTTTAGAAAGAAATAGCAATAGGTACTCACCCTCTCTTTCGTACAGGGGCTGCTTTACTGAGTCGATGACATTGGTATAATACCTTCCATGTCCAGAGGAGAATCAGCGGCGGCCTCTTCACATCCTTCAGTTTCGCTCTCCGTTTCTTGTAGGTCGATAACAAATCGATCAACTACTTCGTCCATTAAACCGTCTTTTTTTCCAATAAAACTGTTTTGCATGTTCACACACCATTTTCCAATTTTCTGGTACCACTTTCGACAAAGAATTTTCTAACAAATGTTTTATGTCACTGGATTTGAATGTTGAGTTGTGTTTTACGAACATAATTATTTACTTGGGTCAAAATTAATTCATTCGCGTTGAAGTTATAGTGATACGGTGGGAGACGTCCTTCTAACTCCGCGATTGTATTGTTTTCATATTTTCTAAATTTATTTTTTTAATTTTATAATCTCATATAGCACTATGGCATTCCACAACATTTGATTATGGCTATATAAAGTTTATATGCGATTAATTAAATTGTAATACACATGGGTTTTAAATTTAAACAACAAAAAATGGTAATAATAAATCGTGGTGTCAGACAAGGGTGTCCTTTATCACCTCCTCTTTTTAATTTATATATAGACGAAGTTATGTTAAAATGGCAGATTAATTTAAATAAATGTTTTAAAAAAAATATTAAACTGTTGGATACAATATTATTTGCCGATGTTCAAGTAGTGATTTCCAGTTCAGAAGATGATTTACAAAGAGCTATTTTTAATTTGGAAAAAATAAGTGCCAATTACAATTTAAAAATTTCAAAGAATATAACTAAAATTTTAGCATTTAAAGGACATAACACCTTAAGAGCAAAATTAGTAATTGATAATAATATTTTAGAGCAAGTGAACAGTTTGAAATATCTAGGTTTCAATAGTCCACCGCTGTGGTATAGAGGTAGCGTGCTGCCTTGTCATACAGTCGGCCCGGGTTCGATGCCCGGTCGGGATAGTTTTTCTGGGTGAGATTTTTATCGGGGTTTTTCCTCACCTGTAAGACAAATGTCAGGAAAACTTATAAGGCCCAAACGTTCCCCGAAATCATATGGCCATCGCAATCATCATCATTCATATTTATATTAGATTAGGCTTAGAATTAGGGATTCTCCTGGCGCACCTAGCATCATCATCATTCATCATATCATCGGGGCAACGTAACCCCGCCTTCCAGGCGCCCCAACCTCAGAAGTGGGTTACAAGTTCGCCATGCCAGGAGAGAACACCAGGAATGTCGAAAGACAACCTGGGACATTTTCAAAAAGAATATAATATGTTAAAATTGAAGATATTACTGACAAAATTAATAAATTTAATCTAACGTGTGGCACTATTAAAAGAGCCCTTAAAATCACAAGAAAAGAAACAAAAATAAAATTTTATAAAGTGGTGGCTGTTCCTGTATTGATGTATGGATGAGAATGTTGGACGATCACTGAAAGACAAGAACAAAGATTTGAATCAGTTAAGATGAGATTTTTAAGAAATATTACAGGATATAGCCTACTCTGCTGGGAAAGAAAAGAAATGAAAATATAAGAAAATAACTAAAAATTTTTAAACTTACAGACCGAATAATTAAATATAGGAACGACTGGAAAGAACATATTGATAAAATGCCAGAAGGAAAATTTCAAAAATTATTGCTAAATTACTACGTATAAACCGCACGGAAGGAGAAATGTTGGACGCCCACACAGAAGATGGTCTGAACAATTTTAACAATTCTAGTTTTCATGAAATCGGAAAGAGCCAACAGGCTTAATCCCTGGATGATGATGATGATGATTATATAACACTATTTTCGTGGCTCGTGGGTTATATTCAATATGATTTTCCTGTAACCATTTCTACATGTCTACTTTTAGATTCGTTGACTTAAGGGCCTTATTTAGTTCCACCGAATGATAGGACGCGTTATCCATTACAATAACGCTATGTTGGGGAATATTTTGTATAAGCTTGTTTACAAACCAATCTTTGAAAACGGAGGCATCCATCTCCTTCGTTGATTTAGATTGGAAACAAAGGAGGGCGTTTGGAATAAATCCCTCAGAACAACCTGCATGTTGTCCTTTACCTATGGGCACATTCAAGTGAATCAACCTCGCCGTCCGATTTATGTTGTAACCACAACTTTGCTCTAGTATGGTTCACGTTCAGTCAAGGTTCGTCCATATAAATGATTGGTCGATCACTTTCTCTCAATTTCCGAATTTTCCGTAAGAAATAAAATCTCTTGGCAACAATATATGTTTTTTCCATTAAAAACTTTCTTCCCTGAACGTTTTTAGCGTAAAGAAAATGTATAGTTTTTAGTATCTGTCGTACAACTCATTTGCTGTTCTCAAGTAATTTAGCCTCCGTCAGAGCTTTGTGTATGTGGGTAAATTAGGTACGAAACTTGTTTCATATAAAGATTAAATTATTCTTTTAACGGCAGCTGCTGCAAACGAACCTATTTTGGTTTTTCTTGGAGAGGCGTTAAGTTTTTTTTTTTCGCCAGATGTTCTAATTTCGATTCCCGTGTTTTCTGCATCTTTATTTTCATTTAAAATTCTGTATACGCTTTTGCGAGAAATTCCAGTCGCAGTTGTAGTTATTTTCATGACGTCAACAACTGATATTGTAAGTTTTCCATTTCTTAAGGCATCAAATTCGTTAGTGAAAAACTTTTAAACATTTATTATAATTTATCTTCCGTCCGACTTCAAAGATTTCCCTTATGTTCCAACGCCTGTTTGCAGAATAACAACAACCAAAACAAATATTAATAAATATGTCAATGGTTAAGTATTTCTATGTTTCGAAACATTTCTAAATGACAGTTGTAAACACCGAAAACGAAATAGAAGGACCACTCTAGCATAACAATAAATGCTGTAGTAGTAATAATAATAATAATAATAATAATAATAATAATAATAATAATAATAATTACTGAATGTAAAAACGCAAAGGAAACAAATATTATAATACACATTTCTGAAACAACACTAATCAACTGACACACTGTCCGACACTGAATGTTAGATGCAAGACCACTGCTGGAATCCATTTGACGAGATGGTGTGTTTTTCAAATGACAAATACTACCCCCAACTCCAGCAAACAAAGCAGGTAGTCCTTAGACAGTATAGCAAAAACATATATGTGAACACTTACGTAGAGACAGTGGCATCTTGTGAGTCATCCTTCCAAGCATTAACCTGGAAGATATAGTTCAGTTCTGATTTCTTTAGCCGCATTTGAGGAATCTATGTTGTATGGTGCGGTAAGAGGGGAGGGTGAGTTGCAAGTGCTGCCAGCAACTACACCCAGTTTTGAAAACATAATAGTTACTATACGTTGAATTTTTTATCTACTAGTTCTGTGTAAGTGAAAAGTATGTTTTCTCATATGTTTGGAGTGTTAATTATAGAACAGTGTTATTTTTATATGAATTTATTTTATTATTATCTTTATTAAGAAAATGTTTTTTGCATGGCTACTATTTCCCTCCGTCACTCGGAATATTCCTTCCTGCCACGTGTCTTAGGATTCACTAAGACGGCTACAGTAACCAGAACTGGACTATAGCATTATAGCGCCACAGCCACACTAGCAATTCGTTAGCAGAGATCGAAAACAGCCTCCATATTGGTTATTATGTAGCGTTGACTTGATCTATTAACATCTCCGGTTCAAGCTATGTGGTATTGAGGCTGATTGGTAGAAATAGAGGGACAGAGGAGACTGTCTGAGTAGTGAGAGTTGTACAGACAAGGTAAGAATGTAATAGCACTTCCATTTTTTTCTAGGAAGTGCAGAGCAATGATAAAATAAAATACAGAATGTTTGAACTTAACACCCCATATGTATTAACTGTAAATATCTAATAAATACATTTATATTTATCTATTTTATTTTCTCTTTTCAGGTAAGTGGTACATCTCTCTTCACTTCTTAGAAAATATACGTGAGTAGCAATTTTATGTCTGTATTTAGTGTAAAAAGTGATGGTATTAGCTAACTCACTGTGTAGCATTAGTAATTCCCAGAATTAAAATTAATTTGGTTATTATTTGGGACCATACAATAAGCTGTTGTTATACAGTGGTTAACGGTAACTCAAGGGTTGGTAGGTACATGTACCTAGCGAAGCGAAACTAATGTTTATTATAAAAGTGTAAATTTGATTGACGTGTTGAATATGGTCAGATTTGCAAAACAATAAATTTTGTTAAAAGGAATACTTGAGCCACTTTTAAAACTTCCTTGGGAAATGAATAAAAAAGGTCAAGAAATGTTATTGGTAACAGTGTGGTTAGTAGCTCATACACACAGAATGTGGCCAGTTGCTCTCATACAATTATAGTGTGTGGCCAGTAGCTCCCATACGAGTACAAACAGAGTGTGGCCAGTAGCTCCCATACGAGTACAAACAGAATGTGGCCTGTAGCTCACATACGAGTAAATACAGAGTGGATCCAGTAGCTCCCTTACGAAAACATAGTGGGCTAGTTTATCATATTACGAGTATTCAGAGGAGCCTGTTGCTCCCATATGATTACCTAAAAGTGTGAATCAATCTATCGTACGTAAAATATACTAGGGAAGTCTAGATTTGCTCAAGTAGTCTTCAAGATATTATTAATTTGTTGTGTATTGTGTTGTTTCACAAATAGTCATACATAACACAAAAGAAACCCTTTTTAATTAATTACACAACTCTTTGTTACCGATCATCGAATTCCTTGTCCTTCACATCGGTAGAACCCAGAAATAAGCTTAATCTAAAATACGCCCTGAATAGATCCTCGTGCGCCAACACAAGAGCTTGCTGCAACTGGCACTACGAACGTAGGTTCATGGCCGCGCGGACAGGGCCTATCTTGAGCTAATATTTTCCATTCAACGTCTGCACCATTTTACTTTCTTAAAATCGTGGTTGATGCTATTCTCCCACTTCCTTATTGACCTTCCTATCGAGCGCTTTCCCACTGGTAATTATTTTCAACTAATCATAAAGATATTGGAACCTTACACTTCATCTTCGGGGCCTGATCGGGATAGTCGGGATATCCTCAAGAAATTGAACCTTGACCTGAAATAATATCTATAAAAATTTCTAGAAAATAACCATAGAAAAGATTTTCCTACAAGAAGTTCCCATGTCTCTCCGTCGCCACAGTCGATCACAGTCTTCGAGACTTAACTGTTCTTATTACATCTGATTTTCTATGAACATTATGTAACTCACTTTTATATAGTCTTCTTCCTGTCTCTTCATCTCTGTTTGGTTTGAAAATTTCTTTAAAAAGTTTATTATCAAATAAGTGTAATATTTTGTCCTCCCTTAAAGTAAGAGTACATATTTCGTATCCAGTCGGCCGCGGTGGACTAGTGGTTATGCTCCTTGCCTCTGGTCCCGAGGGTCGCGGGTTCAAACCCGGCCGGGGTCAATTGATTTTTTAGGACGGAAAAATCCAAGGAGCAAATCCTCCGGGAGGGACTTTAAGCCGTGGGTCCCGAGTCTGAAGTTTTTCAGGCTCGTAAAAAATCCTTAAGCCTGAATGAAAAGGCCTCTAAGCAAAATTTACCGGATTTTCCCGTCTTAGTACTACCTTGGTTTCCTAGATGTCAGTATGAGGCGGAACGCTGACCACGGACCACTCAAAATGACATCTATACGAAAACAAGTATAACTAAATTAGTATGGTTCAAATTCTTCCCTGTAGGGGGAGAGCGCCTAAATCTCTGTAAAGGGAAAACATAGGCTTACAATACAATACAATTTCGTACCCATATAATATAACTGGGAGAATAACAATTTTTTTATATTTTCAGTTTAACGTTTTTTTTAGAGAAGTTAGGACGACAAGAGTCCCCTGTGATATACACCATGTCCACAAATATAGTATCATACTTTAAACTATTACTATGTCGCTTTGGATAATCGTATCTAAATGAAATTGGTGACAATCAAAAGAGAAACTCAAAACGTTTTGTTCAATGTCAACAAT
The DNA here is from genome assembly GCA_030220185.1 of Diploptera punctata. Classification (NCBI taxonomy): domain Eukaryota; kingdom Metazoa; phylum Arthropoda; class Insecta; order Blattodea; family Blaberidae; genus Diploptera; species Diploptera punctata. The sequence continues at coordinate 528,531 of JASPKZ010005677.1, read as the reverse complement.
ATAGAATAATGGACAACAATACAGAAACTAAACTAAATTTAATCATGTTTTTTGTGGTCGATATGGGTTCATTGTTGGATATTTAGCAGACAGGTTAAAATGGACGTCTGTAGCGTCACTCGTGCGGGCCACATCAAATATCTATGAGGTATAGCAAAAACTTTTTGAGTATATCTTTTGATTGTCACCAATTGAGATTGTTATATTCTGATGTAATATATGTTTGTCCTGGTGAGTGGAAGAGAAGGCCACATGGCCTTAACTCCACCAGGCTAAATAAATCTAATAATAATAATAATAATAATAATAATAATAATTTTATTTAGATACGATTATCTAAAGTGATGTAGCAGTAGTTTAAAGTATGATACTATATTTCTGGACACCGTGTATATGGTATGCATTTCCATAATTGAGCATATGTTTAATTTATTTGTGCATCTCATTAAATAAATAAATATATATATCCTGAACTCGTGCCCATCTCATGGTCGGGTTGAGGGAGGAAATGAGATGATTCATCTTATATAGAGGTCTGTGAGTGACAAGGGTGTCGGCCGACCACGCCTGACGCACCATCACCGGAGTAGATGAAAGAAATGGATGAGATGAGTATGGAGAAATGGTGGAATCAAATTGTGGCAGGAGAAAACGGGAGAAGACCCCGAGGAAAACCTCTCCATTGTTCCTGGGTATTTGAATTCAGCCCTCATTTCTCATTAACTGCTCATGTCATTTTATAATGTATTTCTATGTGTGGCCATATATTTAGTTTTATTTATATTTACTTCTTCTTCTTGCAAGTCCATGTTTCCCTTAACAGAGACTTTAGGCGCTCTCCCCCTGCAGGGAAGAATTTGAACCATACTAATTTAGTTACACTTGTTTTTGTATATATGTCATTTGAGTGGTCCGTGGTCAGCGTTCTGCCTCATACTGACATCTAGGAAACCAAGATAGTACTAGGACGGGAAAATTCGGTAAATTTTGGCTTAAGGATCTTTTACGAGCCTGAAAATCTTCAGACTCGGGACCCACGGCTTAAAGTCCCTCCCGGAGGACTTGCTCCTTGGATTTTTCCATCCTAAAAAAAATCCATCGATCCCGGCCGGGTTTGAACCCGCGACCCTCGGGACCAGAGGCAAGGAGCATAACCACAAGTCCACCGCGGCCCAATTTCTTAGTGTTACTCAATAGAGAGTGTGTGTTGTTCCTTAGCATCTCGTCGCTATAGTATGTTAACGTATCATCAGCATAAACTAACAGTTTATTAATACCAATGAGTTGTAGGCCTTATTCATCGTCTAAATATTTGATTGCATATGGAGTACAAAAATGAATAGTAGAGAAGATAGTGCATCTCCTTTGCTGTAACCCATAGTGGATTTCGAAAGTTTCTGAAAACTTTGTGCCTTCACGCACAATCTTTGTGCCATTTAGACACATTCCATTAGTGTTATTGACTTTTTAGGAATTCCGAACTCCAGCAGGATACATATAACTTTTCTCTGTTAATTAAATTGTATGCCTGTTTTTTTAAGTCTACGTAGTTTATGAACGGTGAGTATAAAAATAATGTTCGTTTGCTAATTTGATAAATTTGTTTATTTTTCTTTAACTGACAAAGTATGTCTAATTCCTTCGAGCCACTTTTCTATTTTAACAATTTTCTCTTAGGAAATTATGAAATGTGGAATCACTTTCGATATTTTTGTCAGTGATTTGCATTTATTTTGCAATCGAACACAATTTTAGATTTTTCTACTGTTGTTCTTTTTCTTTTCGGAACCATTTTACTATTTTGTATATTCTACACAAGTGTACTGGTTACCTCTGGGGTTAGAACTGTGTATGTTTCAAAATCGGCGTAAGAAAAGGGGAGTGCACTGTACACTCACTTCTTACTCGAGAATAATGACCTGACTTTATATTTGTTTATTTTCATTACTCGTATAACAAGGCAATGTAACTATTTATGTATATTAATGTTAAACATACCAAGAAACATAAGAAAATATTTTTACATTATTTCTGTTTATCGATGCACAATATTTTGGAATTTTAGTAAAAAAATTAGATATACGATCACTTTTTACACTCATTTTGTATGAATTAAATGTTTTATCATAATGTATATACTTACGGTAAGACATGGTTTGCTCCACTGCACTTCATTGGTCAATCTCGATCCAGATTTCGATCACCTGCCAAACGATTTACTCGGGAATGATGTTGTACATGAAAGGGTTTTTACAGTAAAGTTTATAAATTCTAGTCACTGCCACTGCGATGTCAAAGCAAGCGCTTTTACAGACACTGAACCGCCTGCTTTCCTAGGTATCAAATATGATACCTTCGGTGTTTATTTATTTTTCTCGCTTCCAGCTCACTGAAATTAGAGGTATCATATTCGATACATTCGGAGATTCAAGCTTTTTTTCAATTGTAGTCTTTACATGACAGCATTAATTAAAGAGCAAAAACTTAGTTGAGACCAAACATGAAACACCCTTAATTTCCGCCCCCAAAAATCAACTTTTTTCCCTTTAATTTTTTTATTTTTACCCCTATGTATCCATTAAACGTGAAAATAAAATTATAATTGACAAAATCTCAATTCAGGACGCCTATAAAAGTCCCCAACATTTTTAAAGCCCCCAAAAAATTATTTATTCCCTAGAAACCCATTAAGCCCAAAACTGTATATATATCTTGTTAAACTTTTCTTAGGAACGCAGGTCTCTGGCACTAGGCTCTCAATAGTAGGACAACGACGATGTAAATAGCAAAGAGGGCGCATATACGTAGCAATGCAATTGACATTGGGAGAGGAAATCAGCGACGTACAAAAGCAAGAAGGAATGTGATGTAAATTACATATTGATAACATCTTACTTGCATTTCTTTTCTACACAATTTTAACAAAAATATGTAATTGTGTAGTTTTCAATATTAGATTAAAAGATAACTCACTGGCATTATCGAGCCCATAGGTTCATATCCGTGCAACCTTAAGGTTTCCATACATCATTCTCCATAGCTAATGTTTTTTTTTTCGATCATCCCTGTATAATTTATCTTCCTCAAATTATAGTTAGTGTTATTCTCCGACCTCCATTCGCCTCATTCTCGGCTTACCTATTGTGCGTTTTCGTTCTATTTTTTGTACAAGAAGAATCCATATCTCTATTGCATTCCCCATTCATGCCGCATGTCCTGCACATCGCAGTTTACGAGACTTAACAGTTCTTTTTTCATCTAGATTTCTATAAAGAACATCCATCTATCAGACTATCATGTAATCTTCTGCATTCACCTGTCTGTTCATATCTCTTTGGTCCAACAAGTTTCCTAAGAACTTTATTTTCAAATATTCGTAACCATTTCTCCTCTCATAAAGTAAGAGTCCTTGAAACACCATAACTGGAAAAATAACAGTTTTATATATTTTTAGGTTAACATTTTTTTCAGGAAATTTGGGACATACAAGAGTGTCTGTAATGCTTTTCCAGAATTGAGCCTATGTCTAATTTCTTTATACATCTCATTTCCTATTTGTAATTATTGTTCCTAGGTATTCGAATTCAGCAATTTCTACAAAATTTCCCTCATTTGTTATTAATTATCAATTTCCATTGTATATAATTCATTTATATGTGCGGTCATATATTTAGTTTTATTCATGTTTAATTCCAGCCCCAATTTCTTAGTGTAATTCACTACAGTTTGAGTAGAAAGTGTTTTTTAAATTAATAGAATTTTTTTCATAAATATAGAATCATATTCTTTTTTGTCCAATACCAGCAAATTATCATAAGTAATGCCACGAGTGATTTCCAATTTATCTAGAGAATTTGGAAATCAAGAGTGGCATTTGTTAGGACTATTTAACGAATAAAATTAAGCTGTTTACTCACAAATCATTATTTAACTATAGTTATTTTAAAATATTTATATATTTAATGTAAACGGCGATGTTTGAAAACAAATGATAAACTATAGGTACGCTTTCTACTGCTTCTTTTGTTTATCACTGCAACCAGATCATGCTATTTATTGCCAAAGGAACGCAATATTGTAAGGAGGAGCTTTCTTTAATATGGTAATTATAACACTGATAAATATTTGGTGAAACACGACTCTGATTGGTTGTAAAACAGAAATCATTGAAACGTGATTGGTCATTGACTCCCATTTGGGGCATGAGTTAAATAGTCTTGGATATTTCTGTGTTGACATTGAATGAATTGTAACACATTTCTGAGATTGGGGCGCCTTGAAGTCAGAGTCACGTAACCCCGATGATGGATAAGTAGTATTCGCAACATATTATTTGATATCTCTGTCTAGAGTTAACGTGGTGTGCCTTACCTACAGTAATAGCGAGGATTGGAAAACTTGTTTTACTGGATTCTGAGGGATGGTGATTAAATAATGGTAATTGAAGGTCGATTTTCTTCCAGCAATTCAGAATAAACCTGCATACTAACTAACTCACGGGCACTATTGAACCCGTGGGTTTATGGCCGCTCGCACATAAGCTCTCTATACATCCCTACCATGAGCTAATGATTTCCAATCATCCCGTGTATAATAATCAACTTCCCTCAAATCTTGGTTAATATTATTATCCTACCTCTTTCTTGGTCTACCAGCTGGATGTTTTCCTTGTGAATTTTCTAGAAGAACCTTCCATTTTCCATTCGTGCCACATGTCCTGCCCATCGCAGTCTATGAGACTTAACTGTTCTTATTACATCTGATTTCCTATATCTCACTTTATGTTAGTCTTCTCCATTTACCTGTCTGTTCATCTCTCTTTGGTCCAAAATGTTCCTAGAACTATATTCTCAAATACTCGTAATCATTTCTCCTCCCTTAAAGTAAGAGTCCATGTTTCTCATCATAATAATGTAACTGGGAGACAAACAGTTCAATCGAGGAAAAACAGTGTAGCCCACCAACACTTCCGAACCATCAGGATTTGAACTTGAAAACCCCAGTAGGGGCAGCTGCATGCGTTAGCCACGTTTGCCGGGACGTTTTATGTATTATTAATATTATTTTTTTAGGTTGTTTTTACCTCGACTTCTCTTTCACTTTTCAGATATTTCCCATACTTTCTTCGAACAACATATAATAGGCTACATGTATTACTCGCCCATGTTAAGTCTGCACGGCTAGAGAGCAAGTATGTTAGCGCTAGTCTCGCCCAACTATTTCTCTATGGTAGGGAGAATCCGTAAACACATCTAAAATATCATTACATGGTTGCCAAACTAGTTATTTAGTCGAAGGTTTTAGTCATTTAAAAACATAGTGTTTGTCATCTCTCTATTACCATCCTCACAACACAACGCAGGGGACGGGAATTGGTAACATGTAATAAGGAAGGCAAAGGAGGGACGGATCATTGCCCAGTAGTAATATGGTTGCCGGATTATTCATTCCGTCAACGACTACTGTAGCTGAAGGATTATTTAAAAAGTACAGAATTTGCCAGCGCTTCCCTCCCTGACAAATAACACAACTCAGACATGGGACAGGAAGTGGCAACATAGTAAGAGGAGGAAAGGGAATCGATATCACATTCCTGGTATAATTTCCGCGTGCAGATTTAACTTGGGCGAGTAAATACATTCCTCAGGTCTGCCACAATGACTTTTTTTTACTATATTCCCCAAATTGTAATAGACTGTCTTCTGCACTACAATCCCCACGTTTCGGTTAGAATATGAAAAGAAAAACACAGATTTCATTTAAAACACTCATTTCTTTATTACAGGAACATACATTTATATTTTTATTTAGTAAATGATACATTATTTTCATCAAATATAAACTTTCATATAAAAAGGAACTTGACTATTACATAAAATGTTTTAATCACAAGAAATAACAAATAAGCATATATATACTTTTTTAATCTACAAATACTCAATTAGATGAATATAAAAATAAATAACACAATACAAATTATGTACTCAAGGTCTTAGCTTTTCAAAAGTTTCACCCTTAACCTATATAGGCCTAATCCTACTGTCCTGAATCCAGGACGCCAAAATATTTTTGTATTTAAATTGGAAAAACACTAATTTCACGTACACTTCATATAAACTTGTCGGTTCGCTGTGAAAACAAAATCATATGTAACTATAAGTTATCATTAGGGAGCAGATTTTTATGTACTAAAAGTTAAGATTGCAACATAGTATAGTGAGAAGTTACGCTTATGACTGTGTTTTGTTTTGGTTCCACACACAAACAGTTGAATAATATATAGGCCTACTACCTGCATTGCTAATCTTATCTTTTATTACATAAAAATCCGCTCCCTAGTTATCACTGTATATTGTGTAATTCTACACAAATTTGAGTAATGTATACTCTTGAAATACAAATACAAACACATTTATTCAAATAAATTTTAATTAAACTTCGTGAAATTAGAGATATATGGAGTATTCAGAAGTCAATCCAAATTAGTAATTTAAAATCTTTCTCGTAGAATAATGACTAGTACAGGGAGAAAATAGATAAGTCCCCTTTTTCTTCAAACCAAGAAATCATACTTTCATTTGTACAACATATGCACTTCCTGGTTTAAGTAAGAGTACATCCTGCTCATGATGGAAGTTAACTTCCGAAAGTCCTCCAGTTAATCTTATATTTTTACATAAATCATTTTAACAATGTTGAGGACGATGGCACCTGCCAACAGGTACAATTTAATTTTTAATTTGTATCTAAAGAAATCTTGGTAACATTTATTCTGATTAAATTAACAATCTATGGCAATGAACACATGTAATTTCTTAATATCAACCCCTAAGTTACGCTATAGCTCAGTCTTACAAACTGATGTTTTGGAAGAACAACTCCAAAACAGAACTATTTACAGAAGTTTTGGCATAACTTCTTTAGCACCTATTAATCTCTCTGCAACAATATAACAAATCATATAATTATTTATATATATTAAATGCTCTACCATTATCTATACTATGAGCCCTGTTCCATAAAACCTCCATTCTGTTTATAAGCAGTGCATCTACTACAGCCCAGTGTTGGGCTTTAGGCTCTCCTTTACTAGGAATTACTAGACCAAGTCAATTTAGTTACGTTTATTTCCCTACATATCTCATAAATGATATGCTGTCAACATACTGACCCAGTGAGACATCTAGTAGGCAACTATGATATTACTATGATGATGAAGGTAGTTGGTTGTAACATAGGGCCTATGTCTGTCCTGGTGAGTGGAAGAGAAGGCCACATGGCCTTAACTCCACCAGGCTAAATAAATCTAAAATATATCCTAGAGTAACTTTAGGTTTTAACCTTTAAGGGTTAAGTTAATTTAAGGTTATTAACCTTTTGTTTGGAATTAAATTTTATGCATGTCTACTGTATGTATATTTAAAAGTAAGTGGTTAACCCAACTCAGGTCGTGATTTAAGGGGTTCGCGAGATGAAAAAGGTTGGGAACCTTTACTATAACTAACACTGTACGCTTACTAAATGTTTTGGAAGCAGCCTTAGATTTTACTGATCATAAGCACATCATTCCTCACACTTGGAACCCAGGGTTTAAAATCCCTCCCAGAGAACTAAAAAACTCGATGGTAATCAGTTGGGATTGAACCCGAGACCTTCGGGACCAGAGCCTAGAAACATAACTACATAGTTCATCGCGGCCGATTACTATAAGCAGTAGGCTGATAAATTTAGATTACTAAAATTTGATATCTGTTTAAAAAACGTACTAGTGTAAAATAGCAATTAGCAGTGTATGACTCATATTTATGAACATTAATTAGCAGTGTGACTATAATGCTGTTTCATATAATATCAGCACTTCCAATAGTATATTTTATCATAAGTAATGCACGAGTGATTTCCAAATTATAGATAAATTCACGACTCAATAACTCAGGAGTGAATTTATCTAGAGAATTTGAAATCAAGAGTGGCATTTGTTAGGACTATTTAACGAATAAAATTAAGCTGTTTACTCACGAATCATTATTTTTAAAAAATATATATTTAATGTAAACGGCTATGTTTGAAAACAAATGAGAAAAGATTGTTATGCTTCATTTGTTCATCACTGCAACCAGATCATATTATTTATTGCCAAAGGATCGCAATATTTAAGAATGCACCCTAGTGGAGAAATTTATAACCAAAATTATAGGTTATTAATTAATTTCTGATGACCTATGATGTAAATATGTCAATTATATTTTTCTAAATCGTAAATTCCTGGGAAATAATACGTTTAAGAAAGTGCAAACAATGGTTTATTTCTTGTGGTAAAATCAATTCCCACAAATGTTTTTATATTATATCCCGCAAGCACTATCTGCGAACATTCGTGTAATATATATATATATATATATATATATATATATATATATATATATACAACCTGTTAGCCACATGCAGTCACTGCAAGAAATACTCTGACCTATGTTTTCCAATCATCACCTGTATAATCTCCTTCCCTCAAATCATTGTTAATGTTATTCTCCCACCTCATTCTTGGCCCACCAACTGAGCGTTTTCCCCTCTGGTTTTCCTACAAGAAGCTTCTATGCACCTCTTCCATTCCCCATTCATTCCACATGTCCTACCAATCGCAGTCTACGATATTTAACTCTTCTTATTATATCTGGTTTCCTATAAAGATCATGTTGCTCACTGTTATGTAGTTTCCCCCATTCGCCTGTCTGTTCACCTTCTTTAGTCAAAAAAATCCTAACAACTTTATTGTCAAATAATCGTATTCGTCTTTCCTCCCTTAAAGTAATAGTCCATGTTTCGTATCAATATAACTGGGAGAATAACAGTTTTATGTATTTTCAGTTTAACGTTTTTGAAAGGATTGGGACGACAAGAGCCCTTGTAATGTATAATAGCCTGCACTTCCAGAATTGAGCCTATTTTTAATTTCTTTATGCATCTCATTCCAATTTATAATTATTGTTCTTAGGTATATGAATTCAGTTACTTGTTCAAAATTCCCCTCATTTGTTACTAGCGGTCCATTTCCACTATATAATATATTTCTACGTGTGAACTCATATTCTATCTTATTGATGTTTACTTCCAGTCCCAATTTCTTAGTATTATCTAATAGAGTGTGCGTGTTAGCCCGTAGTATATCCTCACTATTGTTCAATAATACCAAAATACATAATTTAATCCAGCAGAGAATATTTTTTTCTAAGTCATACACCCTTTGCATTAAGTCACACTGCTAACTGCATCAAATTCAGCAATGTAGGCTTGTAGTTTTGAAACAGAAATTATCACACTGCTATCTACTAAATGTTACATTGCTGATAAGTAGATATTAAAAGTAGTACTTTTTATGAAATCTTCACAAAATGAGGAACTAAATAAACACTTAAAACAAACATTAAGTTATTGTATAATAGCCTCTCAATCAACAGTTACACACAAATCAGCACTTCACTATTGTTCTGTTGTTTATGTATATATGATCGAAAAACACATAATTATATGAAATAATACCACATTCCGTCAAAGTTGTTCAAAATTCTAATAAATATATTATATAATTATATATATATATATATATATATATATATATATATATATATATTAATAAATACATAAGTAAGAAGCCTTGTTCCTATATTAATGACATCCTACGAGGATCATCAATATGGATTTAGAGGAAACTGGTCTACAACAGATCAGGTATTTAGTTTAAGACAGATTTCAGAAAATAAATAGGAATATAGGCTAATGACTCTGTGTATAAACTAAATGTAGATTTCAAAAAGGGATACGATTCAATATCATGCTGGATTTCGGGATTTTGAAAAAAGTTAAGCTCATCCGAATTTATTTAATGGCACAAAGAGAAGGGTGCATGTAGGCAGTTTCCGGATACTTTTGAAATTCTCAATGGGTTAAAGCAAGGAGATGCACTATCTCCTCTGGTATTCAATTTTGTACTAGAGCGAGTAATCAAATCTTTAGAGAATGAATAAGGCCTACAACTCAATGGTATAGTAAATTATTAGATTTGATGATGATGTAGTATTATTGTGCGACAGCGATGCGATACTAAGAGTCAACATGCACACCCTATTGAGTAACACCAATAAATTGGAACTCGAAGTAAACATGAATGAAACTAAATATATGATCACAAACGGAAATATATTAGGCAGTGGAAATGGTCTGCTAATGACAAATGAGGGAAATTTTGAAGAAGTGGCTGAATTCACATACCTAGGAACAATAATAACAAATAGAAATGAGATGCACAAAGAAATTAAACATAGGCTCAATTCTGGAAAAGCATGCTATTATGCATTTCAGGGACTCTTGTCGTCCCAACTCCTTTCAAAAAACGTTAAACTGAAAATATACAAAACTGTTACTCTGCCAGTTGTATTGATACGAAGCACGGACTCTTACTTTAAGCAAGAGAAGAGGAATATGATTATTTAACCATAAAGATCTTAGGAAAATATTTTCACCAAAGAGAGATGAACAGACAGGTGAATGGAGAAGACTACATAACAGTGAGCCACATGGTCTTTATAGGAAACCAGATAAATATAATAAGAAAAGTTAACTCTCATAGACTGCGATAGTGGAAGACATGTGGCATGTATGGGGGTTGAAGGAGGTGCATGGAAGCTTCTTGTAGGAAAATCAGAGGGAAAACGCCCAGTTGGAAGACGAAGAATGAGGTGGCAGGATAACATTAACCATGATTTGAGGGAAGAAGTAGATTATACAGGGGATGATTGAAAAGCATTAGATCAGGATAGGGATGTATGGAGAGTTTATGTCCGCGCCGATATATTTATGATACCATATAGGCCTATAACTTTGAAGGTTTTATATATTAAATATATATAATTCAATATTTTATATAATTACTTAAATTTGTGTTATATATTTTTTAATTTGATAAAAGCAATGTTATTGAATAAAAAATATAATACATTTTTGAAAATTCGTAGCAGTTAATCAGATTTTGGATATTTTAAACAATTTTGGAAACACAGTTTCTATATTGATTAACTGAGAGAAGTTATTTAAATCACTTGAGTTACTTTAATAAGCAAAATTTTTAAATTATGTCAGAAACTGTAAATCAAGTTTGGACATGTGAAGATGATGAATGAAGATAGATTGCCAGTAAGGTGTATGAAGTGGATTCCATATGAGAGGAAAAGAAGAGGGAGACTTAAGAGGATATGGATAGAAGGAATTATGAATTTGAAGAATGACAGGGTACTGAATGATTGTAACTGGAAGGAAAGAGATGAATGGAGTAATAGAATCAAAATTTAATATTGGGCGCAGAAAGATGTTGTATACATTTCAGACCTGTTGAACAAATAAAACAATTGCAAACCAGGAAAAGAAAGTGAGTGATAGTGTGATATGAGATGAAATGAAAGAAGTGAAGGCAACGCAAATATCTGGGATGTTGTTTAGTTATTTGGATTGTCTTCTTACAGTGGGTTACATTTAGTCTAACTTCTCCACTCAGAACTGTCTGACATGAGTAGCCCTATCAGAAACTGTGTCAGTTCCAGTCAGCATAGTTCTAGGCTTCACTGAAGTACACAAACCCCCTCACCGACGATAAGGTAATAACCCTCGAGGGGGATAAATAAACTAAACAAGGTTAGGTTCTCGTCTATACTGATTCCGATCTAAGTTCCAGTTGTAGGCTACTGGTAAACAAACTTGCATAACAACTTTGTCTACAGGAGAACCCTTGTACTACTTTTAAATACCATATGATTGTGCCGTATATTTGTTGGTGATCGCGCTGTATATCTACAATTCATATTTAGAATCCACAAATGTTAGAACTCTCTGAGTATCTGTTGTGTTTGACATGTTTTTGTCGTAAATTTGCTGTTATCATTGATTTAATTGAATAATCTTAAAATTGGATCAAATGAAAATGCTCCTGATAAGTCCAACCCTGTATTAAACATCTCCCTTGACAACTGAAGTAAATCTTAAAAACAAATCAAGTACATGTGCACTCAACTACCTTTTTTTTACGATCCATATTATTTGAAGTTATTTTCTTAAACATTGATATAGGAATCGATTTTGTTTTACCAATAACGATTATATTAAATTCGCATATAAAATGATGATAACTATTAGATTCATTTGTCTGAGCATGTCTGTCTGTCTGTCTGTCTGTCTGTCTGTCTGTCCATTATGGACTCAGAAACAATGTCATCGAGTTCAATGGGTTTTTTACCATAATTTAGAGAATTTTTCTTGGATAATTAATATATATAACATATGGCTGGAGTTAACAAAAATGGTGGGGGCATCGGTGCACTAAAAAAGTAAATTTTTGGATGCCTAAATGACTTGCGTTACCTAAACCATCCAAATACATCAAATTAATGTTACACAGAATTGAATACCTCAAAACAATTATACAAAAAAATCCGCGGCAGCATATGTCTATATTTTATGGATAACTCACAATAATCATTTTTGTCTTTCAGTTCATTGATGCCAAGAAAATCGGGATAGCTAGATTCCCGGGCAACGCCGGTTATCAGCACAGATTATATACAAATAATTACGATATACATTTATAACTAATTTAATTTACTTATTTAACTAAACGTAAATCAAATTATTTTTATTTAGGCATAGCAGCGCAAGGCCGTATTAGCTAGTTGTATATAAACTTCAGGCGCCTACTTGTCAAGGTAACGCTACAAGACTAGTTCAATGAAACGAATAGCCCCGGTGACAATGATAGTAAGTTATTGTGGTCTTAATTTATTTCTAGAGACTTCCAAATAACATTAATAAAAACTATTGTATAGTCTTTAAATTATGACGAGGCTTTTCTCTCCAGGTTTAAACCATAAAGGACTCTACTCCACCGAAAATCACGTTAAAAATTAAGCAGATGAATGCACTATAATTGCTTGATATTAGGTTTTCTCATAAATAAGCGAGATATTTTATTCAAATGTTGTTTACATACATTTTAACATCTAAGGTCATATCAAGTCAAGAGTCCTTGGTTGTGTCCAGTCGGTTGTGTGTTTCTTTGTTGTGCCTGTACTGTGTTTCATGTACAAACCAGCTGATTTTAATTTAATATTTATTATTATTATTATTATTATTATTATTATTATTATTATTATCATCATCATCATCATCGTCATTATTACGAAAGAGATCTTGGTAATGAAATAAATATTTTTCCTAATTAAGGAAAAAACGAGGAAAAACATCTGTGGAATAGGTCGACCTCGGGATTTGAAATCATCTTCCGGATACAAGTCTCGTACATCACGAAACACGTTGACCGTTATAACATTTCAGTTTGGTGATTTGGGTTCTATTGACAGTATATAATACAATTTTATTATCACCATGAAAATCCTATTTATTGATATATAATTAATTTAAAAATATGAATATATTAACTAAATAAGTCAACATGGAAATAGCTTAACCTCCGTAATTATAACTAACATGTTATACATCGCGTTCACCATGTTTATTAGAAAACAATTTGTACGTATAGTTTCTCGGTAATTTAATATACCTAGTCCATCTTGGAGGCACGTCAAACAAGCCTCTCAAGTTATACAAGATCAGACATTACGAATAATACTATGAACTGATAGACAGACACAAACAGCCCCACTCCATGACGTTTCAGAACCACGTAATTTCTTCAGACATTTAGCACGTAAACAGACCGAGACTTACTCAACTCACAACAATAGACCAATACTCTCCATAGACTCAACAAAAATCCTACAGTATAGAACACCATTACGCACAATACTGATAAAATTCATATAAGCTTCCGTTGAGGTGAATAGTGATAAGATAAAATATTATATTTAAAATGTTATTCGGAGGCCTTTCGGAAGTTAACTTCCATCATCAGCAGGATGGGTATTTGCTAGAGGTTGTTATAGTTTACGACGTTGTAGACATTAAATGTCGTTAGTACGAATTACTAGTTAGTGGCAACTACTAGCTACGAGTTCCTACTAACGACATTTCAAACTTACAACGTCGTAAACAACAACTAGTAACAGACACTTATCCTTCTGATGATGGAAGTTAACTTCCGAAAGGCCTCTAGATTACATTTTAAATATAATATTTTAACAAGTTGAGGTCGACGGCATCTGCCAATTATATTAAATTTTTATCTTATGACCATTACACACAACACATTAAATAATATACCCCAAGACATTTATAACCAAAAGCCTTAAGCACTTCTCCTCGTCACACAACAAAAATAGCTAGGATAAGAATACTCTCTTTGCCCAAACCAAACTATAAAACCACATGCACACAAGCACATAAAGATACGGCTGATGGCGCCGAAGGTTCGTCAGTACCAACGCATACACATACACACACAATGACACGACCTGGAAATATAATATATAAATATATACCTCAATAGATAAAATTGAATCTATCACAGTATAAATGAGCTGAAAAGGTGACTTTCACTCTTCTGTAATATGAGTTGCTGGACCAAGTTAATTAATTACGTGTATTTCCCTACAGATGTCATAAATGATATGCTTTCAACATACTGACACAAGGATAATGGAGGTAGTTGCTTAGAGACCTCTTTATTCAGGCTTAAAGATATTTTATGAGCCTGTGTACTATTTTGTAATTTTTTGTATTTAAATGTAACATAAGTTTGTCCTGGTGAGTGGGAGAGAAGGCCACATGGCCTTAACTCCACCAGGCTAAATACATCTAAAATCTATTCTAGAGTAAATTCAGGTTTTACCCGTTAGGGGTTAAATTAGATCAAGGTTATTGAACCTTTTCCTTGGAATTAAATTTTATGCATGTCTACTGTAGGCTATGTTTACTTACAAGTCAGTGATTTACCCAACTCAGATCGTTGTGGAAGGTGTTCGCGAGTCAATAAAGGTTGGGAACCATTGCTATAACTTACACTATACGCTTACTAAATGTTTTGGAAGCAGCCTATGATTTTACTGATCATAAGCACATCATTCCTCGCACTTTAAACCCAGGGATTAAAATCCCTCCCAGAGAACTAAAAAACTCGATCGTCCCCCAACCGGGTTTGAACCCGCGACCCTAGGGACCACAGCCTAGGAACATCGCGGCCGATTAATATAAGCAGTAGGTTGATAAATGTAGACTGAAAAATAATTACATCTGTTTCAAAAACGTTCTTGTGTAAAATAGCAGTTAGCAGTGTATAACTCATATATAAGAGTATTATTTAGCAGTGTAACTATAATGCTGTTTCATATAATATGAGTACTACTAATTTACACTCCCAATACTATATTTTATCATAAGGAATGCACGAGTGATTTCCAAATTATAGATAAATTCACGACTCACAAACATAGGAGTGAATTTATCTAGAGAATTTGGAAATCAAGAGTGGTATTTGTTAGGACTATTTAACTAATAAAATTAAGCTGTTTACTCACGAATCATTATTTAAATACAGTTATTTAAAAAAATTATATATTTAATGTAAACAGCTATGTTTGAAAACAAATGAGAAAAGATTGTTATGCTTCATTTGTTCATCACTGCAACCAGATCATATTATTTATTGCCAAAGGATCGCAATATTGTAAGAATGCACCCTAGTGGAGAAATTTATAACCAAAATTATAGGTTATTAATTAATTTCTGATGACCTATGATGTAAATATGTCAATTATATTTTTCTAAAACGTAAATTCCTGGGAAATAATACGTTTAAGAAAGTGCAAACAATGGTTTATTTTTTGTGGTACACTGCTACAAATGTTTTTATATTATATCCGGCAAGCACTATCTGCTAACATTCGTGCAATATATATATATATATACACACACACAACCTGGCAGTCACATGCAGTCACTGCAAGAAATGCTATAACCTATGTTTTCCAATCATCACCTGTATAATCTCCTTCCCTCAAATCATTGTTAATGTTATTCTCCCACCTTATTTTTGGCCCACCAACTGAGCGTTTTCCCCTCTGGTTTTCCTACAAGAAGCTTCTATGCACCTCTTCCATTCCCCATTCATTCCACATGTCCTACCAATCGCAGTCTACGATATTTAACTGTTCTTATTATATCTGGTTTCCTATAAAGATCATGTTGCTCACTGTTATGTAGTTTCCCCCATTCGCCTGTCTGCTCATCTCTCTTTAGTAAAAAAATCCTAAGAACTTTATTGTCAAATAATCGTATTCCTCTTTCCTCCCTTAAAGTAATAGTCCATGTTTCGTATCAATATAACTGGGAGAATAACCGTTTTATATACTTTCAGTTTAACGTTTTTTGAAAGGATTGGGACGACAAGAGTCCCTGTAATGGATAATAGCCTGCACTTCCAGAATTGAGCCTATTTTAAATTTCTTTATGCATCTCATTCCTATTTATAATTATTGTTCTTAGGTATTTGAATTCAGCTACTTGTTCAAAATTCCCCTCATTTGTTACTAGCGGTCCATTTCCACTATATAATATATTTCTACGTGTGAACTCATATTCTATCTTATTGATGTTTACTTCCAGTCCCAATTTCTTAGTATTATCTAATAGAGTGTGCGTGTTAGCCCGTAGTATATCCCCACTATTGTTCAATAATACCAAAATACATAATGTAATCCAGCAGAGAATATTTTTTTCTAAGTCATACACCCTTTGCATTAAGTCACACTGCTAACTGCATCAAATTCAGCAATGTAGGCTTGTAGTTTTGAAACAGAAATTATCACGCTGCTATCTACTAAATTTTACATTGCTGATAAGTAGATATTAAAAGTAGTACTTTTTATGTAACCTTCACAAAATGAGGAACTAAATAAACACTTAAAACAAACATTAAGGTATTGTATAATTGCCTCTCAATCAACAGTTACACACAAATCAGCACTTCACAATTGTTCTGTTGTTTATGTATATATGATCGAAAAACACATAATTATATGAAATAATACCACATTCCGTCAAAGTTGTACAAAAATCTAATAAATATATTATATAATTATATATATATATATATATATATATATATATATATATAAAATACATAGATAAGCAGCCTTGTTCCTATATTAATGACATTCTACGAGGATCATCAATATGGACTTAGAGGAAACTGGTCTACAACAGATCAGGTTTTTATTTTAAAACAGATTTCAGGAAATAAATAGGAATATAGGCTAAAATGGCTCTGTGTAGATTTCAAAAAACGGATACGATTCAATAGAGAGGAAAAAGTTTCCAGCAAGAGTTCGGGATTCCTAAAAAGTTGAGCTCATCCGAATTTATTTAATGGCACAAAGAGAAGGGTGCGTGTAGGCAGTTTTCGGATACTTTTGAAATTCACAATGGGTTAAAGCAAGGAGATGCACTATCTCCTCTGGTATTCAATTTTGTACTAGAGCGAGTAATCAAATCCTTAGAGAATGAATAAGGCCTACAACTCAATGGTATAGTAAATTATTAGATTTGTTGATGATGTAGTATTATTGTGCGATAGCGATGCGATACTAAGGGTCAACACGCACAGCCTATTGAGTAACACCAATAAATTGGAACTGGAAGTAAACATGAATAAAATTAAATATATGATCACAAACGGAAATATATTAGACAGTGGAAATGGACTGCTAATGACAAATGAGGGAAATTTTGAAGAAGTGGCTGAATTAAAATACCTAGGAACAATAATAACAAATAGAAATGAGATGATTAAAGAAATTAAACATAGGCTCAATTCTGGAAAAGCATGCTATTATGCATTTCAGGGACTCTTGTCGTCCCAACTCCTTTCAAAAAACGTTAAACTGAAAATATACAAAACTGTTACTCTGCCAGTTGTATTGATACGAAGCACGGACTCTTACTTTAAGCAAGAGAAGAGGAATATGATTATTTAACCATAAAGATCTTAGGAAAATATTTTCACCAAAGAGAGATGAACAGACAGGTGAATGGAGAAGACTACATAACAGTGAGCCACATGGTCTTTATAGGAAACCAGATATAATAAGAAAAGTTAACTCTCATAGACTGCGATAGTGGAAGACATGTGGCATGTATGGGGGTTGAAGGAGGTGCATGGAAGCTTCTTGTAGGAAAATCAGAGGGAAAACGCCCAGTTGGAAGACGAAGAATGAGGTGGCAGGATAACATTAACCATGATTTGAGGGAAGTAGATTATACAGGGGATGATTGAAAAGCATTAGATCAGGATAGGGATGTATGGAGAGTTTATGTCCGCGCCGATATATTTATGATACCATATAGGCCTATAACTTTGAAGGTTTTATATATTAAATATATATAATTCAATATTTTATATAATTACTTAAATTTGTGTTATATATTTTTTAATTTGATAAAAGCAAAGTTATTGAATAAAAAATATAATACATTTTTGAAAATTCGTAGCAGTTAATCAGATTTTGGCTATTTTAAACAATTTTGGAAACACAGTTTCTATATTGATTAACTGAGAGAAGTTATTTAAATCACTTGAGTTACTTTAATAAGCAAAATTTTTAAATTATGTCAGAAACTGTAAATTAAGTTTGGACATATGAAGACGATGAATGAAGATGGATTGCCAGTAAGGAGTCTGAAGTGGATTTCAAAATGAGAAGAAAAGAAGAGGGAGACTTAAGAAGATATGGATAGAAGGAATTATGAATTTGAAGAATGACAGGGGACTTCATGATGGTAACTGGAAGGAAAGAGATGAATGGAGTAATAGAATCAAAATTTGAAATTGTGCGCAGAAAGATGTCGTATACATTTTACACCTGCTGTACAAATAAAACAGGATAAGAAAGTAAGTGTATTGTGATGTGAGATGAAATGAAGGAAGTGAAGGCAACGCAAATATCTGGGATGTTGTTTAGTTATTTGGATTGTCTTCTATAAAGTGAGTTACATTTAGTCTGACTTCTCCACTCAGAACTGTCTGACATGAGTAGCCCTATCAGGAACTATGTCAGTTCCAGTCAGCATAGTTCCAGGCTTCACTGAAGTACACAAACCCCCTCACCGACGATAAGGTAATAACCCTCGAGGGGGATAAATAAACTAAACAAGGTTCTCATCTATACTGATTCCGATCTAAGTTCCAGTTGTAGGCTACTGGTAAACAAACTTGCATAACAACTTTGTCTACAGGGGAACCCTTGTACTACTTTTAAATACCATATGTTTGTGCCGTATATTTGTTGGTGATCGTGCTGTATAACTATAATTCATATTTAGAATCCAAATATGTTTGAACAATCTGTGTTTTTGTTGTGTTTGATATGTTTTTGTCGTAAATTTACTGTTATCATTGATTTAATCGAATAATACATAAAATTGTATCACAATACAAATGCACCTGGTAAGTCCAACCCTATGTCCAAC
The DNA here is from genome assembly GCA_030220185.1 of Diploptera punctata. Classification (NCBI taxonomy): domain Eukaryota; kingdom Metazoa; phylum Arthropoda; class Insecta; order Blattodea; family Blaberidae; genus Diploptera; species Diploptera punctata. Next base: position 509,067 of record JASPKZ010005677.1, on the reverse strand, counting down.
ATCTCCCTTGAGAGCTGAGGTAAATCTGAAAAACATATCAAGTACATGTGCACTCAAGTACCTTTTTTTACGATCCTTATTATTTGTTGTTATTTTCTTAAACATTGATATATGAATCGATTTTGTTTCACCAATAACGTTAATATTAAATTCGCATATAAAATGATGAATAACTATTATATTCATCTTTCTGAGTCTGTCTGTCCTATTATAGACTCAGAAACTATGTGATCGTGTTGATTGGGGATTTCACCATCATTTAGAGACTTTTTCTGGGATAATGAACATATATAACATATGGCCGGAGGTAACAAAATATGATGGGGGCATTGGTGCAGAAAAAAAAGCAACTTTTTCAATGCCTAAATGACTTACGTTACCTAAACCATACACATACATCAAATTAATGTACTCAGAGTTGAATACCTCAAAACAATTATACAAAAAATTCCGCGGCAGCATATGTCTATCTTTTATGGATAACTCACAATAACCATTACTGTCTTTTAGCTCATTGATGCCAAGAAAATCGGGCAACGCCGGTTATCTGCACAGATTATATACAAATAATTACGATATAAAATTATAACGAATTTAATTTACTTATTCAACTAAACATAATATCAAATTAATTTTATTTATGCATAGCAGCGCAAGACCGTATTAGTTGTATATAAACTTCAAGCGTCTAGTTGTCATGGTAACGCTACAAGACTAGTTCAATCAAACGAGTAGCCCCGGTTACAATGATAGTAAGTTATTCTGGTCTTAATTTATTTCTAGAGACTTCCAAATAACATTAATAAATATCTATAGTCTTTAAATTATGACGAGTCGCTTTTCTCTCCAGGCTTAAACCATAAAGGACTCTACGCCACCGAAAACCATGTTAAAAATTAAGCAAATGAATGCACTATAATTGCTTGATATTAGGATTTCTCATAAATAAGCTAGATATTTTATTCAAATGTTGTTTACAGACATTTTAACATCTAAGGTCATATCAAGTCAAGAGTCCTTGGTTGTGTCCAGTCGGTTGTGTGTTTCTTTGTTGTTCTTGTACTGTGTTTCATGTACAAACTAACTAACTTATTTTGTTTTAATATTTTATTGTGTATTATTATTATTATTATTATTATTATTATTATTATTATTATTATTATTATTATTATTATTATTATGACGAAAGATCTCTTGCTAATGAAATAAATATTTTTCTTAATTAAGGAGAAAAACGAGGAAAAAAATATGTGAGATAGGTCATCCTCGGGATTTGAAGTCATCTTCCGGATACAAGTCTCATACATCACGAAACACGTTGACCGTTTTAACATTTTAGTTTGGTGATTTGGGTTCTATTGATAGTATGTAATACAATTTTATTATCACCAAGAAAATCCTGTTTATTAATATATAATCAATTTTTAAAAAATATGAATATATTAACTAAATAAGCCAACCTCCGAAATTATAACTAACATGTTATATATCGCGTTCACCATGTATATTAGAAAAAAAAATTACATATATGTTCTCGGTAATTTAATATATCTAATCCAGCTTGGTGGCACGCCGCTCAAGGCTCCCAAGTTATACAAGATCAGACAATACGAATAATAGTATGTTCTGATCGACAAACACAAACAGCCCCACTCCATGACGTTTCAGAATAATAGGTTGCGAACATATCAAATTTTTAGTCTATCGTTATGGTAGCTTAGTTGGTAGAGTGGTGCACTGTAGTGGTATATAATTTTAGTAATCCATAGATCACCGGTTCAAATCCGGCCCGCCGGATTTTTTTTAGAAGAGTATTACTTTTAGCTCATACTACAATAGTATCGAATTTAAAGATACTGACATTTTTAGAAAACCAAACTAAAAAATAAAAAAAAACAATAGTTTAAAAAACTAAAACAACACGCTTTATTAGAAAACTGAACTAAAAAACGAAAAATAATTTTAATTTCCAACACGCTTGGGATAAAATTAAAGTGGTCAACAAAAAAAAAATCATCTCCAACACATCTAGAATAAAACTATGTACAAAACAAATAATTTTACCATCAAAAGCGTGTGGTGCTCTATATCAATTAATATAGTTGATAATAAAACAGATATTGGTAAAAGTAAAGTCTCTAAAAAAAATGTAAAAACCATAAAAAGCACCCCACGCTTTTGATGTTTTTTTTGTATATAACTCTAAGTTTTATTCTAGATGTGTTGAAGATGATTTTTTTGTTGACCACTTTAATTTTATCCCAAGCATGTTGGAAATTAAAATTATTTTTCATTTTTTAAGTTCGGTTTCCTAATAAAGGGTGTTGTTTTAGTTTTTTAAACTATTATTTACTTTTAACAATAGCATAACAAACTGTGGATCATATAATTTATAGATGCTAAGAATTTAAGCACCAAACAGACGTTTCAAAACAATCTATAATTTTTAAATTTGGGAAATGGTCAGTGCAAACATATAGGCTAATAAACTCACTATTTCAAGCTTTAAAAAATAGTTGAGTGAATAGATTTTAAAACATTGTTCATATCTGTTTACACCACAGTGATTAGTTATAAGTGATATTTTGTAATAATGTGTAGCTAATCTAGATAGCATGTAGTAAGTTTTATTACAGGTATATAATATAATGGAAAATGCTGAATAGTAAATTAAAACAAAAACAATGACGTGATTCTGAACTTAATGAAGAGGTAGATAATACGGAAAAATAATAGTTTTGTGAAGTTTTTCGTCCACATACATAATTTGGACTTGCTAAGGAATTAGCTTAGTTTACGCAATTCCTGCGTTACAGATGAAAAGTGAATGAGCCTTCTTATGTTTTATTTAATTGTTTGGGATAAAGTACATCCACCAATTGAACTTGCTAAGGAATGCCGCAGTTCATTATTTGAATGCTGGTACAATTCATACTAAATTCCGTTCAGGAAAATAGTCACAAAGTAAAATGTTAAAGTATGCATGGCAGGTGCCGTCGTCCTCAACTAGGTTAGTTTTTTAAAGAACTGTAAACTATTCGGAAACCATCATCAGCAGAAGAAATATATACTACTAACGTGTGTTCGTTACTGCCAACTACGCTGTCAAAAGCATCGCAAAACAACAACAGATAGTAGCACATATCATATGCTGATGATGGAAGCATATTTCCGAAAGGCCTACAGTTCTTAAAAACTATAATAAACCTGTCAGGTATACAGTTTAACATTTCACTTTATCGTTATTTTAAAAGTTTATTTTAATTTTGTGCCATGTGTATAATGGTTATTATTTTTATAAATTTTAACCTTCATTTGTTGAGGACAAAACCCACCACAGGTACAACTTTCATTTTTTTTAATATTGAACTTTTTTATCTACGCAAGGAGATCACAAAGTGAATACTCCTTATGTAGAATTGTAGGCTTTCACGGCGGGTGTCTTGATTCCTGTTTGGTTCGTCTTCCGTTCTAGATAACCGTGATTCGGTTTTCTTGATCTCGACGTTTCGTCCACTACTGCAGTAGGCATCTTCAGAAAATATCTACCGCAGTAGTAGTCGAAACGTCAAGGTACAAAAAACCGGACCATTTAACCCGGACGAAGAACCAAACAGGAATCAATTAATATACCTTCTTATGTTTTATTTAAAATAACATCTAAGGTCATATCATGTCTAGAATCTTTGGTTGTATCCAGTAACCCGTGTGGTTGTTGTCTCTGTGACGTGTTTTGTGTAGAATTTCATTGATTTAATTTTAATTATGTTATCAAATTGTGATCATGATGTAATTGGTCCGGGTAATGAAACTACAACACAACATTTGCCTTGAAAACAAAGGAAAACGAGGAAAAAACCTCGGCTAGATAGGTCGGCACAAGAGCTTGAACTCGGGACCTCCCGAATACGAGTCTCAAACGCAAACGTCTGAGCCAACTCGTTCGGTTCTTACAAGGGAACTGTTAACCATTGCATGCCAAACCCTACCTTTAAATTTCTCCCAGAGAAGTTTTGTGATGTACAAAGGTCCTGTCCAAAAAAATACCTGACGTTTTTAACTGCAAGGAATACAAATCGAAGCCAAAATAGAGCAATGGTAACCCACTGTACGGAGTAGATGGACTCACTGCTTCAGTAGGAGCAGAGTGGAGTGAGACGGGACGCAGCCCAGACGGCTAGTAATGAGGGCTATCCACTCTACGGAGTCACAAGTTGCATTATTTCCCTATGGTCTAAAAGAGAGATTTGATGCTGGATTTTAGTGCCTTGCAGTTAAAACGAAAGATATTTTTTTGGACTCGCCCTTGGTACATCACAACGCTTCTCTGGGAGAAATTTTAAATTATGTTTTGGCATGCAATGATTGACAATTCCCTTGTTAGTTCTTGTTCCTCCTAATTTGAGCTTAACTGCTATATCAACTGGGTTTCAAAGAACATGTTTACTGCATTATTTCCTCCCCCCCCTCTCTCTCTCTCTTCTCTCTCTCTCTCTCTCTTTGGCAGGACATGTAGCATGAATGGGAATGATGAAGGGGCCTGGAAACTCATTCTAGGAAAACAATAGGGAAAAGACCTAGTAGGTACGCTAATAAATGGGGAACGAAAGAAGGTCTGGAAACTCTTGTAGGAAACCCATATAAATAAAACGCCCAGTAGGTGGACGGGAAATTATAGGAGAGCCTGGACACTACGTGCAGGAAAATAGTAGGAAAAAACTCCAGTATGTAGACTATGAATGTGGTGGGAGAATAACTTTAATCATGATTTGATGGCAGTAAAATATGCAGGAATTGATTGGAAAACTTAAGATAGCAATAGGCGGAGAGCTTATATTCGCGTGGCCATTAGTTCAATTTTGCCGTTAGTTAGTTCACCTTTATCTTAAAGGCAAATGTCAGGAATATTATAGGTACAAATAGTTCGTGATCAACATTTGACCATCATAATCACATTTATAATATATATTTGTTTAATTTTAATGTTTTAAATGTTTGTGTTGTCTGGGAGACGGCCCCGGTAATGAATCATCACACGAGCCCCTTTATGTTCTTTTGTGGTCAAAATAAATGTGTATGTGATGCAGATTTAGAAATTATCTCTCCGTAGATCGCTTTCTCATAAGGTACGCAAAAATACGTTAGACCTAGAAACTAAAGGTCATAACTCAACGCTTTGAAACTTGTAAATCAGTTATACGCCACAGAAGAACCTCTGAAATATGTTGAATGTTTTCTAAACTACAATCTGGATTCTCTATTTTTTTCCCCTGAATGAATGAAACCGTTATTTCATTTGTTGTTTCGTTATTTACCATCCAGTATAACAATTTAACACTTGAGAAAGACAAAAAATATACTTTTTTATATTTTGACATTATAATTTCATAATTTTCATACTTTGGCAACCAATTTTTTATATTATCGAATAATGTCTTCATATTTATTCTCATTCCAACAATAATAATAATTATAATAATAATAATAAATATGGAATAAAATAACAAAATTTATTAAAGTAATAAGAAACATATAATTAATAATACTAATAATAATAATATTAATAATGAAAATAATAATAATAATAAAAGTAATACTAATGAAAATAAAAAAATTAAGATTATGAAAATTATATAAAAATCATAAAAACAATAATTATAAGAATGAAGAAATAATAATAGTAATAATAATAATAATAATAATAATAATAATAATAATAATAATATGAACAAAAATAACGAAATGTATTAAGATAATAAAAACAAGCAAAAAACGAATAATTCTTATAAAATAAATAATAATAATAATAAATACCTCTATTTCACCTGGCAGATTTAAAGCCTGAAGCCCTTGTCTGCTACTCTACCAGGTTAGACAAATTTGAAATAAGAGTGTTTTTAAGTTACATATTAAAATTTAATAATAATATTACATAGCTGGACTATAATATAGTTCAATCTCTCCATTTTAGCACTTTTACTTACCCACGTCATCCGGAAAAATATATTACAATATAACATATAGGCCTATGTTGATTTTAAATATTTTCGAATGAATGAGACCAAGTATATCATAGACAAATTTTAAGGAAGTAAAAATACTAATGCTGTTATTATAGAATATATGTTGTTGTTTGACAGAAAGAAAGTAATTATTGAAGAAGCTTGACTTATTTGTGTGGGAAATAATTGACAAAATCTTGTACCAAATAGTATTTGTTTATAACTGTGGGCACTAAACAATAAATAAAGATAACTTCAATGTTTATATCTCTTGCATATGTGCATTGCAGGTTTAAATATTAAAAATATCAACATATTTCAAAATAATCTTTCAAATGGTTTATAAATTATTCACATGTTTCCATAACATTTAATCATGGTTCCTTGTAAGAAAGAGAAATTTTTCCAATCAGATAATAATTTTCATACTCATAAATGAAAAAAAAAAAAGATAATTCTGTACAAAGTTACCACTTTTGAACTAGTTAATTTTAGTAAATGATTTCAAGATGGCTACATTGATCTTAAAATTGTAGTTTAATTTGTTGTGTTATGCGTAATGTTATTAAAACGACATACAGATTTACATTGTAGTTCACTGAATTGAACTATTTCAAAAGTGACATCATTCTACACAATTACCATGACATACAGGGTGTGTCAGGATGAAAGGTACATGCATTGAAGGGTGATAGTACTACTGATTCTGAACAAAAAATTTCTAACATACATATGGCCTTTTCTTAACAGTTCGAGGGTAATCTAATGAAAACGAGGAAAAGTGCAGGTGACAGTAAATCAAGATACTGTTATCTTAAAATTTGTTTAATTGCGTTCGATTCCTCACAAAAGATGTTCAAACACTCCACCACCAACTTCAATGCATTTTGCTGCTCTTGTAAACAGCTGCCTTACAATAAAATCATTGCTTGCCGGTCGCCCGATCTAACCCCATCCGATTACTGTTTGTGCGGTTGGCTTAAGAGCGAAGTCTACGAGAAAAGACTGGACATCAGAGAGGAACTTCTCACTCGTGTTTCACATGATTATGCTCAAGTAAAGGAATGTACGAATGAACTTAGATCAGCAACACAAGTGTCTACAAGAGCAACAAAATGCATTGAAGTTGGTGGTGGAGTGTTTGAACATATTTTGTGAGGAAACGCACACAATTAAACAAAACTTAAGACTACAGTATCTTGATTTACTGTCACCTGCACTTTTCCGGTTCCTCGATGTTTTCATTAAATTACCCTCAAACGGTTAAGAATAGACCATATGTACATTAGAAGTTTTTTCTTCAGAATCACCAGTACTATTACTCCTCAAAGTATGAACCTTTCCTCCTGACTCACCCTGTATGTACTTAGAGCGTCTGTAATGAAACTTCGTTGTATAATATTGAAACAGGATCGAGTGGTTGAAACGGTAGTGTTTGAGACTCGTATGCAGGAGGTCCCGAGATCAAACGCTCGTCCCGACCAATCTAGCCGAAATTTGATCCTGTCTTTTCCTCAGTCATCAAGGCAAATGTTGGGTTGGAATTTCATTACCAGAGCCCATATCATCATGATGACAATTTAATAACATAATTAAAATTAAATCAGTGAACTTCTACAGAAAACACATGACAAACACAACAATAAACACACAGCCTACTGGATACAACCAAAGACTCCGGAAATGATATGACCTCGCTTATTCAAGAGACAGATATGATGTAAATGTGTTTTGAAACAAATGAACGTGAGAGAAGGATGATGGAAATGGCTTGAAACTATCACATACTTTCTGATCCTATACCTTTAAGTTGTGATCTACATAAGAAATGGATACATTAAAATGTATGACAAGCTATGCTAGTGGAAAGAATAATTGAAGGGGTGCATGGCATAGTGGTGTGAATGTTTTTCTTCATTTTGAGGAAATTATGTTTTATTATTAAGTATGCAATAGTTATTTTGACAACTAGTTACAAAAAAAGATGTTTAGTAACGAGATGCCCTAGTTATAACACGACCGAAGAGAGCAGCGAGTTACTAAACCTAAGTTTGTAACGTTGCGTACAATATTTCTTCTACGTTCAGAAAATATCTTTGTATTATGTTGTATATTTAGTATTATTATAATGAAATGTATTTATTGCGGAAACGATATGTTTAGAGAAAGAGTAATATGGGCTTTGGAGAAAAAAGCGCGATAAATAAACAAACATTGTTATATTCTGCAATTTTGGAAACTAGTTCCATATGTGAATTTAAAGTAAAAATTTGCTGAAAAGCTTATTTTCACGGTTCATCAGGAAAAATTTTAAAAGCGATTCAATATGCAACAATTAATATACTTCCAGAAAAGTCAAGGAAAGTTAATTTATGTAGTTGTACGAAATCATCAAAAAAGTGCATTTTGCATTTTGTTGAACCTGTATTTTATGTTTTGATTGCGTGTTTTGTTAGAATTCAAAGTATAGGTTTTGTTGCCTAGTAACTACAAATTAAATCGTCACAGATTGTTATGATAGTAGATTAATATTAATAATTATGGAGATATTTATTATCCTAAGTGATAGTATTAATTGTTGATGTATCTGAAATAGAGTTTGCAGTTCCTTATTTAAAACTGTGTACTTTACTCATTTTCTAGAAAACTTTCACCACTATCTTGTTTACTCATTAATTTATTCTTGAATCATATGAAGAAGAAAAGGATGTAAATGCAAAAATATCTAATTTTTTAAGAATTTTAGGGTTAATAAATTCTATCTTCAAGCCACAGTTAGTCCAAACGCATTCAAGACTGAAAGTGTATAAAACACTGGCTCTTCCAACTCTTTTGTATGGTAGCGAAGTATGGACGTTGAAACAGAAGGATATACAGAGACTTAGATCTGCTGAAATGAGATATCTTCGGAGGACTGCAGGATACACACTACTAGATCACAAAAAAATGAAGACATCTTAGAAGAATTACACATGGAATCTTTAGAAAACAAAATTTCTGATTATAAGTCAAGATGGATGCAACATGTTCATCGAATGGAATATCACAGAATACCCAAACAAATGTTAAGATATCAACCTGCAGGAAGAAGAAGACCAGGACGTCCACTCAAAAGACTTCTGGATGGTGTTTCTCTTGAGGCCGAAACAGGTCAACAAATGGCCTAAATTCGTGAATGTACTATGATGATGATGATGATGATGATCATATAATGGATATAAAAAGATAAATATTTCATCTGAAATTGGGTTATATAGTTAGTTATAATATAGTTTTCAAATTATATAAAAAGAAATTACTACCTTCTGGACAAATTGAGGGAGAATGAAAGCTGACCTATACCAAAAATTATGGATACACGCTAAGAAACGGAAATAAAGGTGTGGAACCAATGGCTCTATACAAAATTCTCCAGGGTAATAGAAGAAGAGGAAGATCACGAAACATGTGGAAGATATCAATTATTATACAAAATGTTAAGGAGGGGAAAACATAGAATGAAGTAAAGAAGTCAGCGAGAAATATGATCCGATGGAAATACTTTGTTCATGTCCTTTGCTCCTAATATTCAGAATACATTAGATGAGAATGATTCATATAGTATCATTAAATCACAAATTCCAAACAAAAATGTAATATTTAGACGGGTTTAAATTTTTGTTTGGTGTTTGGGATTATAATGGTAATATATGTATCAATGATCATGAATTTAATAAAGAAGAGATTAGATTAGTAAGCTAGGTTCGAGTTTTATGACCCCAAAACGAGAATGTTTCTTAGGTTCATTTAGTGTCCGTGCTTACTTTGTGGAATGAATGAGATGAAATGTACTCTACGGTGATATGTAGTTTGTTATGGTGTTCATGGTTCGACACACATCAAGCATTCACACACATTGGGTGGGCTGGGCCCAAAGCCTCGAGGAGAGACTACAATCCTCCATTTGTCCTTATTCCGCCCTAAGTTGACACATAGGCGCGGAGTTACGTGGAAACACATGAGTGTGACGCCATTAGATCATCACAACCACATACTTTAAACACCCGTGATTTGCTAATTTACGTAACATCACTAGAGGTGAAAGGTGATATGAAATGAAAGATTGGACATGAAATGACAAGATGATGAGGGAAGACGAATAGAGAGTGTTGATGGGATGAAATTCGGGATTCTGCAGAACCTCGAGAAAAACCGTAAAAATTCCGGTGTTGTCCATTTCCACCAGGTTTCGAACCTGGGATTCCTGTTGGGGCCGCGCTAATCACGCGTCCCCCGTGGCGCTTCTGAACAATTCTAAGGAGCAAGTTCAGACAATGAAAGACAATGTACAAACATTTGGATACACTCCAAGAAAAAAACGATAAAGGAGTATAAAAAATGGATTTGTATTGGAATCCCCAGGGTAGTGAGGAAGAGGAAGATAAAGAAATACATGGAAATGAACAATTATTGAATACATTTCTATGGGGAGGTAACACATAATTATGTAAATAATTTAACAAAATACAAGGTCTCACGGAAATTGTTGAAGCAGACTTTCACGGCCGGTAATCATATTATTGAGAGATTCCGGGCTATGTGGCCGTGGTCTTGACTGTTATTTCTTCCAGATGTTTCTACCTCGACTGTGGAGAGTATTTGCAGTGGCGAAGTAGCTGGAAGTACTCGCCACTGAAGATAACTTCCGCAGTCAAAGGATAAACGTCTGGTAGAAACACCAGTCATGGACTACGGACACATACCTCGGAATCTCTTAATATCCTTATGGAGATTCTTTGAGAATCCCTTATGCTCCTCATCGAGAGATGCGGGATAATGATTGACTGATTGATTAATTGATTTATTTATTTATTTATTGATAAGTCGAAAGAAAGCAGAAATATCGGTAAGATGAAGAAGTGACGGATCTAAATTTTGAATTGATACATATGAGACTCGAAAATAGTAAAAAGGAAGCCTTTGGTAATTTATTAATTTATGAGCATAATTAATTAATAAATAAAATAAATATTAATTAAAATAATATGATGGTTTTATATATTAAATATATATATAGCCTATATTAATGTTTATATAATTTACTTAAGTCTGAGCTATTTTATACATTTTTAAATTTGAAAATAATAAAATTATTGAGTAAAAATATAATACATCTTAATAAATTCGTAGCAGTTGATCAGACTTTGGCTATTTTAAACAATTTTTTATTAAATGAGGGAAGTTATTCAATTAACTTGGGTTACTTCAATAAACATTTGAACATGTGAAGAGAATGAAAAAGGATAGATTGCAAGTTGGGAGTCTGAAGTGGACTCCAAATGAAAAGAAAGAAAGAGGCCCAAGAAGACATGGATAGAGGGAATTGTGAATTTGAAGAAGAAGAGGAGAATGCAGGATGGTGACTGGAAGGATAGAGATGAAGGGAGGAATAGAATTAAAATTTAGTATTGAGCACAGGAAGAAGTTGTATACATTTCAAACTTGTTCAACAAATTTAAAAAAAAAATTGTAAATTAGGATAACAAAAAGTGGGTGATATTGTGATATGAGATGAAATGAATAGGAAGTGAAGGCAACGCAAATATCTGGGATGTTGTTTAGTTATTTGGATTGTCTTCTATAAAGTGGGTTACATTTAGTCTGACTTCTCCACTCAGAACTGTCTGACATGAGTAGCCCTTTCAGGAACTGTGTTAGTTCCAGTCAGCATAGTTCTAGGCTTCACAGAAGTACACAAACCCCCTCACCGACGATAAGGTAATAACCCTCGAGGGGGATAAAGAACACTAAACAAGACTCTGTCCATACTCATTCCGAGCTAAGTTCCAGTTGTGCTGTAAACAAACTTGCATAACATAATACTACGCTAACTCTGTCTATAGGGGAACCGTGGCACTACTTTAAACGCTATATATTTATTGGCGATACTCGCTGTATAACCAAAATTCATATTTATAATCCACAAATATTTCAACACCCTGTGTTTGTGTTGTGTTTGACGTGTTATTGTCGGTAACTTATTGTTATGTTTTAAGTTTATTTATTTAATTGAATAATGCATAAAATTGGATCACAATGAAGATGCTCCTGGTTAGTCCAACCCAACATCCAGTATCTGCCTTGACAACTGAGGTAAATCTGAAAAAAATACTAAGCAAATGTGCACTCAATTATATGTTTTACGATCCTCATTTTTCTCTGTTGTTTTCTTAATCATTGATATAGAAATTGCTTTTGTTTTACAAATAACGATTATATTAAATTCGCATATAAAATCCTGAATCAATATTATATTCGTCTACCCCCTCCCGAAGGACTTGTTACTTAAATTTTTCCACCCTTAAAATCCACCGTCCCCGGCAGAGTTTGAACCCGTGACCATCGAGACTAGAGGCAAGGAACATAACCACTAGACTCAGCACCGACTTCACATTACATACTTTGTACTAATTTTGAGTCTGTTTTTGTAAGATGTTTATGCGCATATTTTTCCGACGCTGTGGCGTAGTCGGTAGAGTCCCTCCTTCCACTCCGGCGACCCGAGTTCTATTCCCGGTGGAGTAAGGGATTTTAAAATCTCAACCTTGGGACTGGGTGTGTGTGTCGTGTCCAGTTGTACCCATTGAGTTTAATTCCTCTAAAAAAAATATATATATATATAAATGAGTGCGAGTCTGTCTGTCTGACTGTCTGTCCTTTATGGACTCAAAACATATGCGATAGATTTGAATGGGGTTTTCAATTACATTTATACGTTTTTTTTTCCAAAATTGTGGACGACAATGCCTTGCAGGAACTATTATATATAATTTTATCTTCTTCTTCTTCTTCCGAATGCAGTATTGGGTGATGATGCCCGTTCTGCGACTACAAAAACTGATCCTTCCATCGGTTGAAGGGTCTTCCGAGGTCTCTTTTGCCATTAGGGTTGAGGTGGTAAATCATCTTTGGTAAACGGGAATTTGACATTCTCTGGACGTGTTGGAACCATTTAATCTGATAATTTTGTATATGTTCAACCATTTCCCTACTATTCCACTGCATCCTTATCTCATCACTTTTCATTCTATCCCTTAATGTTACTCCAGTTAGTGATCGGAGGAATCTCATTTGTGAACTATTAATGCGGGATTTATCTTTTGCTCGAAGTGTCCAGCATTCACTTCCGTATAGTAGAGCAGGTTTGGCTATGGCATTATGAAATCTCAATTGGATTTCTTTCCTCATTTGTTTTCCAAATATAATTTTATATTACATTAAATTAGGCTAATTTTATCATTTCATAGCGATGAAATACTGGAACGCGCGCGGATGTGTCTGTGTGTGTCTGTGTGTGTGTGTGCTTATTTAGTAGATTACAGGACAGGTGAATTGGTACTTTAATTGAAAAAACACTCAGTCGCACAGGAACTGGGAATTCCTCAGCAAGTCGACGCCCGAATATAATTTAATAAAAATAAACCCACTACTCATCTCCAGCGCAATGTCAGATCGAGATATTCAAAATACAGGGTGTCTCTAAAGTCACTATCCTCTTCAGTGAGGAGAAATAATCATTGAAAAATCAATGTAATTGTGTTTTGCGCATATTCTGCTGCCTTTCCTACTTGACTGCCATTTAGGTGAAAACATATACTCCAGCTTTCAGCTGTAAAACAAAATATTTACTTTAAAATTTAAACCGTAAAAAAACTGCTGCTTCTGTGATACAGTTCTGTAAATCAAGCAGATATGATAAGGTAATTTTCGTAGAGTGAAAAGTATAATTTTCCACACTGTGTTGCGAGGGGCATTCAACTCCTTACCGAGGCGTCGAATTGCTGCGTGCAGACTATCACTGATAATTTGAACCTCCTCCACTGTTTCTGCTGATGCGCGTATCGTCCACGACGTGCCTCGTCACACACACTGCTGATAGGATTAAATTTGTTTACAACCAGAAGAATGTGTGTCATGTTGGGGCTGGTTTACGGAATTTATGGGTAAATTCAGCTCTGGCGTCTTCATATGACAATCCACGTACCCGTGCACAAACAATGCAACCCGTTCTTTCGTGCTGAGCATGTTGCACTATGCCAAGAGTGCATACAGAGAAAAGAACGAAATTGTTTTCTCATGAAAAAGGATAGTGACTTTAGAGACATCACACATCGCAATTATAAGTTACTATTATTACACCGGGAATATAGGACCGCAAAGTCGGACTCTGTAAAGTGAACTCAGCGGTCTCAAACCCCACAAAAATGTAATAAGTCCCATATCAAAACAATAAAAATGTTTATAAGTCCTAATCATTTCTCTGGGAATGACGGATCACCCAACACGGGTTTAATGCCCGCCAACGCCAGATGCGATGCCACGGTAAAGTCCACTCCGGGTTCTCATTCTCCGACGGACAATAGTCGATATTTCACAACCTTAGCAATTTCATTTACACCGCTTCACTGTATTTACTTACAAATAAAAACACAATAAAAACATAATAAAATCATTTTATTACACATTATCAATAAAACCCAAATCACTAAACCAAAAGTTAAAATATTCAACGCGTTTCGATAGCAAGGCTATCATTATCAAGACTAGTTATTGACTTATTAATGATAGCGTCTTTATCGAAACACGTTGACTGCTTTAACATTTTAGTTTGATGAGTTTGGTTTATTGATAATGGGTAATACAGTTTTATTATTACCAAGAAAACCCTATTTATTAATATATTATTAATATAAATATAAATATATATATATATATATATATAAACTATATAAGCCAACATGGAGATAGCTTAACCTCCGCAATTATAACAAACACGTTATATATCGCGTTCACCATGTTTATTAGAAAATAATTTGAACTTATAGGTCCTCCGTAATTTAACATACCTAGTCCAGCTTGGGGACACGCCGCTCAAAGCTCCTCAAGTTGTACAAAATAAGACACTACGAATAATACAATGTGCTATAGTCAAACACAAACAGCCCTACTCCATGATGTTTCAGAACCACGTGATTTCATCAGACATTCAGCACGTAAACAGACCTAGACTTACTCCACGCACGACAATATACCAATATCCTCCATAGGCTCAACACAAATACTACAGTATACAACAGCATTACACAAAATACCGGTACTAATAAAATTCATACAAAATTCCGTTGATGCGAATAGTCATAAGATAAATAATTATATTTAAAAAGATATCTGGAGGCCTTTCGGAAGTTAACTTCTATCATTAGCAGGATGGGTATCTGCTACAAGTTGTTGTTGTTTACGGCGTTGCAGACATGAAATGTCGTTAGTACCAACTACTAGTTAGTGTCAATTACTAGTTACGAGTTGCTACTAATGACACTTCAAGTATATAACGTCGTAAACAACAACTTATAGCAGATTCTCACCCTACTGTTGATGGAAATTAACTTCCGGAAGGCCTCCAGATTACAATTTAAATATAATATTTTAACACAGTTGAGGACGACGGCACCTGTCAACAGGTATATATTTTAATTTTTATCTTATCGCCATTACACACAACACAATAAATAATACACCCCAAGACATTTATGACCAAAAGCATTAAGTACTTCGCCTCGTCACACAATAAAAATTAAGCTAGGAGAGGAATACTCTCTTTGGTCAACCAAAACACAAAACCACATGTACACAAGCAAAGATCGTCAGTACCAACACACACACACACATACAATGACATTACCAGGAAATATATATATATATATAGCAGATTGTATACGATATATGCAATTAAATTGGTATTGGCATGTACTACACATGCAAGAAAAAAGGTTGTCAAAAAAAAAAACATTGCACTGGTGTCCATCTTAAAGAACAAAGAAATAAAGACCTCAAATCTCATGCATGCAATAATAAAGAACTGGAATAAGAACAAGAGGTCTGGATAATTGATAGGAACGAGTCGAGAAGGAAAATACAAATGTAGACACAGAAAGATGTGTAAACATTGAAATTCTCTATTAAATAAAAACAAATTTGATAACGCTGTAGCCAACGTATTTTTCAATTTTATTTTTCGGAGTCAAACTCGGCATATAAGAATAAATTAGGAAACTTAAAGTCCTGTTCGTTAACCAGAAAAATCGAACAATTGTGACTGGGAGTTCGTCTGACGTTAAAATTTAAAAATGCCGCAATTTTAGTTTTCTCGAAAAAAAAAAACAGTATATGCCATTGAAATAAAACGTGAAATGTCCCCTCAATATACACAGCGAATTCGAATTATTAACAATCAAGAACCTGAAACCCGTAACTTTAAGTCACCAACGAAACGTAATCGGATAAATACACTTTACTCAACAAAGAAGTGTATATTCCTTAAATTACAGAATCTAACTATAAATTATCGGCGAAAAACTTTACAACCCTAAAAATTTGTTTACTGAAATAGGCTATTCTTTACATCACATGACCCGACTTTTTAAATTCCTTCATAAGCTCTTGTCAAATTATGCCCTTAGGGTTCCGTTTTTCAAATTATTTCCCACCATTTACGATGATTTTTTACATTTTTTCCATCTTTATATCAATATATTTTTCATAAGTAATGCCACGAGTGATTTCCAAATTATCGATAAATTCACGACTCACGAAGTGAGGAGTGAATTTATCTAGAGAATTTGGAAATCAAGAGTGGCATTTGTTAGGACTATTTAACGAATAAAATTAAGCTGTTTACTTACAAATCATTATTTAAATATAGTTATTTTAAAATATTTATATATTTAATGTAAACGGCGATGTTTGAAAACAAATGAGAAACGATAGGTGCGCTTCATCTGCTTCCTTTGTTTATCACTGCAACCTGATCATATTATTTATTGCCAAAGGAACGCAATATTGTAAGAATGCTCTAGTGGAGAAAAAATGAAACACTTCAAACTGTATATTAATACATTTCTGATGTCGTATGATGTAAATATGACAATTATATTTTTCTGGATTATTACCTGGGAAAAAAATACATTTAAGAAAGTGCAAACAGTGGTTTCTTTTTTTTTAGTGGTATAATCAATTGCTACAAATGTTTTTATATGTGTTGACATTCATGCACTATATATACAATATGGTAGCCGTATTTCTCACAGGCTCAGTCACTGCAAAATAATGGCCAGACCTGTTCAGAATATTAAGAAGGAGGAGCTTTGTTTAATATGGTAATTATAACACTGATAAATATTTCGTGAAACACGACTCTGATTGGTTGTAAAACAGAAATCATTGAAACGTGATTGGTCATTGACTCCTATTTGGGGCGTGAGTTAAATAGTCTATGATATTTAACTACATAGCCTACGTAGCATGAAGACGTGGGAGCCATATTGATTTTAAAAAATATTCTATGCAAAACAAAGTCTAGTTTCAGTGCAGCCAACATAGGGCGTGTACTAATCAACTATAGATATCACTTCAGAATTTCAGAACTTCCTATTTATTTTTTGGACGTTACATTCTTTCACAGGTTAGAGCGCTTAAATTGCATTAGGTTAGCTTTTAGGTTGGTCATTCATATATAGAGTACTTAAATTGCTTTTAGGTTCGTTAAATATCGTGTATATATTGGCTACATCCCATGATTTCATAATGTAAACCGCTTTGCGTTTGTTGGCGCATGCGCATGGTGTATGATTGAAATATTACAAACATTTTTTGCGTTTTAAAACAATCCATATATATATATATATATATATATTAATTTAGGAAATAGCGAGTGGAAACATACACACATAATAACTCATTATTTCAAATGTTTTTCTTTAAATTGTTGAATTTGTAGATTTTAAAATATTGTAAATATTTAAAAAACAATAAGGTGATTATGATCCGAAAAATAATTGTTTTGAGAAATATATCGGTTGTAAAATTTTTAGGTGACATTCATAATTTGGACTCGCTAAGGAATTCGTTTAGTTTACGCAGTTCCTGCGTGGCGAAATGTTTTATTCTCTAGTAGATCACGAAGTGAATACACATTCTTATGTTTTATTTAATTGTTTAAGTTAAAGTACATGCACCAATTGACTTGCTAAGGATTTCCGCAGTTCCTTATTTTAATACTGATAGAATCCATATGAAAATTCTGTTGGGGTAAATAGTCACAAAGTAAAATGTTGAATGTATACATGGCAGATGTCATCGTCTTCAACTAGGCTAATTTTTAAGAACCGTAGGCCTTTAGGAAACCTGATTCCATCATCATCTGAAGAAACATGTGCTACCAACAGTTGGACGACGCTGGAAGGCCGCTGATGTCAAAAGCGTCTCAAAACAACAGCAGTTAGTAGTACATATTTATTCTGCTGATGATGGAAGCCTGTTTCTGAAAGTGATCACAAAGTTCTCACAAGAATATTTTTTTATTACAGTTTAGGACGACGGCACCTGCCAGGTATATATTTAACACTTTAGTTTGTCGTTATTTTAAAAGTTTATTTCAATTCTGTACCATGTTTATGAGAGATAATTAATTTTTAATACTTTTTTATACTCGAGGAGATCACAAAGTGAATGCACCTTACGTAAAATTGTAGGCTTTCACGGTTGGTGTCTTGATTCCTGTTTGATTCGTCTTCTTGGCTAAATGGCCGTGGTCCGGTTTCTTGAACCTCGACGTTTCGTCTACTACTGCAGTAAACATCTTCTCCCTGTGAACTCGTCAGCTGTCAAATGCTAAACTGAAGTAGTTCACAGAAAGTATGCAGAATCTCCTGTAGATGTTTACCGTAGTAGTAGACGGTTCAAGAAAACCAGACTACGGTAATTTAGTCCGGTAAACAAACCAAACAGGAATCAATGAATGTACATTCTTATGTTTTATTTAAAAATAACATCTAAGGTCATATCATGTCTAGAATCTTTGGCTGTATCCAGTACCCCGTGTGGTTGTTGTGTCTGTGAGGTGTTTTCTGTAGAATTTCATTGATTTAATTTTAATTATGTTATCAAATTGTGATCATGATGGAATTGATCCGAGTAGTTAAACTACAGACCAGCATTTGCCTTGAAAACAAAGGAAAACGAGGAAAAAATCTCGGCTAGATAGGTCGACACAAGGTTTTGATCTCGGAGCCTCCCTAATACGAGTCTTAAACGCAAACGTCTGAGCCAACTCGTTCGGTTCTTACAAGCGAACTGTCAACCATTGCATGCCAAAACCTACCTTTAAATGTCTCCCAAAGAAGTTTTGTGATGTACAAAGTGCCCTGTCCAAAAAAGAGCTGACGTTTTTAACTGCAACGAACAGAAATGGAAGCCAGAATCGAGAAATGGTAACCCACTGTACGGAGTAGATTGACTCGCTACTTGAGTAGCAGAGGAGTGGAGTGAGTCGGGAATCAGCACAGACGGCTGGTAATGAGAGTCACGAGTTATATTACTTCCCTATAGTCTAAATAAGAAATTTGGTGCTGAATTTTAGTGCCTTGCAGTTAAAAGCGGCAGATATATATTTCTTGGACTCGCCCTTGGTACATCACAACGCTTCTCTGGAAGAAATGTTAAGTTAGGTTTTGGCATGCAATGGTTGACAGTTCCCTTGTTAGTTCTTGTTTTGCCTAACTTGAGCTTAATTGCTACATCAAGTGGCCCAAAAGTACATGTATACTGCGTGAGTTACTCTCTATCTATCTTAGGCAGGACATGTAGCATGAATGGAGAATGAAAAATGGGTCCATGAAACTCGTTGTAGGAAAACCACAGGGAAACTAATAAATGAGGAAAAACTAATAAATGGGGAATGATAGAAGGCCTGGAAACTCTTGTAGGAAAGCCATACAGAAAACGGACAATAGGTTCCATGGGGAAATAATAGGAGAGCCTGGAAACTCCCTGCAGGAAAATCGTAGGAAAATCCCCAGTCGGTAGACCAATATTGTGGTGCGAGAATAACTTTAATCATGATTTGAAGGAAGTAAATTATGCAGGAATTGATTGGAAAACTTGAGTTAGGAATAGATGGAGAGCTTATATTCGCGCGGCCATTCATTCAATTATGCCGTTTGTTAGTTAGTTAGTTTACCTTTATCTTTAAGGCAAATATCAGAAATCATTAAGATCCAAATAATTCCTGGTCAACATTTGACCATCACAATCACATATATAATATATATTTGTTTATTTTTTATGTATTAAATATTTATGTTATCTGGGAGACGGTCCCCGTTATGAATCATCAGAGGAACCCCATTATGTTCTTTTGTGGTCAAAATAAGTGTGTATGTGATGCAGATTTAGAAATTACCTCTCCGTAGATCGTTTTCTCATAAGGTACGTAAAAATATGCCTACGTTAGACCTAGAAACTAAAGCTTCTAACTCAACACCTTGAAACTTTTATACCATTTATACGCCACTGAAGAACATCTGAAATATGTTGAAAGTTTTTTTAACTACAATCTGGATTCTCCATTTTTTTCTGAGTGGATGAAACCGTTATCTCATTTGAGATTTCGTTATTTACCATCCACTATAACAAAATATAACACAGAAAAATAAAAAAATATATACTTTTTTATATTCTCGAAAAATGTCTTCATATTTACACTCATTCCAATAATAATAATGATAATAATAATAATAACAACAATAATAATAATAATAATAATAATAATAATACAAATAGAAAAAATAACTAAATTTATTAATATAATAAAAAAGACAAACAATTAATAATAATAATAATAATAATAATAATAATAATTAAAATAATACCAATGAAAATTAAAAAATTGTCAGATTATGAAAATTATAAAAGTTCATACAACTAATAATTATAATAATGAAAAAATATATATAATGAACAAAAATAACGAAATTTATTAAGATACTAAAAACAAGCAAAAAACGAATAATTCTAATAAAATAAATAATGAATAACTTTATTTTACCTGGCAGATTTAAGGGCTGAAGCACTTGTCTCCCATTCGACCAGGTTAGTTAAATTTGGAATAATAGTGTTTTGTAAGTTACATGTTAAAATTTAAAAATAATATTACAATGCTGGACTACATTATAGTTCAGTCTATCCATTTTAGCACTTTTACGAACCCACGTCATCCGGAATAATATTTGTAGGTATATACTTACAATGTAACATTTATACTGATTTATTTTAAATATTTTCGAAAAATGAGACGAAGTATCAAATAGACAAATTTTAGTGGAAGTAAGAATACTAATACTGTAGTCATATAATATATATATATTTTTTTTTGACAGAGAATTATTGAAGACGCTTGACTTATTTGTGTGGGAAAAAATGTACAAAATCTTGTTGTACCATAGAGGATTTATTTATAACTGTGGACAATAAACATTAAATAAAGACAACTGCAATGTTTATATCTCTTTCATATCTGCATTGCAGGTTTAAATATTAAAAATACCAACATATTTCAAAATAATCTTTCAAATAGTTTATAAATGATTCACATGTTTTCATAACATTGGATGATGGTTGATTGTAAGGAAGAGAAATATTCCCAATCACATAATAATTTAGATACTCTAAAATTTTAAAAAAAAAAGGTAACTCTGTACAAAATTACCAGTTTTGAACTAGTTAATTTTAGTGAATGATTTCAAGATACCATGTTCTTAAAATTGTAGTTTAATTTATTGTATTATGCGTAATGTCACTAGAACAACATATAGATTTACATTGTAGTTCACTGAATTGAACTAGTTCAAATATGAAATCATTCTACACAATTACCATGATATATGTACTTTTAGTGTCTGTAATGAAACTTTATGTATAATATTAAAACAGGATCGAGTGGTTCAAACGGTAGCGTTTGAGACACGTATGCAGGAGGTCCCGAGATCAAACGCACGTCCCGACCAATCTAGCCGAAATTTGATCCTGTCTTTTCCTCACTCATCAAGGCAAATGCTGGTTCTGGAATCTAACAACTAGGACCCATATCATCATGATGACAATTTAATAACATAATTAAAATTAAATCAGTGAACTTCTACAGAAAACACATGACAAACACAACAATAAACACACAGCCTACTGGATACAACCAAAGACTCCAGAAATGATATGACCTCGCTTATTCAAGAGACAGATGTGATGAAAATGTGTTTTGAAACAAATGAACGTGAGAGAAGGATGATGTAAATGGCTTGAAACTATCACTTTCTTTCTAATCCTACACCATTTGCATTACTTTATGCAATTGTAATGCTATTGCTGTTTTTTTTTTATTTTTCTTTACACTAGTACCAATTATTACTTTATTGCCCGTGCGACCCATATTTGTAAATAATATTGTATATATCTTACTTTTTTGTCTAATAAAGTCCTACTACTACTACTACTACATAAAAAATAAAATGTATGTCAATCTATGCCAGTGGAAAGAATAATTGATGGGGTGTATGGCATAATGATGTAAATAATTTTTCTTCGTTCGGTAAAATAGTGTTTTATTAGTCAGTAAGCAATAGTTATTCAGATGGCTACAGTAGTTACAAAAGCAGAGGTTTATCGATACTAGTAAAATTCATGGTAAGTTTACGTTGAGGTGTTAGTTCACAGTAATATAATGTACGGTTTAAAACTATAAAATAGTTATCTTGTAGGTCCGTCTCCTCAACTTAAGTTGAACTTAAGTTCAGTTAACTTAAGTTGAGGAGACGGACCTACAAGGTAACTATTTTATGGTTTTTAACCTACATTATATTACAGCGGATGTTTAGTAACGAGATGCTTAAGTTAGAACATGAGTGAAGAAAGAAGCTAGTTTCTAAACCTAATTTTGTAACATGTTGTGTACAATATTTTATCTAAGTTTAGAATATCTTAATATATGTTTATGTTTAGAATCAGTAATTAAATTAATTTATTAATTGCGGAAACGATATGTTTAGAGAAAGAGTAATGTAGGCTTTGGAGTACAATTCCGATTGAGGGTCTTTCCACTTTTCAGCGGTTGCCCTTTTACCAGCCGACTGCTGGCCCTTCACATCCACATGTGTCAATCACAGAGGTAGATGATCAACAGCCAGTGTAGGGGTGACATGTGGTTAGCATGTCGAGTCCCCCAGCCGTTATAGCTGGTTCCTCAACCTGGAGCCGCTACTTATTGTAGCTACCCAATTGCCTCACGATGCTGGGTGGGCACCGGTCCCATACTGGCCGAAATACCATGAGAAAATGTCTTCCCCCATGGAGACTCGAACCAGCGCAAGTCCCGTAGCTCTGCGCCAAAGCTTCCTACCTTAACCGCTCGGCTACGGCGCGGGAGTACAATTAAGGTACGATAAATAAGCAAACATTGTTGCTATGTATTCTGTAATTATGGGTGCTATTTTCATATGTCAATTTAAAGTAAAAATGAGCGGAGAACGTTATATTCACGGTTCGTCAGGAAAAATTGTAGAAGCTGTCCAAGATGAAACTATTAATATACTTCGAGAAAAGTCGAGGAAAGTTTATTTATGTAGTTGTACGAAATCATCATTAAAGTGTACTTCACACGTTTTAACCTAATGTTTTGATAGCGTGTTTTAGAATATAAAGTATAGGATTTGTTGCCTAGTAACTACGAACTAAAACATCACTGATTGTTATAATAGTAGATAGAATCAAGTGATCTTAATATTGATAATCATGGAGACATTTATTATCCTAAGTGATGTTATCAATTGTTAATGTATCTGATATACAGTACGCAATTTCTTCTTTAGAACTGTGTCCTTTACTCATTTTTATAGAAAACTAAATTTCACCACTATGCCATATACCCCTCCATTTATTCTTGAATCGCGTAATGGATGTAAAAAGACAAATATTTCAGCTGAAATAGGATGATATAGTTTTTCAAATTATATAAAAAGATACTTCTGCCTTCTGGACAATTGGAGGGACAGCGAAAGCTGACCTAACACCAAAAATTATGGATACGCGCTAAGAAAAGGAAATAAAGCAGTGGAAAGAATGGCTCTGTATTGAAATCTCCAGGGTAATAGAATAAGAGGAAGATCAAGAAACACATGGAAGAAAACAGTTATTTTATAAAATGCTAAGGAGGAGAAAACATAGAATGAAGTAAAGAAGTCAGCGAGAAATATGATCTGATGGAAATACTTTATACATGTCCTTTGCTCCTCATATTCAGAATACATTAGATGAGATTTATAGGCCTACATATATTATCATTATAATCACAAATGCCAAACAAAAATGTATACATTTAGAAGGTTTTTTTTTAATTTTTGTTTAGCGTTTGGGATTATAATGGTGATATATGTATCGATGATTATGTATTTAATATAGATGAGATTAGATTAGTAAAGATAGGTTCGGGTTTTAATACATGGGAATGTTATCTTTGGTTAATTTATTGCACTCTTTACTTTGTGGAATGAATGAGATGAAATATACTCTACAGTGATGTGTAGTTTGTTATGGTGTTCATGGCTCGACACACTTCAATCATTCACACACATAGCTCACATGAGGTGAAAGGTGATATGAAATGCAAGATTCGACATTAAATGACAAGATGGGGAGGGAAGAGGAATAGAGAGTGTTGATGGGATGAAATTCGGGATTCTGCAGAACCCGAAAAAACCCGGAAAAACTCCGACGTTGCTCGTTTCCACCAGGTTTCGAACCTGCGATACTTGTTGGTGCCGCGCTAACCACGCTTCCACCGTGACGCTTCTGAACAATTGGTGGGAACACGTTCAGAGAATGAAAGACAAAGTACCAACATTTTGGATACACTCCAAGAAATAAACAAAGATAAAATATTAGACAGAATGGGTTTGTATTGGAATCCACAGTCTAGTGAGGAAGAGTAGGACCAAGAAACACATCGAAGTGAACAGTTATTGAATAAATTGCTATCGGGCAACACAGAATTAAGTAAATAAGATGACGAAAACTAAGGTCTCATGGAAATAGATGAAAACAGACTTTCACGGCCGGTAATCAAAATATCAAGAGATTCAGGACTATGTGTCCGTGGTCCATGACTGTTGTTTCTTCCAGACATTTCTATCTCCTCTGCAGAGGAAATCTTCAATGGCGCGTCTGGTAGAACACCAGTCATGAAATACGGTCACATAGTCCGGAATCTCTTAATATTCTCATGGAGGAACTTTGTAAATCCGTAATTTTCCTTATGAAGAGATAGAATAAGAATTATTGACTAACTGATTAATTAATGTATTTATTGATAAAACAGAAGGAAGAAGAAATATCGGTAGCATGAAGGAGAGATGGATCTAAGTTTCTAATTGAAACCTATGAGACCCCAAAGTAGTATTAAGTAAGCCTTTGGTAATTTAGTATTTATGAGTATAATTAACTAATAAATTAAATAAATATTTATGAAAACCATACAAAACTTTGATAGTTCCATTCTTTAAATATATAATTACATATGTCTTCAGGCTATAATTTAGTTAAACTTCAACTATCTTATATTATTTTTAATTTAGTAAAAACAAAGTATTTGAATAAAAAATATAATAAATTGTAATCAGATTTTGGCTATTATAAACAATTTTCGAAACACAATTTCAATGTCAATTAACTGATGGCATTTATTCAGTTAACTTGAGTTACTTTAATAAACATTTTTTTAATTATGTTACAAACTGTAAATTAGGTTTGGACATGTAAAGAGGACGAATGAAGATAGATTGCCAATTAGGAGTGTGAAGTGATACCAAATGGGAAGAAAAAAAGATACTCAAGAAGACATGGATAGAGGGAATTATGAATTTGAAGAAGCGCAGTGGACTGCAGGATGGTGACTGGAAGTAAAGAGGTGAATGGGGGAATAGTATCATAATTTAATATTGGGCAGAGGAAGATGTTGTACATATTTCAGACCTGTTAAACAAACAAAAACTGTAAATCAGGATAAGAGACTGAGTGATAGTGTGATATGAGATGAAACGAAAAGGAAGTGAAGGCAACGCAAATATCTGGGATGTTGTTTAGTTATTTGGATTGTCTTCTATAAAGTGGGTTACATTTAGTCTGACTTCTCCACTCAGAACTGTCTGACATGAGTAGCCCTTTCAGGAACTGTGTTAGTTCCAGTCAGCATAGTTCTAGGCTTCACAGAAGTACACAAACCCCCTCACCGACGATAAGGTAATAACCCTCGAGGGGGATAAATGACACTAAACAAAACTCTGTCTATACTCATTCCGAGCTAAGTACCAGTTGTACCGTAAACAAACTTGCATGACATAATACTACGCTAACTCTGTCTATAGGGGAACTTTTAAACGCCATATGATTGCGCCATATATTTATTGGTGATACTCGCTGTTTAAATACAGTTCATATTTTGGATCTAAAAATGTTTGAACACTCTGTTATTCTGTTGTGTTTGACATGTTTTTGTCGCAAACTTACTGTTATGTTTTATGTTAATTGATTTAATTGAATAATGCATAAAATTGGATCACAATGAAGATGCTTCTGCTAAGTCCAACCAAACATCCAGTATCTGCCTTGACAACTGAGGTAAACCTGAAAAAAAAGTACTAAGTACATTTACACTGAATTATCTTTTTTACGATCCATATTATTCATTGTTGTTTTCTTAATCATTGATGTACAAACTGCTTTTGTTTTACCAATAACGATTATATACGTTCGCATATTAAATCCTGAATAACTATTATATTCATCCTCGTGAGTCAGTCAGTCAGTCTGTCTGTCTGTCCTTTATTGACCAAAAATTATGTGATCGATTTGATTGGCATTTTCACCGTCATTTAGAGATTTTTTTCTGGAATAGTTAACGTAAAGGTTATAACATATTACCTTACGTACTATAGGGCTGGAGCTAAAAATGGGTGAGGCATCGGTGCACTAAAAAATAAACTTTTTGGATGCTTAAATGACTTACGCTGCCTAAACCATAACAAATACATCAAATTAATGTACACAGAATTGAACATCTTAACAAATTCTACAAAAAAGTCCGGGGCAGCATATGTCTATCCTTTACGGATAATTCACAATAACCATTTTTGTCTTTCAACTCATTGATGCCAAGAAGATCGGGATAAATAGATTCCCGAGCGTTGCCAGTTACCATCACGGTGTATATACATATAATTACAATATACTTACTTACTTACTTACTTACTCACTGGCACTATCGAACCCGTAGGTTCATGGCCGCACGGACATAAGCTCTCCATACATCCCTATCCTGAGCTAATGCTTTCCAATCATTCCCTGTATAATCTACTTCCCTCAAATCATATTTAATGTTGTTCTCCCACCTCATTCTTGGTCTACCAACTGGGCGTTTTCCTTCTGGCTTTCCTACAAGAAGTTTCCATGCACGTCTTTCATTCCCCATACGCGCAACATGTCCTGCCCATCGCAGTCTACGGGACTTAACTGTTCTTATTATATCTGGCTTCCTATAAAGACCATGTAGTTCATTGTTATGTAGTCTTCTCCATTCACCTGTCTGTTCATCTCTCTTTGGTCCAAAAATTTTCCTAAAAACTTTATTCTCAAATACTCGTAATCTCCTTTCCTCCCTTAAAGTAAGAGTCCATGTTTCGCACCCATATAATATAACTGGTAGAATAATAGTTTTATATATTTTCAGCTTAACGTTTTTTGAAAGGAGTTGGGACATCAAAAGTCTCTGCAATGCATAATAGCATGCATTTCCAGAATATAATTACGATATAGATTTATAATTATTTTTATTTTTACTTATTCAACTAAACCTAAAACACATTTAATTTATTTAGGTGTACAGTCCATGCCGAGCATTAGCTAGTTGTATATAAAATTCAGGCCTCTAATTGTTGTGTTAACGCTACATGACTCATTCAATCAAGCGTGTAACCCCGGTTACAATTATAGTAAGTTATTCTGGTTTTAATTTATTTCCCAACACTCGCAAATGACATAAATAAAATATTATACTGCAGTTTTAACATAATAATGATGTTTATGAAGAGTCACTTTTCTTTCCAGGCTTAAACCACAAACGCCACTGAAAATCATGTTAAATATCCAGTTACTGTAGCACCATAATTGTTCGACATTAGGTTTTCTCATAAATAAGCGACATACGAGTATTTTATTCAAATAGTGTTTACAGAGATTTTAACATCTAAATTTATATCAAGTCTAGAATCCTTGGTTGTGTCCAGTCGGTTGTGTGTTTCTTTGTTGTGCTTGTACTGTGTTTCCTGTACAAACTAACTGATTTTGTATTATTATTATTATTATTATTATTATCATTATTATTATTATTTATTATTATTATTTTATTACTATTATTATTATTATTATTATTATTATTATTATTATTATTATTATTATTATTATTATTATTATTATTATTATTATTATTATTATTACGAAAGAGATTTTGCTAATGAAATAAATATATTTTTTAATTAGACAGAAAAACCAACAAAAAATCTGTGGTTGGTCAGCCTCGGGATTTGAAGTTGTCATCTTCCGGATACAAGCCTCAAACATCTCCTTTTGAACAACTCGATCAGTAGAGTTGCAATTTTCTTTTCCATTTTGATATTACACTTTATTTTTAACACACTTGTATATATTAAAATAAATTTTAGTCAATATAAACATATCTTCTCATAATTACTAGAATTCTTGAGAACACGTTTCAGACTGATTTAATTCCAGCTTCAGATGGTTCTGAATTTTGAATTGTCGGCGAACCTGTAGGCTGTTTCCACTTCCCTCTTTAGTTTGACCGATGAACTTGTTAATAAAACAATTTTCCCGGGAATTTCATATTTCATCACTAGAATCGGAATTTTTATGTAACCATATGTGATATTGTAATACTAATGTAGTTTATTTAACTGTTTAAGTGTGAAACACAAACAAAAGACAAATCTAACTTCTGATAATACTATTCAACTAAACAGTGAAACCAAAATAAAAGACAGTCAAAAATCTAACTTCTTATTATACTAAGTTGCAATTTTACCTTTAGTACGTAAAAATCCAGACTTTATTCATAACATTATTTCGGGGAAAAGATTTGATTTGGAAGTTCATCGGTCAACCTAAAGAGGAAAGAGGAAGCAACATACAGTATCGCCAACCAACAATTCAACATTCAGAAAATTCTGATGATATAATGCAAACATTCTCAAAAAAAAGTATTGAAAAATTGTACTAATTATGAGGTTACTCTAAAATGTATTAAAGTAAACCTCATAATGTTACTTTATATTCAAATATTAATTAAAATAACTGTATTAGGCATATTTCAATTACTACTGATAAAATGTATAAAAAATTCCACCGAAGTAATAATCACATTATAAAATTATAAATCAGTACTCTTAAAGTTTCATCAACTTGATGAAAAAAATGGTTCAAATTCTGGACGACGATACCTTGCAGGAACTATTATATGAAATTCTATACTATACTAAATTAGCCTAATTTGACCATTTCATAGCGTTAAATCACTGGAACTGCATGCATATGTGTATGTGTGCTCTCTCACGCGTGTGTGTGTGCACTAGGCCTACTAGATACAGCATGAATCAAAGAAAAAACTGCTATATTCTGCCTATTTAGTAGTTTATAGAACAGATGAACTGATACTATAATTAAAAAAACTCAGTCGCACAGGAACTCGGAATTCTTCAGCAAGTCGACGCTCGAATATCCATCCATAGTAATTCTGCCCGAGGGCAGGTCTTTCACTGCAATCATAGCACTTTCGTGCTATGCTTTGCAGCTTTACTAGGGAATTGTAGGTGTGGTAGCTTCCCGTTGCTTTCCACACCGGTGAAGGATGATGATGAAGATAAGATGATAACGATAAGGATGATGATGATGATGGCCATATGATTTCGGGGACCGTTTGGGCCTTAAAGTTTTCCTGATATTTGTCTTACAGGTGAGGAAAAACTTTGATATAAACCTAACCCAGAAAAACTGCCCCGACCGGGGATCGAACACGGGCCCGCTGCGTGACAAGGCAGTACGCCACCTCGCGACAACAGCGGTAGTTTAATGAAAATAAACCCACTACTCATCTCCAGCGCAATGTCAGATCGAGATATTCGAAATACAGGATATCTGTAAAGTCAGCATCCATTTCAATGAAAGAAGGAAAATGGTTGAAAAATCAATGTTATTGTGAAGTTTTATATATATTCTACTACCTTCCGACATGACCGCCTTCTAGGTGAAATAACATACTCCATCTTTCAGCTGTGAAACAAAATGTAGACCTTAACATTTAAAACTTAAAATAGCCTGCTGCTTCTGTGATACAGATTCCGTAAATCAAGCAGACATGATAAGAACATTTTCGTAGAGTGAAAAGTATAATTTTCCACACTGTGTTGTACGGGCATTCAACTCCCTACCATGTCGTCGAGTTGGTGCGTTCAGACTATCACTGATAATTTGAACCTGCTACACTGTTACTGCTGATGCGCGTGATCGTCCATGACGTGCCTCAACAAACATAATGCCAGTACGCTTAAATGTGTTTACAAGCAGACAAATGTGTGCCTTTGTTGGGGCTGGTTTACGGAATTTATGGATAAATTCAGCTCTGGAGTCTTCATATGACAATCCACGTACCCGTGCACAAACAATGCAACCCGTTCTTCCGTGCTTGAACACGTTGCACTATGCTAACAGTGTATGCAGAGAAAAGAACGAAATAGTGTTTTCATGGAAATGGATAGTGACTTTAGAGACACCCTGTATTAGAACACATCGGTATTACAAGTTAATATTATTCCACCGGGAATATAGGACCCCAAACTCAGACTCGGTAAAGTGAACTCAGCGGTTTGACGTATTTTTTTCTAATTCCCATGTAATAACAATAAAAAAAATATCCAAGTCCTAATCATTTCTCTGGGAATGACAGATCACCCAACATGGGCTCAATGCCCGCTAACGTCAGATGCCATGCCACGGTAGGCGAGGATTTACAGCTATAGTAATTTTATTTACGCCGCTTCACTGTATTTACTTAGAAATAAACAACACAATAAAAACATAATTAATTCATTGCATTACACATCATCAAATCACCAATCCAAAATGTTAAATATTAAACGCGTTTCGATAGTAAGACTATCACTATCAAGACTAGTTACTGAACGCGTCACTATCGAAACACGTTGACTGTTTTAACATTTTAGTTTGATGATTTGGCTTTTACTGATAATGTGTAATACAATTTTATTATCACCAAGAAAATCCTATTTATTTATATAGAATTAATTCAAAAATATATATTAACTAAATAAGCCAACGTGGAGATAGCTTAACCTCCATCATTAAAACTAACACGTTATATATCGCGTTCGCTATGTATATTAGAAAACGATTTGAACATCTAGGTCCTCGGTATATCAATATGTCTAGCCCAACTTTGGGACACGCCGCTCAAGGCTCCTCAAGTTGTACAAAATAAGACACTACGAATAATACTATGTGCTATAGACAAACACAAACAGCGCTACTCCATGACGTTTCAGAACTACGTGATTTCATGAGACATTCAGCACGTAAACAGACCGAGACTTACTCAACTCACGACAATAGACCAATACTCTCCATAGGCTCAACACAAATACTACAGTATAGAACACAATTGCACCCGATACTAATAAAATTCATGTAAAATACCGTTGAGGTGAATAGTCATAAGATAAAAAAATATATATGTAAATATTATCTGGAGACCTTTCAGAAGTTACCTTCCATCATCAGCAGGATGATGCTACAAGTCGCTGTTGTTTACGACGTTGTAGACTTGAAATATCGTTAGTACTAACTACTAGTTACGAGTTGCTACTAACAACACTTGAAGTCGACAACTTCGTAAACAATTAGTAGCAGACACTCATCCTGCTGATGATTGGAGTTAACTTCCGAAAGGCCTCCATATAACATTTTTAATGCACCTTCTTATGTATTATTCAATTGTTTAAGATAAAGTACATCCACCAATTAGACTTGCTAAGGACTAACGCAATTCCTTATTTGAATGCTGGTACAATTCACACTATATTCCGTTGAGGTAAATAGTCACAAAGTATAATGTTAAAATGTATAGCTGGCAGATGCCGTTGTACTGAACTGTGCTATTTTTTTTAAAGAACTGTAGACCTTCGGGAAACCAGCTCCCATCATCAGCAGCAGAAATAAGTCCTAGTAACTTTTGTTAGTTACTGCCGACTACGCTGGAAGGCCACTGGTGTCAAAAGCGCCGCAAAACAACAACAGTTAGTAGCACATATTTATTCTACTGATGATAAAAACCTGTTTCCGAAAGGCCTACAGTTCTCAAAAAAATATTTTTATATTATAGTTGAGGACGACCGCACGTGCCAGGTATACATTTTCATATTCTACTTTGTCGTTATTTTAAAAGTTTATTTTAAATATGTACCATGTGTATCTCCGTTATTCAATTTTTACGAACCTTTTTATACTCCAGGAGATCACAAAGTGAATGCACCTTATGTAAAATTGTAGGCTTTCACGGTCGGTGTCTTGATTCCTGTTTGATTCGTCTTCTTGACTAAATGGCCGTGGTCCGGTTTTCTTGAACATCGACGTTTCGTCTACTACTGCAGTAGACATGTTCTCTCTGTGAACGCGTCAACTGTCAGCTGCAAACTGCAGAATCTCCTGAAGATGTTTACCGCAGTAGTCGAGGAAACGTTGAGGTTCAAGAAAACCGGACCACGACAATTTAAGTCGGAAGACAAAGCAAACAGGAATCAATGAATGCACCTTATTATTGAATTGTTTAAGATAAATAACATCTAAGGTCATATCATGTCTAGAATCTTTGGTTGTATCCAGTAACCCATGTGGTTGTTGTCTCTGTGACGTGTTTTCTGTGGAATTTTCATTGATTTAATTTTAATTAAG
Source organism: Diploptera punctata (assembly GCA_030220185.1). NCBI lineage: Eukaryota > Metazoa > Arthropoda > Insecta > Blattodea > Blaberidae > Diploptera > Diploptera punctata. The sequence continues at coordinate 476,110 of JASPKZ010005677.1, read as the reverse complement.
TTATCAAATTGTGATCACGGTGTAATTGGTCCGGGTAATGAAACTACAGCCCAGCATTTGCCTTGAAAACTAAGGAAGACGAGGAAAAAACCTCGGCTAGATAGGTCGGCACAAGAGTTTGAACTAGGGACCTCCCGAATACGAGTCTCAAACGCAAACGTCTGAGCCATTTTGTTCGGTTCTTACAAGGGAACTGTCAACCATTGCATGCCAAAAACTACCTTTAAATCTCTCGCAGAGAAGTTTTGTGATGTGCAAAGGTCTTGTCCAAAAAAAAGTCTGACTTTTTAACTGCAACGAACAGAAATCGAATGATAACCCACTTTACGGAGTAGATAGTGTCGCTGCTTGAGTATGAATGGAGTGGAGTGAGACGGGACGCAGCCCAGACAGCTGGTAATTAGGGCTATCCACTCTACCGTGTCACGAGTTTTATTACTTCCCCTATAGTCTAAATGAGAGATTTGGTGCTGGATTTTAGTGCCTAGCAGTTAAAATGGCAGACTTTTTTTGGACTCGCCCTTGGTACATCACAACGCTTCTCTGGGAGAAATTGTAAGTTAGGTTTTGGTATGCAATGGTTGACAATTCACTTGTTAGATCTTCTTTTGCCTAATTTGAGATTAACTGCTACATCCACTGGGCCCAAAGTACATGTTTACTGCGTGAGTTTCTGTTTCTCCTTCTCTCTCTTTTCATCTCTCTCGCTCTCTCTCTCTCTCTCTCTCTCTCTTTCTCTCTCTCTCTTTCTCTTTCTCTTTGTCTCTATCTCTCTCTCCCCCCCCTCTTTCTCTTTCTTCCCATCTCTCTCCCTCTCTCTCGCTCTCTCTCTAGGCAGGTCATGTAGCATGAATGGGGAATGATAAAGGGGTCTGGTAACTCAATGTAGGTAAATCATTGGGAAAAGGCTCAGAAGGTAGGCTAGTAAATGGGGAATGATAGAGGGCCTGGAAACTCTTGTAGGAAACCCATATAAATAAAACGCCCAGTAGGTGGATGGGAAATTATAGGACAGCGTGGAAACTCTCTGCAGGAAAATCATAGGAAAAAACCTCAGTAGTTAGACCAGGAATGTGGTGGGAGAATAACTTGAATCATGATTTTAGGGAAGTAAATTATGCAGGAATTCGTTGGAAAACTTAAGATAGGAATAGATGGTGATCTTATATTCGCGCGGCATTAGTTCAATTTTGCTGTTAGTTAGTTAGATAAGTTTACCTTTATCTTTAAGGCAAATGTCAGGAATCATTAAGGTCCAAATAGTTCGTGATCGACATTTGACCATCACAATCACATATATAATATATATTTGTTTAATTTTGATGTATTAAATGTTTATGTTATCTGGGAGACGGTCCCGATAATGAATCATCACAGGAGCCCCTTTACGTTCTTTTGTGTCAAAATAAATGTGTATGTGATGCAGATTTAGAAATTATCTCTCCGTAGATCGTTTTCTCATAAGGTACGCAAAAATACGTTAGACCTAGAAACTAAAGCTTCTAATTCAACACTTTGAAACTTTTTTATCATTTATACGCCACTGAAGGACATCTGAAATATGTTGAACGTTTTTTTAACTACAATCTAGATTCTCTTTTTTTTTCTGAATGAATGAAACCGTTATTCCATTTGACATTTCGTAATTTACCATCCAGTATAAAAATATAACACTGAGAAAAATAAAAAGAAATATATAGGCCTACTCTTTTATATTTTGATACTATAATTTAACATTTTTCATACTTTGGCAACCAATTTTTTATGTTCTCGAAAAATGTGTTCATATATATACTCATTCCAATAATAATAATAATAATAATAATAATAATAATAATAATAATAATAATAATAATCATAAAATAATAATAATAATAATAATAATAAAAAATAATAATAATACTAATGAAAACAAAATTAATTAAGATTATGAAAATTATAAAAAATCATAAAATTAATAATTATAATAACGAAAAAAATAATAACGATAATAATAATAATATTATTATTAATAATAATATGAACAAAAATAATGAAATGCATTAAAATAATAATAAGAAGGAAAAAATAATAATTCTTATAAAGTAAATAATAATAACAATTAATAGGCCTAGTTTGTCTCGCAGATTTAAGGGCTGAAGCCCTTGTCACCCACTCGACCTGGGATAATAATGTTGAAAGGTACATAATATTAGTATTAACAGTATTAAAATAGTATTAAAATTTAAAAATAATATTATATAGCTGGACTACAATACAGTTCAGTCTCTCCCTTTTAGCACTTTTAAATACCCCACCTAACCCCGAGCAATACACCTAAAATATAACATATATGTTGATTTATTTTAAATGTTTTCGAATTAATGAGACGAAGTATATCGACAAATTTTAAGGAAGTAAAAATTCTAATGCTGTAGTTATTGAATAAATTGTGTTGTTTGACAGAGAAAAATAATCATTGAACAAGCTACACTTATTTACGTGGGGGAAAAAATGGATAAAATCTTGTTGTACCAAATAGGATTTACTTTATAACTGTAGACACTAAACAATAAATAAAGAGAACTGCAATGCTTATATCTCTTTCAAATGTGCATTGCTAGCTTAAACATTAAAAATGTCAACATATTTCAAAATACTCTCTCAAATGGTTTATAAATTAATCAGATGTTTTCATAACATTGAATGATGGTTCCTTGTAAGAAAGAAAAATTTATCCAATCAAATAACAATTTAGATACTCATAAATGAAAAAAGATAATTCTGTACAAAGTTACCACTTTTCAACTAGTTAATTTTAGTAAATGATTTCAAGATGGCTACATTGCTCTTAAAATTGTAGTTTAATTTCATGTAATATGCGTAATGTCATTAAAACGACATACAGATTTACATTGTAGTTCACTGAATTGAACTAGTTCAAAAGTGACATCATTCTACACAATGATATACAGGGTAAGTCAGGAGGAAAGCTATATTCTTTGAAGGGTGATAGTAGGCCTACTGGTGATTCTGAACAAAAAAACTTCTAACATACATATGGCATTTTGTTAACCGTTTCAGGGTAATTCAATGAAAACGAGGAAAAGTGCAGGTGACAGTAAATCAAGATACTGTTATCTTAAGATTTGTTTAATTGCGTTCGTTTCCTCAAAAAAGATGTTCAAACACTCCACCACCAACTTCAATACATTATGCTGCTCTTGTAAACAGCTGACTTACAATAAAGCCATTGCTTGCCAACCGAGGTCACCCGATCTAACACAATTTGATTACTGTTTGTGGGGTTGGCTTAAGAGCGAAGTCTACAAGAAAAGACTGGACATCAGAGAGGAACTTCTCACTCGTGTTTCACATGATTGTGCTGAAGTAAAGGAATGTACGAATGAACTTAGATCAGCAACACAACTGTCTACAAGAGCAACAAAATGCATTGAAGTTGGTGGTGGAGTGTTTGAACATCTTTTGTGAGGAAACGTACACAATTAAACAAAACTACAGTATTTTGATTTACTATCACCTGTACTTTTTCCGGTTCTTCGGTGTTGTAATGAAATTACCCTCAAACGGATAAGAATGGACTATATGTACATCAGAAGTTTTTAGTTCAGAATCACAAAAACTATTACTCCTCAAAGCATGAACCTTTCCTCCTGACTCACCCTGTATGTACTTATAGCGTCTATATTGAAATTTTGTTATATAATATTGAAACAGGATTGGTTGAAACGGTAGCGTTTGAGACTCGTATGCAGGAGGTGCCGAGATCGAACGCTCGTCCCGACCAATCTAGCCGAAATTTGATCCTGTCTTTTCCTCAGTCATCAAGCCAAATGCTGGGTTGGAATTTCATTACCAGGACCCATATCATCATGATGACAATTTAATAACATAATTAAAATTAAATCAGTGAACTTCTACAGAAAACACATGACAAACACAACAAAAAACACACAGCCTACTGGATACAACCAAAGACTCTAGAAATGATATGACCTCGCTTATTCAAGAGACAGATGTGATGTAAATGTGTTTTGAAACAAATGAACGTGAGAGAAGGATGATGTAAATGGCTTGAAACTATCACTTTCTTCCTGATCCTATACCATTAGCATTACATAATAAATAAAATATATGACAAGCTATGCCAGTGGAAAGAATAATTGAAGGGGTGTATGGCATAGTGGTGTAAATCATTTTTCTTCATTTCGAGAAAAAAAGTGTTTTATTAGTCAGTATACAATAGTTATTTAGATGGCTACAGTAGTTTAAAAAACACAGGTTTACGAGATGCTCAAGTTAGAACACGGCCGAAGAGAGCAGTGAGTTACTAAACCTAACTTTGGAACGTGTTGTGTACAATATTTTATCTATGTTAAGAATATCTTAGAATATGTTGTATATTCCCTGTTATTAATTAAATGTATTTATTGCGGAAAATATATGTTTAGAGAAAGAGTAATGTGTACTTTGGAGAAAAAAGGCATGATAAATAAAAAATATTGTTGTTATATTCTGCAAATTTGGTTGTTAGTTCCATATGCGAATTTTAAGTAAAAATGAGTGGAGAAGTGATTTTTACGGTTCATCAGGAAAAATGTTAAAAGCAGTCCAAGATTCAGCTATTAATATACCTTCAGAAAAGTCAAGGAAAGTTTATTTATATAGTTATACGAAATCATCATTAATGTGCATTTTACATTTTGTTGAACCTGTATTTTATGTTTTGATTGCGTCTTATGTTAGAATACAAGGTACAGGTTTTGTTGTCTAGTAATTACGAACTAAAGCGTTCACTGATTGTTATAATAGTAGATAAAGACTGAACGTAGTTTAATATTGTTAATCATGGAGATTTTATTATCCTAAGTGTTGGTATTAATTGTTGATGTATCTAAATACAGTTTGCAGTTCCTTGTTTACAACCGTGTACTTCACTCATTTTTGTAGAAAACTAACTTTCACCACTACGACATATACCCCTTATTTTTTTCTTGAATCATGTAATGGATATAAAAAGACAAATATTTCAGCTGAATTAGGACTACATAGTTAATTATAATCTAGTTTTTCAAAATATATAAAAAGCAGGCTTTCACGCCAGTAATCATAATATTAAGAGATTCAGAGCTATGTGGCCTTGGTCCATGACTTGTTTCTTCCAGATGTTTCTACCTGGTCTACAGAGGGTATATTTAGTGGCAACGTACCTAGAAGTACTCACCACTGAAGATTCCTTCCGCAATCAAAGACGCGTCTGGTAGAAATACCAATCGTGAACCACGGCCATGTAAATACTTTGTAAATCCCTTTTGCTCCTCATGAAGAGGTATAGGAGATTAATTATTCATTAATTAATTTATTGATAAGACAGAAGGTAGAAGAAATGTCGGTAGGATGAAAGAGAGACGGATCTAAATTTTGAATCAAAACCTTTGAGACACCAAAGTAGTAAAAAGTAAGCCTTTGGTAATTTTATATTTACGAGAATAATCAACTAATAAATGAAAACAAGATTTGTGAAAAAACATATAAAAACTACGTCCCCTGGTTATATATAATATTCCAGATTTTTGGTTGTACCTATAGTTCCTTACTTAATCTGAGCTATCATAATCATTTATTTCATTTGACATAAATAAAAGTTATTGAATACGGAAACATATAATAAATTTTAAAAATTTTCGTACCAGCTAATCAGATTTTGGCCTTTTGCAAACACACAGACTTCTCGAAATTACGATTTCGATATCGATTAACTGAAGGCAGTTATTCCAAAATTAACTGGCGTTTTAATTGAATAAACGTCGTTGGACATGTGCAAAATTATGAATGAAGATAAAGTGCCAGTTGGGAGTTGAACTCTAGTGGTGTTTATGCAAATGGGAAGAAAAGAGGAGGGAGACACAAGAAGCCGTGGATGGAGGGAACCATGAATTTTAAGAAGGACAGAGGACTGCAAGACGGTGACTGGAAGTTAAGAAATGAATGGATTAATATTATCAAAATTTAATATTGGACACAGGAAGATGTATAGATTTCAAACCTGTTGAACAAATAAAAGAATGTAAATCAGGATAAGAAAGAGAGTAATAGTGTGATATGAGATGAAATGAAGGAAGTGAAGGCAACGCAAATATCTGGGATGTTGTTTAGTTATTTGGATTGTCTTCATTAAAGTGGGTTACATTTAGTCTCACTTCTCCACTCAGAACTGTCTGACATGAGTAGCCCTATCAAGAACTGTGTCAGTTCCAGTCAGCATAGTTCTAGGTTTCACAGAAGTACACAAACCCCCTCACCGACGATAAGGTAATAACCCTCGAGGGGGATAAATAACACTAAACAAGACTCTGTCCATACTCATTCCGAGCTAAGTTCCAGTTGTACTGTAAACAAACTTGCATAACATAATACTACGCCAACTCTGTCTATAGGGGAACCTGGTACTACTTTTAAACGCCATATGATTGCGCCATATTAGTGATACTCGCTGTATAACTACAATTCATATTTAGGATCCAAAAATATTTTAACAGCTGTGTTTCTGTTGTGTTTGACGTGTTTTTGTTGTAAACTTATTGTTAAATTTTAAGTTCATTGATTTATTTGAATAATACATAAAATTGGATCACAATAAACATGCTCCTGGTAAGACCAACCAAACATCCAGTATCTGCCTTGACAACTGAGGTAAACCTGAAAAGCAAATCAAGTACATGTGCACTGAACTACCTTTTTTACAATCCACATTATTCGCTGTTATTTTCTTAACCATTGATATAGAAATTGCTTTTGATTTACCAACAAATATTATATTACATTTGCATATAAAATCCTGAATAACTATTATATTCATCTTCGTCCCTCCCGAAGGACTTGTTTCTTAAATTTTTCCAGCCTAAAAATCCATCATCCCCGGCAGAGCTTGAACCCGTGACCATCGAGACTAGAGGCAAGAAACATAACCATTTGACCGCAGCGGCCGACATCATATTGCATACTCTCTACATATTTTGAGGTTTTTTTTGTCATATGTTTATGCGCATAATTTATAGAGTAAATATTTATGTATTAAATGAATGTGAGACTGCCTGTCCTTTATGGACTCAAAAACTACGTGATAAATTTTAATGGGGTTTTCGACATCATTTAGATTTTTTTTCTGGGATAATTAACGTATATAACATATTACCCCATGTACTATAGGGCTGTAGCTTTAAGAAAAGTGGGGGCATCGGGGCACTAAAAAAGTAGCTTTTTGGATGCTTAAATGAATTACGTTGCCTAAACCATAACAAATATATAAATTTAATGTACACATATTTGAATATCTCAAAAATATTCTACAAAAAAGTCCGCGACAGCATATGTCTATCTTCTACGGATAACTCACTATAACCATTTTTATCTTTCAGCTCATTGATGCCAAGAAGATCGGAATAAATAGATTCCCGAGCGACGCCGGTTACCATCACAAATAATTACGCTATAGATTTATAATTATTTTTATTTTTACTTATTGAACTAAATATAAAACACATTTAATTTATTTATGCATAGCAGCGCACGCCAGGCATTTAGCTAGTTGTATATAAAATTCAGGCCTCTAGTGGTCATGGTAACGCTACAAGACTTATTCAATGAAGCGAGTAACCCCGGCTACAATGATAGTAACTTATACTCGTTTTAATTTATTTCAAAAGACTCGCAAATTACATAAATAAAATATTATATTATAGTCTTTAAAATAATAATGATGTTTATTACAAGTGACTTTTATTTCCAGGCTTAAACCCCAAATGACAATACGCCACTGAAAATCATGTTAAATATCCAGTTACTGTAAGCACTATAATTAATAGATATTAGGTTTTCTTATAAATAAGCTAAATATTTTATTCAAATGTTGTTTACAGTCATTTTAACATCTAGGGTTATATCAAGTCAAGAGTCCTTGGTTGTGTCCAGTCTTTGTTTCGTTGTTCGTTGTGTTTGTACTGTGTTCCCTGCACAAACTAACTAATTATATTTTAATATTATATGATTATTATGACGAAAGAGATCTTGCTAATGAAATAAATATTTATTTTAATTAGAGAGAAAACCCAGGAAAAAAATCTGTGAGATTGGTCAGCCTCGGGATTTGAAGTCGTCATGTTCCGGATACAAGTCGCATACATCACCGTTTGAACAACTCGGTCAGTAGAGTTGCATTTTTCATTTTCATTTTGATGTAACATTTATTTGAATACATTTATTTTTATCACCTTGTATTCAAATAAATGTTAGTCAGTATAAACATCTCTTCTCATAATTACTAGAATTCTTGAGAACACGTTTCAGAATACTTCAATTCCAACTTCAGCTGGTTCTAACTTTTGAATTGTTGGCGATCCTGTAGGCTGTTTCCACTTCCCTCTTTAGGTTGACCGATGAACTTGCAAATAATAATTTTCCCCGGGAATTTCATATTTCATCACTAGAATTGGGATTTTTATGTAATCAAATATAATATTGCAATACTAATCCATCCATCCATAGTAATTCTGCCCGAGAGCAGGTCTTTCACTGCATCATAGTTTTGCAGCTTTACTAGGGAATTATAGGTGTGGTAGCTTCCCGTTGCTTTCCACACCGGTAAAGGATGATGATGATGATGATGATGATGATGATGATGGCCGGATGATTTTCGGGGACCGTTGGGCCCTAAGCTTCCTGACATTTGTCTTACAGGTAAGGAAAAACCCCGAAAAAAACTCACCCAGGAGCCTGTCCCGACAAGGAATCGAACCTGGGCCCGCTGCGGGACAAAGCAGCACGCTACCTCGAGACCACAGCAGTGAACGCAATACTAATAGTAGGATATTATTTCGCTGTTTATATGTGAAACACAAACAAAAGACAAATGTAACTTCTGATATTTGTACGTGAAACCAAAACAAAAGACAGTCATAAGTCTAACTTCTCATTATACAATGTTGCAATTTTACCTTTTAGTACGCAAAAATCCTGACTTTATTCATAACATTATTTCGGGGAAAACGATTTGATTTGGAAGTTCATCGGTCAACCTAAAGAGGAAAGAGCAAGCAACATGCATTATCGTCAACAATAAGAATAATCTGATGATATAAGGCAAACATTCTGAAACAAGTTCTGAAAAATTCTGCTAATTATGAGGTTGCTCTAAAATTTATTAAACTGAACCTCATACTGTTACCTACTGTTCAAATATTAATTAAAATGACTGTATTATTTCAATTAATACTGATAAAATGTATAAAAAATTCCATTCAAGTTATATAATGTAAAATTATAAATTAATACTCTTATAGTTGTTGTCATGAACTTGATGAAAAAAATGTTCAAATTGTGGACAACGATACCATACAGGAACTGTTATATATAATTTCATATTATATTCAATTAAACTAATTTGATCATCTCATAGCGTTAAATGATCTCATCTGCAATGTTTCTGTGTGTGTGCGCGTGCGTGCGTGTTTGGATGTGGGTGTGTGTGTGTGTGTGTGTGTGTATACTAAGGCCTACTGGATACAGCATGAATCAATAAAAAAAACTACAATATTAGTAGTCTATTTAATAGATTATAGGACAGATGAATTGATATTATATTTTTTTTTAAATCAGTCGCATAGGAATTGGGAATTCCTCAGCAAGCTCGGCGCCCGAATATAACTTACCCTTAAATTGGCAATCTATCCTAAAGGAAACAACAAATGGTTTAATTTATTTAATATTTTCAATAAAACAGAAGAAAAGGCACGTAAATAAATTACTTAAATTTGTTTTAAATTACACAATATACCCAATATATGAGTACATATTCACTGCGGTCCGTCACTTTAAATAACCGACACGAGGAGTTAGTGTCTTGCCAATTCAAGGGTTAATAAAACATAAAGTCAATACTCATGTCCAGCACAATGTCAGATCGAGATATTTGAAATACAAAATGTCACCAAAGTCAGTATCCATTTCAATGAAGGAAGGCAATGATTTAAAAAATCAATGTTATTGTGAAGTTTTACACATATTCTACTGCCTTTCTACATGACCACCATCTAAATGAAAACACATATTCTATATTCCAGCTGTGAAATGAAATGAAGACCTTAACATTTAAACCGTAAAAAAAAAAGTCTGCTGCTTCTGTGATACGATTCCGTAAATCAAGCATACGTTTTCATTTTCCACACTGTGTTGCAAGGAACTTTAACTCCCTACTGAGACATCGAGTTGATGCGTTCGGACTATCACTGGCAATTTGAGCCTGCTGCAATGTTTCTGCTGATACGCGTGGTCGTCCATGACGTGCCTCATCACACACACTGCCCAAAGGCTTAAATTTGTTTACAAGCAGACGAATATGCGGCTTTATTGGGGTTGGTTTACGGAATTTATGGATCAATTCAGCTCTGGCGTCTTCATATGACAATCCGCGTACACGTACACAAACAATGGCAACCAGTTATCCGTGCTATACATGTTGCACTAAGCTAAAAAGTGTATCAAAAGAAAGAAAAGGTGTTTTCATGTAAATAGATATTGAATTTAGAGGCATTCCATATTAGCACACATCGGAATTATAAGTTCATACTATTCCACCGGGAATATAGGACTTCAGAGTTACGAGTATATATATATATATATATATATATATATATATATATATATATATACTTATATATCCAAGGACTCAGTATAGCGCATTCAGCGCTGTTAAGGCCCATGGATTTTTTCGAAGTCCCATACAACAACAAGTAAAATGTTTCTAAGTCCTAATCATTTCTCATGGAAGATGTACCACCCAATACGGACTCATCGCCCGCCATCACCAGATCCGAGACCACGGTAGAACCCCATTCCGGGCTTTTATTGTCGACGGACAACAGGCGATATTTCACAACTGTAATAATTTTATAATTTTTACTCACACCACTTCACTATATTTACTTAGAAATAAACAAATAACACAATAAAACATAATTAATTCATTGTATTGCAGATAATAAATAAAACCCGAAGCAGCAAACCAGAATGTTAAATCAATCAAGGCATTTCGATAGCGAGGCAATCATTATCAAGACTAGTTACTGATTTATTAATGAATCAACAACTAGTCTTGATAATGGTAGCGTCACTATCGAAACGCGTTGACTATTTTAATATTTTAGTTTGGTAATTTGAGATTTATTGATAATGTGTAATACAATGTTATTATATAATTAATTCAAAAAAACGTTATATACTAACTAAATAAATGTAACTAAATATTCTCTATTTTCATTGGCTAATTGATGAGTCACCATCCATCTTTAAATCAACATGGAGATAGCTTAACCTCCGCAATTGTGACTAACATGTTATATCAAGTTCACCATGTATATTAAGAAACAATTTGAACATATAGGTCCTCGGCAATTTAATATGCCTAGTCCAGCTTGAAGATACGCCGCTCAAGGCTCCTCAAGTTATACAAGATAAGACACTACGAATAATGACGAACACAAAAGCCCCACTCCATGACATTTCAGAACTACGTGACTTCATGAGACATTCAGCACGTAAACAGACCGAGACTTACTCAACTCACGACAATAGACTAATACTTGTGGAATGCAGGCTTTCACGGCCGGTAATCATAATGTGGCCGTGGACTATAACTGGTGTTTCTTCCAGTTGTTTCTCTCTCAACTGCGGAGGGTAATCTTCAGTAGCGAGTGCTTCTAGGTGGTGTTCCCTTGTCGTAGACTCGACTGTGAATGTTCGGCAGACTGACTAAGTATGGGACACCAAAGTGTCCCTGACAATATAGGGACTTATTCTTTGCCCTCTTTGTCCGTGGCTACATATACTAGGAGGTTGATTATTCATGATTTTCCAATACGACGGATGTATCAAGCTTCCTAGTATTTCCACCGGTTCTCTGATGTTCGTTGTCATGTTGGACGCTGGTATTTATACGAGTCTACGGCAAGGGAACGCCATCTAGAAGCACTCGCCACTGAAGATGTCCTCCGCAGTTGAGGGAGAAACATCTGGAAGAAACGCCAGTTGCAGTCCACGGCTACATAGCTCGGAATCCTTTAACATTATAGACTAATACTCTTCATAGGCTCAACTTAAGTACACGCTACACTACAGTATAGAACAACATTACACACTACACAATAAATAATATACTCCAAGACATTTATGGCCAATTAGCCTTAAGAACTTCTCCTCGTCGCACAATAAAAATAAGCTAGGAGAGGAATACTCTCTTTGGCGAAACCAAATTACAAAACACGCAAGTACTTAAGGCGACCGACTGATGAATTTAATTTTTTTTCATCTGGTTGTTTTTAAAATGTTATCACATATATTATGTGCTTATAGAAGTGTTTCCCTGAAGTTTGGTGTTTATAAGCAGAATAGTTTCAGAATTACGATTTTTTTAATCTATTTTTTAATTATCTTCTAAGAAATGTTACTTACGATGCATTTTTAAATATTCTCTAATGAAATTTGAGATTCAGAATATTTATGATTCCACTAACAAATTTGCTTCGTAAAAAATTCATAAAGGGAGGATACAGCTTATGTTCCATTTATTGAAGAAAAAATCCACTCTCATGCATTTCCATCTCTATTTAAAAGAACACATGTGTCTTAGACTAGTAACTGCATAGCAAATTTCAATTAGCATGTATTGGGGAGTCTAATCACAAAATTTCATTTTGATAACATAAAAATTGCATTATATCATCTAACAATAAATAACATTTATATACTGTATGGGACTAGATTTATTTAACAATAAGTAACAATGAATACTGTATAGGATTAGACCAATCCAACAATATGTAACAATTGAATTTATATAGGGCTTAGACCTATCTAACAGTAACTAACAATGAATACTGTCTAGGGCTTAAGAACTATCTAACAATAAGTAACAAAACTGTAAAGGGCTTAGACCTATCTATCAATAATTAACAATTGAACACTGTATAGGGCTTAGACCTATCATCAATAATTAACAATTGAAAACTGTATAGGGTTTAGACCTATCTATCAATAATTAACAATTGAACACTGTATAGGGCTTAGACCTATCTATCAATAATTATCAATTAAACACTGTATAGGGCTTAGACCTATCTAACAATAATTAACAACTGAAAACTGTATAGGGCTTAGACCAGTGTTACTCACTAGAAATTACAAGAGAGCCAAATATAAGAAACCATATCTGTTCGAGAGATGGACCAAATTTCACAGTTCTCAGTCTTGGTAACACGGAGCTTTTTTTTTTTACATTTATGGACAAAACACAATTACTTATTACTGTCATTTAATTTTTGTTAATAATGAACTCTTTATTATTTTATTATTATTATTATTATTATTATTATTATTATTATTATTATTATTATTATTATTATTATTATTATTATTACGGTACTGTACATAATTTTAAGGCAACTTACAGTTGTGTAGATTACTGCTGTGAAGTTGATGGTCGAACTCTGCTACTCTCCTGCACAATTTTCTCGATACGAGCTGGTTGATTTGCCACACATATCCGCAGCAGGTTTTCCAAGTTCACATTGGTGAGACGAGATCTATGTTTACCCTTGATGAACTTAATATCTTACTGAAAGTCATTTCACAAACATACGTTGATCCAAAACTACACAGAACTTTATATGCACACGACACCAAGTTTTCGAACTGTTTTTCTGGAACTGTATTCCAAAACTCTAAAATTGAATTAGTTTTTCGTTTCTCTTGAAAAACCCTTCCAGTTCTGAATCCTGCTGGAGATCAATAAGTTCATTTTTTAGATTTATAATCTCAGGACCAAAAATTGACAACCCAGTTACATCTGTTGTCGTTATTGACCAGGGATTTTCAACTAATCGAAATGGGTTTCGAAACTTTCTAAAATCATTAAATCACGCGCTGAAATCATGGTGTAGTACAGTGAACAATTCTATGAAGGGTTGCAAGTTTATTTCTTCCTCTGAATATTCTTCAATAAGAACATGGGAAACTAGTGAAATCATTATTACTAAGTTCTTCTGTATACATTTTTAATTTTTCTTCTAAAGAAAAAATGGCACTTGTGAGCTGAGTAATAAGTTTATTTGTACCTTGCATTTTAATTTGGACATCATTCAGTACTCCTGTTATGTCAGCCAGGAAAACCAACTTTTAACCACCATGAAGAAGAGTCTAGTTCAGGGTATTCTTTATTCTCGTTCACTTAAAAAGAGTTTTATTTCATGGAGAAGATTAAAAAATCGTTCCAAAACTCTTCCTTTACTCAGCCACCTGACCTCACTGTGATAAATAACATCATCATACTGTGAATTAAGCTCTTTGAGAAATTCTATGAATTGCCTATGATTTAGTTCACGAGATCTAATGAAATTAACAATGTTAATTACTTTCTTCATCACAGATCTGAATGTTTCGTCAAATTTAGCAGCAAGATTTTCTTGATGTAAAATGCAATAGTATGTTAATAAGTGGTCTCTATTTAAATGTTTTTTAACAGAGAAATGAATCCTGTGTGACAACCTACCATTGAGGGAAAACCGTCAGTGCACACTGATAAAAGTTTGTTTAGGTCAATTTTGTATTTGTCAAAAAAAGATTTAACTGCTTCAAAACAATCTATTCCCCGTGTCTGACCTGTGATAAGTATTACAGTTAAAAATTCTTCCTTTATAATCCCTATCTTATTACGATATTTAAAAAAATAAAAGCAACTGAGAGGTGGAATTAATATCTGTGGACGAATCCAGAGCAAGGCTGAAATAGTCACATCCACGAATTTCATCGAGAGTACAAAGGAGCATATCTACAGACATTTCGTTAACTCCCCTAACACTAGTAGAATCGGAAAGTTGTAACTTTTGTATGTCACTTTTTATCTGTTTTGCATTTGGGAATTTAGAAAATAATGTGTCACAAACTACTAGAAAACACTCCTTAAAAATCTCTGCATCGGCAAACGGTTTCATTTTGCGTGCTAAAATTTCTGCTACTTCATATGATGCTTTTGTTATCAATTTATTTTCACTTACGGTATCCAACATCATTTTCCGTTCAGATACTATTGACATTTTTAATGTTTTTAGTTTTTCTGCTCTCAATTTATAATCTTTAGGATATTTGCACTCAAAATTTAAATGTGCCGTTTTATAATGCCTATTACGATTAAATCGTTTATAACCTTGAACTACGCCTCAACATAATAAATACATCGCACTGCCTTCCTTTTTAGCAGGTATGAAGAAAAATGCATGCTCCCAAAGTATCTTGAAACACTCTTCCTTCATCTTCGAGTTTTCTCTTTTTCCCTTTCGAAAAAAACACCAGCCATTATTAAACACTGAAATCCACTTCACTTTACTTCAACTGACCAGGTAACACACAGTATCCAGTCGCTTGTTCATAGAAACTAAATTGTATAACATTTCATTGTGAAAGATTCGGACGACAATGTAGAAGTTTAAACGGTTTTAAAAACAAACGTACACATATTCAAAACCAATAACACTAGCCAGGACATTGCATTGCATTGTTGAACACGTGCGGTATTGTACTGCTCGGAATGACACAGGAATATCCAAAGTTTTATAGAATTTCAATGAAGATAATATTATTTTATACTTAGAATTTAAAATTTAAATGTAACGTAATGAAGATAAAATTATTCCAAGAGCCTTAACAAATATCTTCAAGAGCCGCACGCGGCCCGCGGGCCGCATAATGAATACCGCTGGCTTAGACATATCTAACTATACGTAACAATTGATATAGAAATCAGTTGAGAAATCCACCCATTATGTTTCACGATTATCATTTAAGATAGTTGTCATTTTAGAATCCCTCACCACCACCCCATGGGTTCTCTCAGGCATATTACCCAAACCCCAGGACTGCTCTTCTTCCTATTTGCTACAAAATTTATTAGATATATTATGTTTCTAGATAAGTAATTACAGTAACCTCCTGGGTTCCTTTGGGCATATTACCCATTACCCAGAAGTGCTCTTGTTTCCAATCTGCTCTAAAATTTCTTCAGTTAATTATGTTTCCAAGTATATCATTACAGAAATTGTAATTTAGAACCCTTCCACCATCTCATGGGTTCCCTTGGGTATATTGCCCATTTCCCCAGAACTGCTCTTTTTCCAATCTCCTCTAAAATGTCTTAAATTTATTATAATTCCAGGTATAACATTACAGTAATTGTAATTTACAGCCACTCCACCACCCCCTAGGTTCCCTTAGGCAAATTACCCATTCCCCAGGCCTGCTCTCTTTCCTATTTGCTATAAAATTTATTTGATTTATTATGTTTTACAAGCACATCATTACAGAAATTGTAATTTAAATTTAGAGCCCCTCCACCACCCCCTGGGTACCCTTGGGCATATTACCTATTTCCCCAGGACTGCTCTTGTTTCCTGTCTGCTCTAAAATTTATTCAATTTATTATATTTCCAGTTATATCATTACAGTAATTGAAATTTAGAGCCCCTTCACCACTCCCTGGGTTTCCTTGGGTATATTACCCATTTAACCGGGACTTCTGTTGTTCCTCTCTGCTCTAAAATGTATTCAATTTATTATGTTTTCAGGTACAACATTACAATAATTGTAATTTAGAGTCCCTCCATCAGCCACTGGGTTCCCTTGGGCATATTACCCATTCCCCGAAATCTGCTCTTGTTTTCTGTCTGATCTAAAATGGTTTCAATTTATTTAATTTCCAGTTATATCATTACTGTAATTGTAATGTAGAGCCCCTCCACCACCCCCTGGGTTCCCTTGGGCATATTACCCATTCCCCAGGACTGCTCTTTTTTTCCTATCTGCTATAAATTTTATTCCATTAATTATGCTTTCAGGTTTATAATTACAATAATTGTAGTTTTACAACCCGTGCACCACCCCTTGTGTCATTAGGAAACATGTTCTGTTATTGATGGAGGCCATGTGGAACACTGACTAAAAATTTATGTTGTATTTCGACAAAGTTATCCATAAAATGTTCTAGGATTTTTAGCACATTTTAATTTAAAAAACCACAGGGTTGTTCTTAAAATCCTTATAAACAGCATATAAGTAGAAACTTTAAAGCAAACATACTACGAATTAAGACATAGCCATTAAACTATAATGTTTGTTGTGGGTAATCTAATCAAAGTGCATCTAAGAAACTTTTTGCATTGTATAAGAAAGCCTTGAGAATAATTTTTGGAGCTGCACATGGAGTCCACAGTACCCAATAACATGTAATTATAATAAAAACTATATCCCTGATTCTAATTATCTGAGATTGCAACTTAAAATGTGTCATTTATATTACCTCCATTCTGTATACACCTCACCTCATATTTTGTTTTCTCACCTCAACATGTTTTGGTGAACTTCTTCACCTAGCATCTGACAGTTCTCCTGAATATAATTTTTTATTGGGTTCTAGTTTTTGATTTGAAGAAGATAGTACGTAAATCAAGGAAAGATAAAATTAGAAATTAAGAAATAAGGAGGCAGCTGAATATTCAGGTAATAGGTGAGTGGGTGGAAAAACGAAGATTTGAATGTAATCAACATATATCCCACATGACACCAGATAGAATTGTATGCATACAAAGAGATACGTTACCAGAGGATGAGAGAAGTACACCTGAAGACAAATAAAAATGATGGAGGGATTCTTAATTCTGGATGGATCAGGTCATGGACCTAAATCGAAGAGAAGAAGATCTAAAGAAAATGAATTCTAAATGTCATGCAGATATAGGCCTAATCATTAAGAATATTTTTTTTAATGCCCCAGGTTTGTCTTTCGACATTCCTGGTTTCTCTCCTGGCATGGCGTACTTGTAACCCACTTGTGAGGTTGGGTGCCTGGAAGGCGGAAAAAAATTAATACCCCAATAAATAAGTTTGGTCTGTATTCATCTTACCTCATAAATTGTATTCATCTTACCTCATAAACAATTGATGAGGTAAGATGAATACATATCAAACTTATTTATTAAGAGTATCTCATAATATTATTTCATAACTGATATCCCATCTCATAACTTGCAGAATTTTGAGAACATGTTTTAGAAGGCTATCTTAAGCTCATATCCGATTGTTGAATTTGCAATTGGCAATCATGTTGGTTGCGTCCTCTTCCATCTTTTAGGTTGACTGATTTTGAAATTTAGTTTATGGGGAAAAAGGATTTGTTTTGGAAATTCTTCAGCCAACTCCCTGAAATGAAGAATGTTCAAGACATCCAATATTCAACTAAACTGTCAGATGCTAGATGAGGAAGTCCTACGAAATATGTTTAGGTGAGAAAACAAAAATGTAGTGAGGTGAAGTGTATATTTCTGATTTAATTTCCTGATAAATCACCACATGGTGCTATTTTCTAATCATTTAAATCAAGATTTTTCAAAGTAAAATGTTTTGTACCTTTTTGTAACTTCAATAAGTTTGAAAAGCCATTCCTCAGTGATTTGTTTAGAGCATGTCTCCTTATATAAAACTATCCAATAGATATCAAAATTCAATAATTTTTTTAGTTATTGTTTCTGAAAATAACTTATTTTATAAGTTCGGAGTCATGTCTTCATAAATTGTTTCGTTAAAGAATCTAATCACACAAGTTTACGTAAATTATTAAATAAGTAGTGGATTTTTATGTCTAGAAGTTAAGATTGCAACATGGTATAGATAGTAGTAAGACTTTCTTCTTCTTTTGAATTGGTCATTGCTATAAAGCCCTTTCTCCAGCTTTTTTTTTTACAAAAATGAGTTAACTACAGATTCAACATCCTTACATTTAGATACACATTCTGTGCTTAAAGGACTTCCTCCAGCTTTTATACAGAGCCACAGTTGAGCATTTCATTTTTATAATTAATGGAGTCAGGTGTAACTTTATGGAATTTCATTATACAGGATGCGGCATAAGTCAGTTAACTACTGCATATGGTTGCGCCATGGTCAGAAACTTGATATAATGATGGCCATTTTTCAGGAACCAGGTATCTTAAAACCTAACTGACTGAAATTCAATCTAATAACTTACGCTAGACACATAGGTTAAAAGTTAGAATGATTCAATTTTGTTAGCAGTTTCGGTAAACTGACATATGCAACAACCTGTATATAAAATAAAACAATTTACCTTGGTAGTAATCCCACTACAAGAGTCAGCAATCAATCTAGGATGTAAATATGTCCAATTAAAACCACAGATACCAGTATGATTGATAAAACAAGACAAAAAACATACCCAAATTTATCCCATATCCAAATTGATTGTTTTGTTGTATCACTTTACTGGTATCTGTGGTTTTAATTGGACATATTTGCATCACAGATTAATTGCTGACTCTTTTAATGGAATTACTACTAAGGTAAATTGTTTTATTTTATTTTAGTTTCATGCTATAATGCTCTTACTCTAGGATGGAGGGTCTTATAGCAGTAACCTTGGCAATTAGCTGTATTGGAAAAAAGGGTTTTTAGAAATTACCAATTATTGGTTGAAAATAACATGTTTACAATTGTAAAAATACTGTATAACTTTAAAAAAATTGCTGAATACTTTTTTGGGCAATTTAGAAGTATTATTATAAATAAGGTGAGTCTGTTACATCTTACCTTATAAAAAGTTGAGTTCTTTAGAAAAACATAAATTGAATAATTATTCATTATGGCCAAAATCCTAGAAAGATAGGTAGAACATAACTTTCTTTTTCAGAAAATGGTTATGGATAGAATTATAATAATTTGTAAATGATAAAATAGTAAGTACCAGTATGATAATAAAGAATATATAAAGAGTTATTTATCTTAGGGTATTATACATCTGCATATCAGGATATGGACAAGATGAAAATGATATGCAAGCATGTTGAAACATGTCCAAAAGAACTCAACTTATATGAGGTAAGATGTAACAGACTTGCCTTATTTATTCCAAAATACCATTTTGAGATTCTTGGCCATGTCTTGTAGTATTGTCTTCTTGACGTTTCATCACCTGCTGTGGGTGACATCGTCAGGAGATCTTACTTGTTTCAACTCTCATAGTAAACTGCTAGCTGCATGATCTGACTGTGTGATCTAGCAGTTTATAACGAGAGTGAAACAAGTAAAGATCTCCTGAAGATGTTATCCACAGCAGGTGATAAAATGCCGAGAGGACAGCACTGCAAGACACGGTCAATAATGTTGAAAACGATAGCCGTGAAAGTCTTAATCAGTTTATCACCTTATGTATTTAGAAGAACTTCAAAATGTTACTTCCTACTGTAATTTATTAGTAATATTATCATTATATGACACTTGCTAATTTAGGATTAGGAAGTATATAATATTCTATTTGTATAAACTATCCATGTTGCAGTCTTACTTTAACCAGCTCTAAAATCACAAACATCACAAAACATATGCACACGATGAAACTAAATAAATTGTCCATTTCTTCATGACTCTAGTTGCACATGCAACTATGTAAGAGTGGCATCTATCTGGTGTGCCTCCTGTTTTAAGCTAATTTAGCAACATTTCAAGCTATAATATTCTTTTAACAAGGCTGTCCAAAACTTAACCAAATGTTTCTTGAATTTTTAATCTTTCCAAAACTTCCAATAATTGAACACCTACTTCAAATATACATGTAACCAATAATTTTGTGCAGGATTAATTTTAAAGGAATACCGTATTATTATTATTATTATTATTATTATATAAAACTACCCTGATTACAAATAGTAAATTTTACTTTAACATCATAAATTTGTATTTGCAAAAATTAATGGTCACTTCATTTTTTAGAGAACTTGTCAAATTATTTGTATCTTATAGAATAAGAGAAGTAATTGGTATTGTGTATATTTTAGATAGCCCAGTTCTAACACAATAGTAAAATGCATGGAGTGACATTCTATAGTAAACCAATATTACATTTGGTTATCGAAAATAAGGTTATCACATACATATGATTGCATCATATGTTACTCTGTTCTTTCTCTACTTTACCTTTTAACTTTCCCTTTTTTTTTTTAATAGTATTTTTTTTTGCATTCAATTTTTTTTAACTTTTTTAATTTTTTTTTACTTTTTTGTTTTTTTATTTTTTTTTTATTTTTTTACTTTTTTCATTGTTTTAATTCTCATTCATAAAGTTAATATTCATAATAGAGGGTGGTAAGTTGAAAGACCAGTTGAATTTGAAGTATTTTCTTTCCTAATCAATTTTTAGATTCTATACATAATTATTTATATCAAGAGAATTGCTCATAGATAGTACATCATTCCCTCATAAGGAAACACACAAAGGAACATGGAAATCCCCAGATAGTCATACAATAAATCAGATTGACCATATTTTGATTGAGAGAAGACATAAATCAAGTCTGATGGATTGTAGAACTTTTAGAGGTGCAAACATAGACTCAGACCATTTCCTAATCATGGCAGTAATCAGAGCTAAGATAAGAAATTATAAAAAGAATGTGTGAATAAGAAAAAGCAATATAATATAGACAAATTGAAAGAACCAGGTAAATTGATACAATATCAAACTAAACTAAATGAAGAAGTAAATAAATCTTGCCAAGCAGGAATTGATTCTGTCACTAATGTTAATGATTATTGGAACATTATAAAAGAATTACTTACTATCACAGCTGATAATGTTTTAGGAATACAAGAGAGAGTTAAATGGAAAGGCTAATTTGATGAAGTCTGTGAGAAGGTAACTCAGGAGAAAACCGAAGCATACTTACGTATGTTATAAAGATACTGTATAAGGCAATCAATGGAATAATATTAAAATAAAAGGGGAATAGAAAAGAAAATTCATAGACAAAGGAAAAGATTGTATGAATATGAAATAGTAAAGGAAATTCAGGATAGTAGCAATACAAATAATATTTGAAGATGTCATAAAATCATAAATGAAGGTAGAAAATCTTTTAAGCCAATATTACATTGTGTAAAGATTGCTCTGGAAATATTTTGACAGAGAAGACTAAAATTCTAGAAGAATGTAATAAGTATTTTAAAGAACATTTTAATGATTATTTTAATGGTGAATTGGAAGAACCCCCTACAATCAGTATTGCAAATTTTACAGTTGATCCTGCAGAAGATTTCAACGATTTTAATGTTCTCAATGAAGAAAATACACCAACAATAAAAGAAATTCAAGAAGTAATGAAAGAACTTAGAAATAAGAGAACTCCAGGCATTGATAACCTCTTCTCAGACTTTTAAAAAATGGTGGACATGAATTTATATTGTTATTATATAAAAATTAACGAATTTATATGGAGTAGAGAGAAAATTCCTGATGAAGGAAGACTGGATAAATCTGTCCAATATATAAAAAGGTGATCTTATGCTTTGTTAAAATTATAGAGCAATAACACTACTGAATATGACTTATAAATTCTAATTTTCTAAAATGTTATATTTAAAATTATTACCATATGTAAAAAAAATAATTGGAACTTATCAATGTGGATTTCGACAAGGAAAAAAGTACAATTAACCAGATATTTATATTAAGACAGATTCTGGAAAAGACAAAATAATATAAAATAGAAAGCCGTCATTTGTTCATTGACTACAGATTGACATATGACAGTATCAATAGGAAAGAACTGTATATAGAAATGGAAGAATTCAAAATACCAGAGAAACTTGCTAGGTTGGTTAATGCAACAATGAAGAATAGTGAATGTCTGGTCAGAATTCAAATAGACTTGTCAGAACATTTTGAATCCTCGGACGGATTAAGACAAGGAGACTCACTTTTGTGCTTACTTTTTAACATAGTGCTGGAAAGAGTTATTAGAAATACTGACGTCCAATTGAGAGGTACAATGCAGATATTGGCTTATGCAGATGATATTATCAGCAGGACCGAAAATGATATAAGGAAAACATTTAAAGTGTTAATAAAGCAGCAAATAAAATGGGTCTCCAGATAAATGAAAAAAAAAAATATATGTATATTATCTGTAATGAAAATAAGAAATATAAAAAAAATGAATAACAAATACAAATAGAGAATTTTAAATTTGGAAAAGTTGGAAGTTTTGTATTTTGGAGGCCCAAATTAACAACACTAATGATATTAAAAAAAGAAATAAATAAGAGAATTCAAAATGCCAATAAATGTTACTAAGGGATGGTAAAATATTTTTAATCAAAGTATCAAACTTTTAACACAAAAATAAGATTATGCAAGACATTAATAAAACCTGTGCTAATGTATGGAAGTGAAACTTGGGTCTTGACTGAAAATACCCATTGCTCGGCTTGAGATTTTTGAAAGAAAAAAAAATTCTAAGAAGAATATATGGCCTCATACAGGAAAGAGGAGAATGACGAATACAATATAATGAAGAATTATATAATTTGTATAAGTCACCAGACATTGTTTCAGATATTAAAATAGCTAGATTGAAGTGGACAAGACATATGGTTAAAAAAATAATGATGGTCCATCCAGATGGAAGAAGAAATGTTGGAAGTCCTAAAGCTACATGGATGAATGAATATAGATGCCCAAAGACTTAAAATTCGAAATTGGTGGAAAAGAGGTCTGGAGGAGAGTTTTCAGGACGGCTATGACTCAACCCAGGTTTTTATACCAAATATGATGATTATTTAATAATAAATACTTTTTTTTACATTTTATATTTTTTTTACTTTTTTTTAAGTTTTGTTACAAATAGATAATGTTGTTATTGTAGGGTTGTAAGTTTAAAAATAAGTTGTTAATAAAGCAGAAATTTAGACAGAAAATAAAAGTGTTGGTGAAAATCAAACTTAAGATAAACTGAAATGAGCCATTAACATGGATAAAACGTAAAATGCTTACACATGTAATGGCATTTAAAATCCATGTATCTATAATCTACTGAAACAGTTCTCTAATAAGTCAAAGTATAATTTTAAGGCAAAAAAAATGTAATATGAAATTTTAAAAACTTTTAACCATTCCTAAATTTAGAATAACTTTATGAAGTGAAAATATTTCAAAGAATCTTAAACATTTTATGGTAAAGCATTTACATATTAATATCTGATTTATTTGTAATATCTTATAACCTTATGTTCCAGAATTACATATAATGTTTGTAACTTAATTTATAATAATTTTATGAACAAGTAGTATCTCAAAGAATCTTAAACATTTCATAGTAGAATATTTAGAGATTAATCTAATATAGAATAAATTCTATTGAATTTAATATCTGATTGAAAGTGACATTTTAAATATTATCTATTATCGGTTTTTTTGTCACTTTTGTCTTGACAATAGTTACACGAACTGGCATAATCACTTCATTTTTATCATTTACAAGATGCATCCTTTTCTTTCCTACCCTTTTCACTATGGTGAACTGTTTCCCTTCCTTGTCTTTCAACAGTCTATGAGTCCCCTCCGAGTATAGGTTTTTTGCCAGATAGATTAGAAATCTCGCCTCCCATTTTTGATCTACTTGATTTATTTTATGTTTCTTCTCCTGATTTTTCTTATTTTCATTAATTTTCTGTTGATTCCCACCCGTAATACAGCGCAAAAAAGCCAAAATAATTGCATAGAAGGAAAGAAATATTGTAAATATACACATCATACTAAGTATTATATCAAACAATCTTAAGCTTTGATATTTTCTAAGACATGAAGAAGAGTATGAATTGTTACTTATCTTTGCAGGAGCTTCGGTTACCAAGTTATAAGTTGTTTGAACCACTTCTGCTTTATTGCTGCTTGTACCATAGTGGATATCCAAGTAGAAAGATCCTCTTGCCCTGTACATAGAAAATATCAATTAAACAAAAACTCAGTCTCAACAGAATAACCAAATCCAACAGGTATGAGAAAAGGGAAAACAGAAATAAATTGGGGATTTAATAAATATAATGTGGTGATTGTGATAAATTCTAGACAGGGTATATCAAAATTCATAATTTGTTAACATGTCTGAAGAAGGTACAGTGTACTGAAACAGCTGTCACTGAATTATATAATAAATATGAAAATCAAATAAAACTATGTTTTATTTTTATTTAATTAATATATCAAAATTAATAGCGCAAACTGAAATTGTTGAGAGTAAATGGTAATAGAAGCAAATAAGTCCCAGTAAACACAGGTCTGCAAACAAACCATGTGTGAGATTTATCATAAGTAATGCCACGAGTGATTTCCAAATTATCGATAAATTCATGACTCATAAAGTGAGGAGTGAATTTATCTAGAGAATTTAGAAATCAAGAGTGGCATTTGTTAGGACTATTTAACGAACAAAATTAAGCTCTTTACTAAAAAATAATTATTTGAATATAGTTAATGTAGACGGCGATGTTTGAAAACAAATTAGAAATCTGAGGTTATGTATATTCACTGCAACTCGATCATATTATTTATTGCCAAATAGGTCGCAATATTGTAAGAATGCACTCTAGTGGAGAAATAATGAAACACATCAAACTATTATAGTCAACATTACAGGTTAATCATTTATATTTTGAATAAACAACTCAGTAAATCTCACTGAATCTATTCATTATTTGCTATATTCAATGTATTTGTTGGAGAAAAATAATGATCTAACCTGTTCAGAATATTAAAAAAGGAGGAGCTTTCTTTATCACAAAAGCAGGAGCTGATAAAGATAAATCGATAAAGAGTGGGGTGAAACACGACTGTCATTGGTGTAAAACAGAATTCATTGAAACGTGATTGGTCATTGACTACCATTTGCGACATGAGTTAATACTCATTGCAAATATGTGGTTATGAGTCTCCACTGATGTCCTGCGCTCTAAACATCATATCAAAACTCACTGCAGAGACAAGTCCAATATTGCACCACAAGCAAGGATGGCACTTTGAACATCTCCTTTAATAGGTATGAGTGTACAGTACAGAGTATTACTGTGTAACATGTTAAATAATAATTGTATTTCTTGTAGGTTAAGGTATAAGTGAATTTTGAGACAACATAGAATGAAGAAGGAAAGAATGTTTTTAATCTTTTAGGGAATGAAAGATCAAATACATTTTGGCTATTCTATACCACCGTCCCATCAGCCAATATTCGATCAGTGAACAAGTGACTGTTAGCATCATATTGCCTATGTGATAACACATGTTTCCCCCAGAGTCAGTTGCCAATATGTTTGTTCACATATAAGGAGATTGTATCCCAATAGTCCATCTACATTAGTGGACAAGTTAGGGTGAGAAAATGGGCAAGTTAGTGTTAGATGGGCAAGTTTGTATTAGTTTGGGCAAGTTAGGGTGAGAAAATGGGCGACTTAGTACACCAGATTACTTTAGCATTCACTTCTTTGATAGTGGGTTTTAGCAATAAGTTGACTACACTGTCTGAGCAATGACTAATACATAATAAATGAGGTGAGTCTGTTGCTTCTTACCTCATAAAAGTTGATTTCTTTTAGGACATGTTTCAACATACGTATTTATTAAGAAGAACCTCATAATGTTATTTACTTACTTACTTACTCACTGGCACTATTGAACCCGTAGGTTCATGGCCGCGCGGACATAAGCTCTCCATACATCCCTATCCTGAGCTAATGCTTTCCAATCATTCCCTGTATAATCTACTTCCCTCAAATCATAGTTAATGTTATTCTCCCACCTCATTCTTGGTCTACCAACTGGACGTTTTCCCTCTGGCTTTCCTACAAGAAGCTTCCATGCATGTCTTTCATTCCCCATACATACAACATGTCCTGCCCATCACAGTCTACGAGACTTAACTGTTCTTATTATATCTGGCTTCCTGTAAAGACCATGTAGTTCATTGTCATTTAGTCTTCTCCATTCACCTTTCTGTTCATCTCTCATTGGTCCAAAAATTCTCCTAAGAACTTTATTCTCAAAAACTCGTAAACTCATTTCCTCCCTTAAAGTAAGAGTCCATGTTTCGCATCCATATAATATAACTGGTAGAATAATAGTTTTATATATTTTCAGCTTAACGTTTTTTGAAAGGAGTTGGGATATCAAAAGTCTCTGCAATGCATAATAGCATGCATTTCCAGAATTGAGCCTAAGTTTAATTTCTTTGTGCATCTCATTCTTACTTGTGATTATTGTTCCTAGGTATTTGAATTCACCCACTTCCTCAAAATTTCCCTCATTTGTCATTAGCTGTCCATTTCCATTATATAATGCATTTCTACGTGTGACCATGTATGTAGTTTTATTGATATTTACTCTCATAATGCTATTGTAATTTTATAATGACTAATTTATATTTTACATTCTAAATATGCTGATTTTAGGATACTTTGAGCTCAACATCTCAATTTATTTTAAGTATTTTTTCACTTTTTTTGGGGGAAAAATCAACAAATATATTTCTCTCTTGTAATTATTCACATATTGCAACAATAAATTGTGTGTTCTTTCTGTTTTTTATTTGAATTCATGTTGTTGGCATAGAATCCACATTTTTTTACTAATTTCTCACAAGATGTCATTCCATGAAGATTTTTTAATAAAAAAACATTTGTAATGTAAAGTGATTAAGATATATTAAATTAATGTTGGGAAGTAAACATTATGAGGTATATTCATTAAAATTCATCGGAGAACATTTTGTTTAAACAACTCACCTCCTAGGATTCATACTTCCATGATACCGTGGTTTCAAACTCAGTCGTGTTTGAAACCGCAGTATCATGGAAGCGAGTCGGAATTATGGCTGAGGATGAACAGGACTGTGTTTGAAACTGTGGTATCATGGAAGCATGAATAGTTGTGTTCATCCTTAGCCATAACTCCATCTCAGTCGGAGTTATGGCTGAGGAAGAACACAACTGTGTTTGAAACCACAGTATCATGGAAGCATGAATAGTCGTGTTCATCCTTAGCCATAACTCCATCTCAGTCGGAGTTATGGCTGAGAATGAACAAGACTGTGTTTGAAACCACAGTATCATGGAAGCATGAATCCTAGGAGGTGAGTTGTTTAAACAAAATGTTCTCCGATGAATTTAATGATTAAGATATCCTTGTTTTATCATATGAATGAATACTTTTTTCTAAGATCTGAGACTAACCTGGCTGGAATGGAGTCTCCGATGTAAATTTTCTCATTTTCAGTACACTTCCCATCCTTATATTCTGACCACGAACTGCAGAGGCTAGCTGGATACAATTTTGGATGACGTAAAGATTGTGCATAATATTCATAGGCCCTGCGATGACTGCAGTAGGTAGCTGCAACCAGACATGAATTATTTTAATTAATCAGAACCAGCATTAGGATTTTAGGTGTCATTTTTATCATAAGTAAATCCACGAGTGATTTCCAATTTATCTAGGGAATTTGGAATTCAAGAGTGGCATTCGTTAGGACTATTTAACGAATAAAATTAAGCTGTTTACTCACACATCATTATTTAACTATAGTTATTTTAAAATATTAATATATTTAATGTAAACGGCGATGTTTGAAAACAAATGAGAAACGATTGGTACGCTTCATTTGCTTCTTTTGTTTATCACTGCAACCAGATCATATTATTTATTGCCAAAGGATCGCAATGTTGTAAGAATGCACCCTAGTGGAGAAATTTATAACCGACGTTATAGGTATTAATTAATTTCTGATGTCCTATTGTAAATATGTCAATTACATTTTTCTGGATCGTCATTTCCTGGAAAATAATGTGTTTAAGAAAGTGCAAACAGTGGTTTCTTTTTTTTTTGTGGTATAATCAATTGTTGCAAATGTTTTGATATTATCTCTCGTATGTGCTTTCTGTTGACATTCATGCACTATATATACAATCTGGTAGCCGTATTTCTTAGCGAGTCAGTCACTGCAAAATAACCTATTCAGAATGTTAAAAAGGAGGTGCTTTCTTTATTATAATAAACTTTAGTTGGTAAATTCTAGGCTAAACACGACTGTGATTGGTTGTAAATAAAAAATCATTGAAATGTGATTGGTCATTGACTCCAATTTGGGGCATGAGTTAAATAGTCATAGAAAATGAATTGAAAAGCTAATATAAGCTAAAAATAGAGGGAGTGCTACAGGTATGTGGGATTATATAATGAAGACAAAAATTTGTGTCAGAATTGAGATGACAGGATAGCACAATAGGTTAGAGCAACCAGTTTGTAAAACTGGAGATCATAGGTTCAAATCGTGGTTCAGGTAAAAAAAATTCTGTCTTCAAAAAATAACTTGTAAGGTATTTACCTCTTTCCATTTCTTCCAAACATCCTGGTTGTGGTGATACCCCTCCATTAGGATAGATATCAACATGTCCAATATTTTCGGAAAACGAAAGGAAGCCTCCTGCTGTATGTATTACTTCAACAAATTCTGCATCTCCTTTATCCAAGCGCATGGTGTTGTCTTCAAATTCAAAAATTGGTTTTGCAGGATCCAAAGCTACAAAAAAAAAATACAAAATACAATTTTATGAAATATATATATATATATATATATATATATATATATATATATATATATATATAGCATATAGGTGAATTGATGGTAACTGACATAATAGGAACAAGATCACAAGATACTTCTTTAGT
Source organism: Diploptera punctata (assembly GCA_030220185.1). Lineage (NCBI taxonomy): Eukaryota > Metazoa > Arthropoda > Insecta > Blattodea > Blaberidae > Diploptera > Diploptera punctata. Next base: position 446,451 of record JASPKZ010005677.1, on the reverse strand, counting down.
GTCTATATCACAACACAGGACATGTCTATACTCTGAATCTTACACAATATCTATGTCTAGAGCCTGGAACTCACTTCCCAGTCATGCCACCACTATCATTATTTTAATCCAAATCAACTGATATCTTAAGTTCCATGCAATAAAATATCAACTGCATATCAACTATATTCAACATTTTGATACCTATAAATATTCATGTAGGAAGCTTTACTTACTTTATTTTATTTTATTCAATATTTTGTTAGTGTTAGCTAATATTAGACCATTGTCTTTTGTTCTGCCTATATTTTAATAATGTTTTAAAATTGTAATAAATATATATATTTTTGTATTATTTTATTATTCGCTGGTTAAGTGGAAGAGAAGGCCTTGTGACCTTAATTCTGCCATCTAAAATAAAACTTTATTATTATTATTATTATTATTATTATTATTATTATTATTATTATTATTATTATTATTATTATTATTATTATTATTGTTACTGTTATTTTCATTTTCACTATAATAATAATAACTATTATTATATTATTATTATTATTATTATTATTATTATTATTATTATTATTATTATTATTATTATTATTATTATTATTATTATTTATTATTATAACACCGTTGTCACTCCAAGGATTAGGGAATTACCCCCATTTCGATATCATAATGCATCAGTCCAACGTTTTCTAGGTCTTCCGACATCACGTCTTCCTCTAACTAACCAACTCACTGGCACTATCAAACCCGTAGTTTCATGGCCGCGTGGACTTAAGCTCTCCATACATCTCTCTCCTTAGCTAACGTTTTCCAATCATTCCCTGTATAATCTACTTCCCTCAAATCATAGTAAATGTTATTCTCCCTCTTGCATGATAAATTTTTGCTAACAATGGACACCTCCCCTTGCTCATTCCATTCATGTGATCAATCAATTTTTGTCTATAATTCGTGACTTTATCCAATAAAGGCTGCACTTTCAATTCTTCTCTTATAACCTCATTTCAAATTCTATCAAGTTTTGTACATATTTTAACTTGTGTGAGGAACCTCATCTCCGCCGTCTATGTTCTAGTTTCTTAAAATAACAATAACATTAGAGAACGGAAGGAATAAGTTTAAAAAAGAATAACAGATCGGTCTAATTGTACTGTATCATATAAACGTGTTTTGCATTATCTCCGGAAGGATTTGAGTTTTCGGTTTTCATGAAACAAAAAGCTCTCGCTTTATCACGGAACTGTCACCGCGGATTTGTTGGAATGTGACAAAGAGCGCATTCTTCTAATTCCACACACAACCTAGTGACACCCCAAACCAAAGCCAGTGAAAAAGAAAAAAAATTGATAGTACGTCTACAGCAGTGTTTCTTAACCTAAGGGAACGACCCACTGGATTCTGAGAGGATATCGCGGGGGTCGGACTCCCCCAATCTGATAATTTATGTAAGTTTATGTATGTACACCATTAAACTGAAAATATACAAAACTGCTATTCTCGCAGTTATTTTATATGGATGCGAAACATAGACTCTTACTTTAAGGGTGGAGAAAATATTACAAGTATTTGAGATTAAAGTTCTTACGAACATCTTTGGACCAAAGAGAGATAAACAGACAGGTGAATTGAATAGATTTAATAACAGCGAGCTACATGATCTGTATAGGAAACGAGATATAATAAAAACAGTTACGTGTCGTAGACTGCGAAAGGCAGGACATGTGGTACGAGTGGGGAATGAAAGAGGGGCGTGGAAGCTTATTGTATGATGACCAGAGGGGAATTGCTAGACCAAGAATTGAATGGGACAATAACATTAACCAGAATTCAGGGAGTAGATTATGCAGGGGATGATTGGGAAACATCTCAGGATAGATATATATGGAGAGCTTATGTCGGCACGGTAATTAACCAAAGAGAAATTAAATCCCTATATCTTGAAATGATAATGGTGATGATGATAATGATGATGATGGTGATATAATATGTATTGATTTAGACTTACCAGTTATCTGCGCAAGAGGTCCTCGCTTCATTTTCTGAGCTGCTACGGCCAGGATTTGGGCCCCTAAATCGAAACCTATCCCACGAACCAGACTGCGATTGCTCGTCCGTACCAGGAAATCCAGATAGTCACTGAGCAGTGGTGCCACATTGTAGACGTTTTGTGTAGCCTCGTCATAATACGGACCGCGAGCCAGTGGCCCCCAGTTAACCATCACCACATTGTAATCAGTAGTTTCCAAATATCCTGTAATTAAATTCACAACCTCGAAGTTCCATTCATAAAAAGTGCGAATATATACAGCGTGTTTCAAAAGAGTTGATTCAAAATTAATGATGCCAGGTAAAAATTGAGTCACGCCGAAACTGCATAAACTAACAGACTACATGTCACTGTAAAGTATATTTCATCTCTTTCATTCCATTGAGTAAAGATGAGTAATAAATTGAACCAAAAATAAGGTTGCCATGTTATAATATTAAAATCCGAACCCATCTTCACTATATCTCTTCCAAACTAAGTTCCAGTTGTATTGTAAACAAACCAAATGTATGACTGCATTTTCGTTGGTCGAATAGTAGTTTAAATTTAAGCGTGTAAGGAAATGTAGTTCGCTCTCTAGCACTCGAAATAAATAAAATAAAAATATTAAAAATGTATACATCGTGTTCCAAAATGATGGACGGGGTTATAAGTGGTTGGTATAGGTTTACAAAAGAAATTGGATGTGTGATTATCTGCTATAATGAAAGAAAAACGGCGAAAGTTTCATATCATGTATGCAATAATTTGTTTCTTGTCATTTTTACGTTACAGCGTTATTTGTGAATATGTATACAGAAGCCATTCTGTGTGTTACAATTTGCGAGATCTGGTTCTATTGTTGCAGTGCTGCGAGCTTTCCGACGGTAATTTGGAATTGATCCTCCAGCAGATAACAGTATCCGTCAATGGTATATCCACCCTTCCATATTAATTCTGCCCGAAGGCAGGTCCTTCACTGCAATCATAGCATGTTCATGCTATGCTTGCAGCTTTACTAGGGAATTGTAGGTATGGTAGCTTCCCGTTGCTTTCCACACCGGTGAAGGATGATGATGATGATGATGATAAGGATGATGACGATGATGATGGTGGCCATATGATTTCGGGGACGTTTGTGCCTTAAAGTTTTCCTGACATTTGTCTTACAGGTGAGGAAAAACCCCGATAAAAACCTCACCCAGAAAAACTGCCCCGACCGGGGATCGAACCCGGGCTCGCTGCGTGACAAGGCAGCACGCTATCTCGAGACCACAGCGGTGGACGTCGATGATATAGACAGTTAGAAACAACTGGATGTATCTGTAAAAGAAAATGATGTGCGACAGTAGTTGAACAATAATGTTCCCCGGCGGTAGATAGGACTCGCCGGTCCGGATGACATGGTTTATTCCCGATGGCCTCCACGGTCTCTCGATCTCACACCTTGTGATTTCTTCTTGCGGGGGTATGTGAAGGACCTGTGCACGTACCACCACTTCCCGTAGACCTGCAGACTTGAGAACAAGGATTGTTGCTGCTGTTGAATCCATTACTCCAAATATGCTGACCAAGGTTTGGGAGGAATTCGACTATCGGCTAGATGTGTGCTGTGTAACGAAAGGTGCCCACATCGAACACTTATAAAGTATGTTATGAAAACTCGAAGAGTTTCTCTTTAATCCCATGCAAGTTTTGTTCTTTATATATATATATATATATATATATATATATATATATATATATATAAGGGAAATTAAATAACTTTGAAACCCCGTCTATAATTTTGGAACACGGTATATTAACTAGCATTTGTCTATATAAGTTATATCTTAAAAGATATATTATTAGAATTTTAATACATTAAATAAATAAGCACTTCATTGATTAATTCTTACGCATGTGTAATGCAGAATATATTGGAATTTCAATTGTTTCGAATGGCTGCTTCTCATATACAATTTTTGAAGCATGAAAAAAGAAGAAAATCCTTTGAAGTGCGGAGAGAAACTAATTATTTTGGATGTTTTCAAATAGTTTAGTGAAAAATATCCTACATTAGCCATTCAGGATATGGTGAAAATAACAGCATAATTTACAGGTGAGTCAGCATAGAGCATATATTATGTTCGTAATGATATTGTAAATTAAGTATATCTATCGACATCATGAAAAAGTGTGAACGTCTGATTAGCTAGGTCCATATATAATGTTTGTCATAAATAACTAATAAATGGAGCAAGTTCCTAAAATTGGTACCATCTTACCTTGTATTCAATCTTATTTCCCTTAAAATACCACGTTGCATAAGAACAATTTTTTATCGATGATATTTGGTACATAATTCAGTCATATGTCTGGTAAAAGTAGCACCACGGTTCCCACAATAGACGGAGTCGGTAAAGTAATCTCATTCAAGTTTGTTTACACTACAACTGGAACTTAACTCGGATATAGTATAATCTAATCTCCAGAAGATGGGTCGGATTTCATGTGTAAGACTATACATATTTTCACTTTGTTATAAAATATTCTGTAAATGTAAACTCACCATCACGAATAAGGGCGACATATTTGTTATCGGAGGTCTCGTTGAAGCCGTGAACAATAACTTCAGTTGGTTTCATGGGATTGAAATTATTACCAACAAAGACAGGTGAATCCGCCAAAATGTAGTTACCATTAGAATCTAGTTTCCTGAAAAAAAAAATTAATTTTGTTAGGCGATAGTGGGTATATAACCAAAAATATTTCACAGATTATATTAAATAACTTCTAAGATACGAGGCCGGGTCCTATTTCATACAACTATCAGTCTGCTTATATGCAGTGCGGACTGATAATTTAGACTATTTATCTCATAGACCGATAATTTTGCCTCTTTCTGTTGATAAACTTGCCTCTTCCAGTTCATAATGAGAGATATCTCCGCAAATTAATTTCTTTGACAAGGATATCGATTCAACAATGTACGATCGATATGGTACAGCAACAAATGCCAAAAGAAAACAACTTAAAAAATTACAAAAAAAAAGTTCTGTTGCTCTAAAAGTTTTATTAAATGTTGTATAATGAATCTGCATTATTGTTAATCGTTATTTCACATACAATCACCTGTTATTGATTTTTACCAAACCCAAAGATATGTAACAGTAAAGGTATGCTATTTATAACTATACAGCCGGCTTAGAAATCGTCCGGAAGTAAGATCGGAATACATAACCTCACATTTGGTAAATATTAAACATTACAATTATTTTTAGTTTCTGATGTATTATTCGCTAAATAGTCACTCCAGATCCAACGCGAAGTTGAATTTTTCATTAGACAAAACCATTCGCGACTTTACTGCTCGTGATTTTTTTCAGAAAAACACAACCTCTTGTTAGATTACTGATGATAAAACTTCAACCCTGTTAAAAAAATAACAGTGTAAAATATTAGTTACCAGTGTAAGACTCATATTTAGGAGTGCAGTTAGAATGTTGTTGCATATAATATAAGGGCTGCTAATTTACACTTATATTAAGCAGTAGGCCTATATTTCATGATGTAAGAGATGCTGATAAAAGTAGTTAGCAGTGTATACAATTTAAAATAGAAATATTTCAGATAAGATGCCTGATGTTGGACTGCCCATTGGTGTACCGTCTTCCTGGGTGTAGATTTCCTCGTTAAATTTGAAATTGTTTTGTGTTAATAATTTTAAGTAATCAACTGAATTGGTGTTTACTTGGTGAAAATCCATAACTTATTTTTATTTAATTAAATAATTTTGTTTAATTGCTCAGTGTATTTTTATTTACATTTTCTTCATGCAATTTTTGTTCAATTATTTCTATTGTATAATTGATTTGAATGTTTGTAGGCCTAAGCTATATAGATTTTTTATGTCAAATGATGCCATTTTGGCGTTTTTTATGTTCTCTTAGATGTTTTATTTGGTCGGCCAGTTAATAATTTGAAAGTAAATACAAAAAAACTTAGGCCTATCTTGAAAATAATTTTCTAAAATTTTCCTTAAGAATATGTCTTACATGTTGGATTTTTTAATTATTTTGACATTTTGATAGCTTTGCTAAAGAATAATATTACAGAAAAACAATGAAACGAACTACTATGTTTTGAAGTAATGTGTAAATGTAATTTATAGAGAAGGTCTTGAAGTCCAGCAGAGAGAATAATTATTGTACTCTTTACATGAAGTCACAACTGCTAACTGCTAAAAGAAGTTTATCAAATTTAGCAGTGTAGGTGAAAATAGTTGTGAGGATGAAAAGTACATGACTTTGAGCTGTAAAATATTGCCTAACCATCCGATATAAGCCCACTTAAGTCATGCGAACTGAACCCTAATTCCTTTTCTGCCTCGGTAAATCATTTCCCTCCCTGCATTCCTATTTATCTCTTTCTCCCCTCTCACTACTCACAATTTTGAGCCTTCTTATACGACAGATTAATTGCACTTGCAGTCCAGTGTTGTCAACTCAACATGAACACTGCAGCATGGAGTGGCGAAAGAAATATTATTAAGCAAGTAATAGGAGTCAATCAGCGTTATTAAACCTACTTAAATATTATGAAGTAATAATTAACCTTTACATGAATCAATATTCAAGAGCCATGGCATTGTTTGGGGTAAGTTCGGCAAAATGCCTACTCGGAAAAGTTCGTGGCTGCGGTTTGATGAGGTGGTGAGAAGAAGCACGTGGAATGAGTACAGGCGTTTTTAAGAACTTTTCTAAGAGCGACTACAACGCTGAAGGTGCACAAATCCGATGGTCCGACAATCAGACCAAATTCTTTACAGAATTAGAAACGTACAGTATTTTCATTTTATTTTTCTGCCAATTTTCACTAGTATCTCCCCTTAAAACGGTATTTTGTAATACGCATGATCCCTTATGTTAATGTAGGCCTATTTAGTGTTTATAAAGCTGTTACAATGTCTGTGTACACAAAGACCACCAGATCTGCAAGTCAAATCCATTTTACGATGTTTTAAATAAGTGTCACAATTTGCAAGTCAATTTCTTCTCTGCTTCTTCATTTCCTCGCTCATTTCAAAAACTCTCAAGAGCTGGCCAAGGTATTTACATCTTTAGAAGCTGTTCCACCTTAGTTGGAACATGATCTACAAAGTTTGCGCAGGCAACCTGAGGGGTTAGGGTAAGGATCCTTAGCAATTGCCGTGTCCTTGTAACTGCTTATAATTCGTTACTACCCTTAATGAAAATATTAGCCCTGAGTCGGAGATAAATTCACGTACAGCTCCTTAAACTAACTAATTCACTCACTGGCTCTATCGATCCCGTAGATTCATGGCAGCGCGGACATAAACTCTCCATACATCCCTATCCTGTGTTAATGTTTTCCAATCATCCCCTGCATAATCTACTTCCCTCAAATCATGGATAATGTTATTCTCCCACCTCATACAGCTCCATAAAACTTGAGTAAATAAGAATAAAGTTTCTTCTTCTTCTTCTTCGGCATTCCCCCACTTATAGGTTTGCCATCTTCAGTTTCATTTATCTCTATCATTCCAATCTCCTTCCTCCAAATTCCTATCTTCCATTATAGTTCTGACATAAGTTTTCCATTTCCATCATGGTCTGCCACATTTATTTCCTCCATGGGGTGACCATTGATATATATTTTTTGGTCATTTTTCATCTTCCATTCTGTGTACATGGACATACCATTTAAATGTTTGATTTTCAATCCTCTTAACAACAGATGTGGCGACATTCATTTCTCTCCAAAGGAATTTATTTCTTATTTTATCCTGTCTTATTTTTTGAAGGCTTCTTCTAAGATAATCAAATTAATCTGTTCTGATATTATTCTTTTGTAATTCCGTCAGGGACCAAGTTTCACTTCCATATGACAAAATATTCTGTATTATTCTCATAAATTTTCATTTTAGTTTCCTTTGAAATATTTCCAAATTATTCCATGCAATATTTTAGGTGCATTTTTTGCCATTGCAATTTTAGTTTTTACATTTCTTTCACATGTACATGAACATGTAATTATTGATCCAAGATATTTAAAACTTTCGCATTAGTTTATTTTCCTTGTTTCTAGTATGAGGTCATCCACATCCTTTCCCAAACACATATATTCTGTTTTCTGTAAATTTATATTCAGTCCCCATTTTGTATATTCTTCCATATATTATTTATCATATATCTCATATCATCTGCATCCCCTGCAAAAAATTATTTGATCTGCAAACAATAATGAAAGTAGTATTTTCCCTCCTTTAGGAATACCCATTTCAGAACATTTTTATACCATAAATTAAGAGCCTGATCTTAATAAATGTTAAAAAGAATTGGTGATTGTTTTTTCATAATATTATTAGATAGTATTCATGTTATTGTTATAATAATTAAATGCCACTTCACACTATAAACGTTCCGCTTTCGATATTTGTCCTTCTGAAAGCATGTTTTACTTCCTATATATCCGTTTTCTTTAGTTTAGTTACACATTTTTAATGTAATTCTCCCACCTCATTCTTAGTCTGTCAACTGGGTGTTTTTCTCTGTTTTCCTACAAGAAACTTCCATGCTCCTCCATCATTCCCTATTCGTGATACATATCCTGCATATCACTGTCTACGAGACTTAACTATTTACTATATGGTTTCCTATAAAGATCATGTAGCTCACTGTTATGTAGTCTTCTCCATTCGCTTGTTTGTTCATATTAATTTTTTTAAATGTAATACACCATGGATACACAGTGTATGAGGAAGTTTATGGTGTGGCCGCTAATGGGAATAATAGACGAATTATTATATTTATACCATCTTCTAAAATTGGTATGATATTAGATCCCACAATCCGTTTTGAAACTCATAGTGGCCAACCTGAGGAATACTAACTCTGAAAAGAAAGCCATATATGAGCCAACAGTTGACTGTTACAAATATAAATACCAATTAGATAGTATAACTCTCACAGGATTGATGATCGGGGCAAGAGGTACTATACCAGGATTCTTAGCTAAATTTTGAAATTTCTTAGATTTGGACAGAGTGTATCTTTCTAAAATTGCCATCGCTGCCATTAGAGAGTCAATTTCAATTTTGAGAAACTATCTTTACAAAATATCTATTTTATAGAATATACTTCAATTACTATTTGAAATTTTTAATGCATTTTGTATTTCATCAATTTCGAAAAGTAATTGTCTGCATCACTTTGTCCTTGTGGCACTCCTGTAATGAGGAAAGTTTTATATAATAAAATGGAGTTGATTTTCAGAAGTGTTCAATGAGCTGTTATAAAGCAAGTGACCCATTAATGTTATTCTCCCTTTATAATTCTATTTTCTTTTGTTTACAGCTCATCTGACTTCTTGATCAACAAAAGACAACTTTCCGGATAAAAGAGCAACCACTTGGTGAGTATAAACTGATCTAATCAACTATAATTTATGGGAAATCTCCTTGATATGTCCTTGAGAGACTTCTCAATTAAAAGAATGAACAGCATGCTGATATATATATATATATATATATATATATATATATATATATATATCCATCCATAGTAATTCTGCCTGAAGGCAGGTCCTTCACTGGAATCATAGCATTTTCACGCTATGATTGCAGCTTTACTAGGCAATTACAGGTGTGGTAGCTTCCCGTTGCTTTCCACACCGGTGAATGATGATAATGATAAGGATGATGATGATGATGATGGCCATATGATTTCGGGGACCGTTTGGGCCTTAATGTTTCCTGACATTTGCCTTACAGGTGAGGAAAAACCCCGATAAAAACCTCACCCAGAATAACTGCCGCGACCGGGGATCGAACCCTATATATACCAGGAAGAGGGGTTTGGCTAGAGGCTGGTAACCTCTACTAGTAAAAAATAACTTACTCATAAACTTCAGCAGAAGAAAAGCCGGATTGATAAACCTTATGACGACCACAGCAAGAAAAAGTATAAAAAGAGTTTTGGAATACATGACCAGCTTAAAATAGCGACTGGGAATGTCAGAGGCTTGGGAAGCAAAGAATTCGAACTAACAAAAGAAATGAAAAATAAAAATAGAAATATATTAGCTGCCTCAGAAAAAAAGAAAAAATTGAAAGGATCACAAATGATAAATGATATGATGATGTTTTACAGTGGAGTAAGTCAGAAAGAAAGAGCGAAAGCAGGAGAGGCGATATTTGTGGATAAGAAATGGGAATCCAAAATAGACACGTATAATTGTATTAACGAAAGAATAATGACAATGCGATTTAAGCATAATAGAGGACATATGACAATTATAGCAATATATGCACCGGAGGAAGGGAGAGATGAAGAAACAAAAACATTTTATACTACTCTACAAAAGGAAATAAACAAGAACGACATAATAATATTATTAGGGGATCAACCTGTGGCAAATGTAATTGGGATCCACGGAGAAAATGTCATAAATAAAAATGGACAAGAATTAAAACAATTCGCATTTTTAATGATTTTAAAATAACAAATACATTTTATAAGAAAAAAGATATTCACAAATACACATGGTCAGCACGAGGTTTCGTTCACTGATAGATTATGTGTTAATCAATAAGAAAACATCGTCATTATTAACAGATACGAGAGTATTTAGAGGAAGTGATATCTATTCAGATCACTATTTAGTAATCTCAAAAATAAATATATTAGCGAGATGGAAGAAAACTAAAAACAAATATAGAAATAAAGAGACCACATTCAAAGTACATTTATTACAAGATAAAAGTATACAAAATCCGTATCAGAATAGGCTAAATGAACAATTAATATTAAAACATATTTCCGAAGAAATAATGGGATAATATAAAAGAAAGCATTGATAAAGCAGCATATGAGGCATTAGGAACAAAATATAAAATATATAACAAGAAGGGTTTAAGAATATGGAATGAAGAATTAGAGAGGATAATAAAAGATAAAAAAGAGGTTTATCACAAATATTTACAGAATAGAACACTAGAATTAAGAGCTGAATACAAACATAAAAGTGCAATAGCCAAAAGAGAAATTAAAAAAGCACACAAAGTCAATTGGGATAGATATATAAGCAGACTAGAATACGATATACATGGGCAACAAAAAATAGCCTATAAAGTAATGAAACATCTAAATAAACAAGAAAAAGATACAATACAGATCAATGTAATTGAGGAGAAACAATGGGAAGAACATTATAAAAAACTGTGGTATAATGAAAATAAAATAACTAAAGATAACATATATGAGTGTGAGATAGGAATAGATATGATAACAATGGAAGAATTAGAAGAAGTACTGAAAACAACCAAGAACATAAAGGCAGCTGGAATAGACGGAATTAATATGGAATTAATAAAATGTGGAGGATTTTTTTTTTAAACTGAGATTATTACATTTTTTAAATTTATGTTAGAAACAAGCAACAATACCAGAAACCTGGACAACAGCAATAGTACAATCTATTTTTAAGAAAGGAGAACGTAACGACTGCAAACAACTACAGAGGAATAAGCATTTTAACTGCAGGCTATAAAATATACTCAAGAATCTTAACATTTAGGTTAAAACAAATAGCAGAGGTAATGTTAACAGAAGAACAAAGTGGATTCAGACCAGGGCGTTCATGTATGGATAATATATTTACGATAAAAGAATTTATAAACAAAAGAAGAGAATATAACAAGGAAACACACATAGCTTTTATTGATTTTGTCAAGGCATTTGATAAAGTAGACAGAGGAAAACTTTGGACAATTTTAAAAGAAAAAGGAATTCCGAAACACTTAATAGCAGCTATAAAGAGTTTGTACTGGAACACAAATTTTGTTATAAAAACTAGAAATGAAGTAAGTAAAAATAAAATTCATACTAATCAAGGAGTTAAACAAGGATGCAGTATCTCTCCAGTTTTGTTTAACCTATACATCAATGATATAATAAAAAAATGGAACGAAGAAACAAATAAAGGAATAAAATTAGATAAAACACACTACTTGAAAACATTATTATACGCTGATGACCAGGTAATAATAGCAAATACGGAAGACGAACTTCAAAGGAATATTTTTAAACTACATAATATATGTGAACAATATAATCTCAAAATATCCATAGAAAAAACTAAGGTAATGGCATTCCAAGGGAAAAATCAAATCAGATCCAAAATAGTAATAGGAAACAAAATCATAGAACAGGTGAACCATCTCAATTATCTAGGATGTGACATTTCATTTAATTATGATAATGATATAACTAATAAAATAGCAAAATTCCAGGGAATATGTGGTACGATAAAACGATCACTAAATAACAAAACAACAAGAGAGACCCAATTGAAATTTTATAAAACGTTGGCAGTACCGGTACTGCTCTATGGTTCAGAAGCCTGGATACATAAAAAACAAGATCTAAGTAGGATAACGGCGGCAGAAATGAAATTTTTGAGATCTGTTAAAGGGTGCACTAAGGAAGACAGAATCAAGAACACAGAAATAAGACAGGAACTTGAAATATTTGCAATAACTGATAAAATAGATACATATAGACAAAAATGGAAGCAACACATAGACAGAATGAATGAAGATAGATATCCAAAACAAATAACAAAATACATACCTAAAGGCACCTGAGATGTGGGCAGACCTAGAAAGAGATGGGCTGAAGTCGGAACGGGTCAGCAGACCTAATCGTGAATGCAGATGATGATGATGATATATATATATATATATATATGTACACACCAGGGGTTTCCAAGCTTCTTGTATACACGACTCTTTTAGCGAATTCTGATGGCGTGCGGCTATTAAAGTTGTTCTCATTAAAAATTTTACAAATCCTCATCGATCCTTTGTAGACATCGAAAATCACCATGACATATATATATGTCTACCGCTGTGGTCTCGAGGTAGCGTGCTGCCTTGTCACGCAGCGGGCCCGGGTTCGATCCCGGTCGGGGCAGTTTTTCTGCGTGAGGTTTTTATCGGGGTTTTTCCTCACCTGTAAGACAAATGTCAGAAAAACTTTAAGGCCCAAACGGTCCCCGAAATCATATGGTCATCATCATCATCAACCTTATCATTATCATAATCATTATCATCATCATCCTTCACCGGTGTGGAAAGAAACGGGAAGCTACCACACCTAAAATTCCCTAGTAAAGCTGCAAGCATAGCATGAAAATTCTATGATTGCAGTGAAGGACCTGCCTTCGGGCAGAATTACTATGGATGGATATACAGGGCAAGTCAAAATGTTGTGCAGGTTTTCAGAAATTTATTATGTGAAATGTAATGAACATATAATATTGTGAGACATATTGTATGAAAGGTAAACTCTCAAAGTTTTTTTTTAAATATTCACAGATGTTCTATGTGAGCGCCTTTTGTTACACGACAGATGTCAAACCGATATTCAATCTCTTGCCAAACTTTCTGTAGCAGTCCGCGGTCGATATCAGCAATGGCTGCTGTGATGCGGGCACGCAGTTCATGCAGTGTTGTTGGAAGTGGTGGTACGTAAACATGATCCTTTACAAGACCCCACATGAAGAAATCACACGGGGTTAGATCTGGTGAACGAGGTGGCCAATGAATGAGTTGTTGATCACCCTGAGATGCACGGCCTATCCAGCGTTGTGGTAAAGCCGTATTCAAATGGTCTCGAACACTGCCATGGTAATGTGGAGGGGCACCATCCAACTGCAGAATGAAATCTGGACTATCCGCTTCAAGCTGCGGAAGGAGCCATTGTTGTAGCATATCAAGGAAAACATGTCCGTTCACAGTACGTTCATGAAAGAAAAAGGGCCCATAAACCTTTGCATGGGAAATGGCACAAAAGACATTCACTTTCGGAGAATCGCGTTGATGTTCCAGAGTTGCATGGGGGTTACCAGTTCCCCAAATCCTTACATTGTGTCTATTCACTTTTCCTGAAAGGTGGAAAGTGCGCTTCATCACTGTAAACTACCCTCTCATGGAACTCATTCTCTTCCATTAATGCGAGAAAATCAACACAGAAGGACGCTCGCAAAGCATAATCGGCGGGTTTTAAGGCTTGAACCAGTTGCAAGTGGTAGGGTTTCATCTGTAAACGTTTCCGGAGAATCCGCCATACAGTTTTTTGTGGTAGTTGAAGTTCTGTCGCTCCCCGGTAGGTGGATTTCTGTGGACTCCGCACGAAGCATGTGCGAACGCGTTCGACTGTCTCTTCACTCGTCGACGGACGGCCAGTCGATTTTCGTTTACAGATACAGCCTGAATCCCTAAATTGTGTGTACCACTTACGAATGGATCTCCCATCCGGCGGGTCTTTATCGTATCTGGTACGGAAATGTCGTTGAACACTAGTCACAGAGTTGTTTACATGGTAATCAAGCACACAGAAAGACTTCTGATCCCCAGTCAACGCCATTTTCCTTTACTGCTCTGCTGTTGACATCTTGCGGGTGAACGCGGAACTTTAGAAGTGGACAACTAAACTTTGAGAGTTTACCTTTCATACAATATGTCTCACGATATTATATGTTCATTACATTTCACATAATAAATTTCTGAAAACCTGCACAACATTTTGACTTGCCCTGTATATATATATATATATATATATATATATATATATATATATGCTATATAACTCACTGGCAATATCAAACCCCTAGGATCATAGCGCATGGTTATAAACTCTCCATACAGTCCTATCCTGAGCTAATGTTTTCCAATCATTCCCTGTATAATCTACTTCCCTCAAATCATAGCTAAATGTTATTTTCCCATCTCATGCTCGGTCTATCAACTGGGAGTTTTCCCTCTGGTTTTCTTACAAGAAGCTTCCATCCTCCTCTTTTATTCCCCATTCGTGCCACATGTCCTGTCATCGAAGTTTACCACACTTATAGTTCGTCTGGTTTAACTTTGAAGAAATTTGTAGAAAGAGACAACTGTGCACTCATCTCTCTCACTCGCACCAGTGTTGACGGATTTCTTCACCAGATGTTAATAGGGGTAAAGGGAAGACGAAAACTGACAACAGGGTGGGTACTTTTCTTTTGTAACTGCAGGAAAGCGGTCAAGGATCTACCTTTATTTCTCCATCTCTCTCTTTGCCAAGTTAAGCCAGATTTACAATAACACTTCTTATTACATCTACTTTCCTGTAAAGATCACTGTTATGTAATCATATATCTGTCTCGTCTCGTTGTTGAAAAAAATTTGTTTAAAAATATACCCTACATTTATTTAAGACGTACTATGAGCACTAATCAGACAAAAAAAATCATGTACACAATAACATAAAAATCTCAGTTTCATAAAAGAACATACTGAGTTGTTTCTAAATGAATCGATTCATCTGTTGTGTGATTAATATTTTCGGCTTCTAGTCTACAGAAGTTTAATTCCCATGGCTGATGCAAGTGCTAGAAATAGAGGAAAGATAAAATAATACAGAAGAAAGGAAGAAAATATAATAATATAAGAATACTCACCTTGTATAGAGTTGGAAATCGACGCCTTGTTGTCCTATGGGCTTTCTGACAGCACTACCTAGCAGGAATACACCCACAGCCAGCACCCCTGTTGTAGAGAGAAAAAGATTTTTGTTAATTAATTACATATACCACTGATAACACGGGTTCAGCCTTGTGGCCCATGTCAGGATTCCAAGAAATCTTCGCAATGTGTTCTAGAACGTCCAAGTTTTCTTCTTCCTATTGGTTCGCACACTAACTCACTGGCACAATAGAACCCGGAGACACTAAGTTGAAACGAAAGTGATTTGAAAAGGAGTCTATTAATCATCGTTTGTCCAGGAGATGATTTATTTGTGTAAAATAATTCCAACTATAATATTTTTAATAATTATATTCTTAATATTCTGTTGTTATTGTTATATTATATTACATTACATTACATTACATTACATTACATTATATTATATTATATTATATTATATTATATTATATTATATTATATTATATTATATTACATTACATTATTTAATTATATTATTTATATTATATTATATTATATTATATTAGATTATATTATATTAAATTATCTTACATTACATTACATTACATTACATTACATTACATTATATTATATTATATTATATTATATTATATTATATTATATTATATTATATTATATTATATTATATTACTTATATTACATTACATTACATTACATTACATTACATTACATTACATTCATTACATTACATTACATTACATTACATTACATTACATTACATTACATTACATTAACATACATTACATTACATTACATTACATTACATTATATATATTATATTATATTACATTACATTACATTAAATTATTATTTATTAGATTATATTATATTATATTATATTATATTATATTATATTATATTATATTATATTTATTATATATTTTTTTTCATTTATTTTTTTTTCAGCATGGCCCCATTACCGTAGTATATTACATGCATAACATAACAAACATAAAATCAGATAACATAACATTACATAACATCACATATTTGGTTTTTGTTTACATGTTTTTTTTTTTATCTTCGTCACTTTGTTAATCAGTCATTTTTCGTACACTATTGTTTTTATATATTTTTAAAATGTCTTAATATTTTTGTATTAGGTCTTTCTCCGTCACAGCGGCATGTTCCTCCTTCTTTGCTGATTTCTTCTTTCAACTTATTTCTAGAATGCTGCTGCAATTCACAATTATAAAGCAGATGTTCTACATTTTGAATTGCTTTTCTACATGGACAGGTTGCGTTGTTTAATATTCCAATACGCTAAAGATGGGATTTTTTTTTTTTCCATGACCAGTTACCATTTCAGAAAATTCTGGAGTTATTGATTCACATTTAAGTTTTAATCTGTCTCTGACTGATGGGAAGTACTTCTTATCTGTTGGTCCTTTATCTTCGTTGTCCCATTCGTTCTGCCATTTAATGGTTCCTTCTTCTTTTATTTGGGCAACTATTGATGATTAGGTTATTTTTTATATTCTTTACGTTTACGCTGGTTTCTGTTGCAGCTTGTTTTGTCCAATTGATCTGCCATTTCATTCCCATTAATTTCCAACATGTGATTTTATCCAGCCGAAATGTACTATCCATTTTGTTCCCTGAGTTTTGCTATTTTTGTCTTATTTTTGATATGATGTATCCCTGTTTGAAGTTGTTTTTTAATTAGGTCGGAGAGTAACTTGCCTATCTGTATAACCTGCAACAAAACTTTTTCAGGGCTTTTGGTCAATTGTTATATTGCTTCTAGAGCTTTAAGAATTCCATTGTTCACTTGGTTTTTGAGCAACGAGGACAGTTTGGCTTTATGTATGCTCTAATTTTCCGTTTTCAAGATAACTGCGCAGCCCCTACCATTCCTTGGATTTACTGCCCATAGTGTATATTTGATTTTTTAGTTTTCGATTCTCATGCGCCCACATTGGTTCTTTCTCCGGCTGTGGCCACTCCTCCTTTTTGAGTGGTGTGTCAGTTTGTGTGGTCATCGTGTATGGCTCTATAAACTGGGCTGTTTTTTGTATAATATAGTTATGGTTTAATTTCTGCTAAGATTTCCCGATACTTCATATGGAATGTTTATAGGCTTGGCTATGGTGACATTTATAATTTTTTGAACCCTCTTCAACTTTTAATTTTTTTGTTTTCTTTAAATTCGTTCCTCCCATATTGGGGCCCCATATGTTAACATAGCCAAGATGCTCCATTGTATATAGTCCTAATGTTAGACCCAGTCCACACTGCAATCTAGCCTGCCTTCTAAAAGTTATTAGGCTTCATAGCCTTGTAGTGTTATTTCTCAATGTGTTATCAAAGCTTAGTTGCAATTAAAGTGGATTCCAGATATTTATTTCTTGAACTTGCTTGAGCGTCATGGTTGACGTATACACTGATATTTTTTATTAATTGAGGTCTTTTCGTGATATTAACATTGCTGTGGACTTGGATTAATGAATGTGATTTTGTTATGGTTAGCCCAGAATTTATTTTTTTATGTCAGTATTTGCGAAATTTCTGCCTCATTGTCGTAACTCCTGTTGAGAGAAGTATTAGGTCGTCAGCGAAGCGATAACAGGAGAGGATTTGAGAAGTTAAGATGGTCAACAGGAGTTGTACATGATAGTCCAAAAGCAAGGGGCCGGCTACAGGAGCCGGGGGCAGCCGGGGGGACGGCCGGGAGAACGCGAAGGGGGAGGCAGGGAGGAACAGGGCAGAGCGGGCGCGGAACGAAGGAGAGGATAGGAGAGGAGAGGAGAGGAGCGGAGAGGAGAGTAGAGGAGAGGAGAGGATAGGGCGGAGAGGAGAGGAGAGGAGAGGAGAGGAGAGGAGAGGAGAGGATGAGGAGAGAGAGGAGAGGGAGAGGAGAGGAGAGGAGAGGAGAGGACAGGAGAGAGAGGAGAGGAGAGGGGGAGAGGAGAGGAGAGGAGAGGAGAGGAGAGGAGAGGAGAGGAGGTAGATGCGACAGGACAGGACAGGACAGGGACATGCAGGACAGGGACCGAGAGGAGAGGGTGAGGAGAGGAGAGGAGAGGAGAGGAGAGGAGAGGAGAGGAGAGGAGAGGAGAGGAGAGGAGCGGAGAGGACAGGAAGGACAGGAGGAGACAGGGAGATGGACAGGAGAGGAGAGGAGAGGAGAGGAGAGGAGAGGGAGAGGGAGATGGAGAGGAGAGGAGAGGAGAGGGGAAGGAGAGGAGAGGAGAGGAGAGTAGAGGGAGAGTGAGAGGAAGGAGAGGAGAGGAGAGGAGCAGGAGAGGAGAGGCGAGGAGAGGAGAGGAGAGGAGAGGCGATGACAGGACAGGACAGACAGGACAGGACAGGACAGGACATGACAGGACAGAAAGGAAAGGACAGGACAAGGAAAGGGAAAGGACAGGCAAGGACAGGACGAGGACAGGAGGAGAGGAGAGGAGGAGAGGAGAGGAGAGGGGAGGAGATGGAGAGAGGAGGAGAGGAGAGGAGAGGAGAGGAGAGTGATGCGGAGGAGAGGAGAGGAGAGGAGAGGAGAGGAGAGTAGAGGAGAGGAAGGAGAGGAGATTAGATTATATTATATTTATATGATATTAGATTATATATATATTATATGATATTATATTATTGTCTATTATATATATTACCTAGTAATTAATTATATGATATTATATTATATTATATTATAATATTATAATTATTTTATATTATATATATTATATTATTCTTATTATATTATATTATATTATATATTTATATTATTATATTAATGTATATATTATCTATTATATTCTAGTATCTAATTATTGTCCCCCGCTGGTGGTCGCGGAGGTAGCGTGCTGCCTTGTCATGCAGCGGGCCCGGGTTCGATCCCCGGTCGGGGCAGTTTTCCTGGGTGAGGTTTTTATCGGGATTTTTCCTCACCTGTAAGACAAATGTCAGGAAAACTTTAAGGCCCAAACGGTCCCCGAAATCATATAGCCATCATCATCATCCTTATCATTATCATCACCATCATCATCCTTCACCGGTGTGGAAAGCAATGGGAAGCTACCACACCTACAATTTCCTAGTAAAGCTGCAAGCGTAGCATGAAAATGCTATGATTGCAGTGAAGGACCTACCTTCGGGCAGAATTACTATGGAATGGATGGATTAAGTGCTATGATGTCTCCTGTCATTACCCTTATTATTACCCACTATTAATATTATTATATTTATTATTATTATTATTATTGTTATTATTATTATTATCTTCTTCTTCTTCCTCTACGCATGAAAGCTGGCAGCTTGTTGCGTGTTCATTATCATTATCAATATTATTATTATCATTATCATTATTATTATCATCATTATCATTATCATCATTGTTATTATTATTATTATTATTATTATTATTATTATTATTATTATTATTATTATTATTATTATTATTATTATTATTATTATTATTATTATTATTATTATTTGTTACAAACTGATAGTCTATAAGTCCGTAGTCGTTTACATTTATTTATTTATTTATTTATTTTTAATTCATGTTAATTACTAAGATTGGTTGGAGAAACCCCTCAATGATGAGGAAAATTCTCAAAATGAAAAACGAATTATTATTATTATTATATTATTATTATTTTTATTTTTATTATTGTTAAATTATATATTGTTGGAAAAGCCAAATTTCTTCCGGGTGACGTAAAACCATTGTATTGCGGTAGCAGTTCGATTTCTCCCAATTTTCAAAATTTTGTCATAGACTAGTTGTTCCTGCAGTACGGGATTCGATCGGGATTGAACCTGTGACCCTCAGAATTTCATGAACCCGTTCCAGTTGTTGAGAGTAAACATCCGCATCGACTGTATGTCCCTTAAAAACAAACTCCCAGTGAATCACACCTTCAGGCACACGTGACATTAAAACCGACATTACGTATTAGACAACATAATATTGCCGATGATTTGAGAGTTATAAATTATCCCGACAACATTGGCTCAGGATAGGGGTATATGGGGAGCTTTGTTAGCGCGGTCATGAACCTCCTGTTTCAATATTGCCAATGAGTGACAGCAGTAGAATATTACAAATTGCCACTCCAAATGATTACGGTTTATACAACTAACTAACTAACTCAGTGGCACTATCGAACCCGTAGGTTCATGGCAGCGCGGACATAAGCTCTCCACATATCCCTATCCTGAGCTAATGTTTTTTCAATCATCCCTTGTATAATCTACTTAAGTCTAATCATGGTTGATGTTATTCTCCCACATTATACTTCCTTAACCTACTGGGCGTTTTCATTCTGATTTTCCTACAAGAAGCTTCCATGCCCCTCTTTAATCCCCCTTTAATGCCACATGTCCTGCTCATCACAGTCTACCGGACATAACTGTTTTTTTCCTACTATTATAACAAATAGTGACTTTTAGTTCGTAGTTACTAGGTAACAAAACCTATACTTTATATTCTAACAAAACACAAAACACACTAAAAAACATAAAATGCAGGTTCAACAAAACGTAAAATACAATTAAAAGTAAAGTAAAGTGTTCCCACTACAGGCCTCGGGAGGCCCTTGGGGTAGTGGGATGTTAAGGCTCCCACTTTTACTAGACAATCGGCACTTGATGTCAGCCGGGTTGTCAGCACTGCGTGACTGCCGCCTTTACCCCCAGAACAAGCATCTGGTACTCATTTCCGTTAGAGGCTGAGTCGACCCCAGGGCCATAGTGCCGCCAGAAGGTTCGGGTCAGTTTAAAAATACTGACCCCACCAGGACTCGAACCCTCGACCTTCCGGCTTGTAGCGTATGGCCTTAACCACTACCCTACGGCGAAAATGTCTGAACGTAGATAAAATATTGTAGACAACACGTTACAAAATTAGGTTAAGTAACTCACTTCACTCTCTTCGGTCGTGTTCTAACTTCAGTATCTCGTTACTAATCATCTGTTTTTTGGAACTAGTTGTCTAAATAACTATTATTAGATTTGGTTTGTAGTTTATACGTGTAACTCAAATATTAGAATAGTGTTTCTATTGACACATTTTCAAGTCTGATTGCCATGAAAAGGCCTATTTTTATTTATTTTGATTACTTGCATGGAATATTACACGGTTCAACGATTCATAAAATACTCCCCAATTGAAAAGTTGCACGCGGTTTTGAATTTCTGTGCCCGCATTTGTATTCGCTCAACTGAATAAATTCATCCGATTGAATGTAATTTCCATATCAAAGTTTCAAGTGTATTTCATTATGACTTTTTTGCATTCCTAATTTTTCCAATGCAGTTTTAGGGGAAATTAGATGAATATTGTAATGATACTCTTAACCCATTCGCCTCGCACGACGACTTCTGGCCGTGTCTATTTTACGATCGTCAAATCTTAACATGAGCAACAGTCGACTCCCATAGGCCTATATTTCCAACATCATTTGAATGATCTGGGATACAATGTGCCATATAGAAAAAGCGAAGTCATCGCAAAAAAATACATTTAAGGGCTTAGGGCAATAACATGATAAGCCACATACTGTTATTTCTGAGATATCCATCCATCCATCCATCCATAGTAATTCTGATCGAGGACAGGTCTTTCACTGCAGTCATAACATTTTCATGCTATGCTTTGAAGCTTTACTAGGGAATTATAGGTGTGGTAGCTTCCCGTTGCTTTCCACACCGATGAAGGATGATGACGATGATGATGGTCGGATGATTTTCGGAGACCGTTGGGCCCTAAGCTTCCTGGTCTTACAGGTGAGGAAAAACCCCGAAAATCCTCACCCAAGAGCCTGTCCCGACCGAGAATCGAACCCGGGCCCGCTGCGTGACAAGGCAGCACGCTAACTCGAGACCACAGCGGTGGACTTCTGAGATAGGCCTATAAGGATTTTAATGTTTCAAAAAATTATAAATACTAATTGTGCAGTGTTGTTGTTAATACATTGTGTGTCTACATGTTTTAACTCATCACTGGCGCACTTACAAATGATTTTATGGATATTTCAATACATTTATATGCTTTTATATGCAGATATCTCATTTCTTAACACAAGGTGGCTTATCATGTTATTGACCTAAGCCCTTCAATCTAATTATATGTGTAAAAAAGTGAAGTGATCCCACTACAGACCTCAGGAGGCCCTTGGGATACCCACTTTTTCTTGACAATCAGCACTTAATGACAGCCGGGTTGTAAGCCCTGCGTAAAGGCCGTCTTTACCCCCAGAACAAGTGTCTAATACTCATTTCCATTAGAGGCTGAGTCGACCCCAGGGCCATAGTGCCGCCAGAAGGTTCGGGTCAGTTTAAATATCCTGTCCACACCGGGACTCGAACCCTCGAACTTTAGGCTTGTAGGGCAGTTCCTTACCACTACGCTACGGCGTACCCCTAATTATATGTGTGGCACCATAAATAGATTCTCAAGGGAGAAAGGAGACACTTTTAAAACTATGTTATATATAAAACAAAGGCAGTTCAAACACTACTCTATGGTTGTATATAATTGTATGGATCTTAACAAATAACCAGAACGAAAATAGAAACTTCAGAAATGAGGTGTTTGAGAGGTTATACAATAGCAGATCGGAAACTAAATATATAACTAAATATATTCAAGGTATTAGATTAGATAGGATTGCACAATACAAATACGAATCAATGGACCACATCAATGCAATGGATAACAACAAAATCCCGATGATTCTTCACTACAATAGGACGAAATAATTAGGAAGACTCAGTACAAAACGGACAGACCAATTCTAACATGAGATCAGAACAGAACTTAATGTCTAATCTTTTATGCCGATAACTAACTAAGTAACTCACTGGCACTATCTAACCCGAAGGTTCATGGCCGCGCGGACATAAGCTATCCATACATCCATATCGTGAGCTAATGTTTTCCAATCATTCCCTGTATAATCTACTTTCCTCAAATCATAGTTAATGTTATTCTCCCATCCCATTCTTGGTCTACCAACTGGGCGTTTTCCGTCTGATTTTTTACAAAAAGCTTCCATGTATGTCTTTAATTCCCCATTCGTGCCACATGTCCTGCCTATCGCAGTCCACGATACTTAACTGTTCTTATTATATATGACTTCCTATAAAGTTCACTGTTATGTAGTCTTCTCCATTCACCTGTCTGTTCATCTCTCTTTGGTCCAAGAATTTTCCTAAGTAGGCCCTACTTTATTCTCAAATACTCGTAATCTCCTTTCCTCCCTTTAAGTAAGAGTCCATGTTTCGCATCCATATAATATAACTGGTAGAATAATAGTTTTTATATATTTTCAGTTTAACGTTTTTTGAAAGGAGTTGGGACATCAAGAGTCCCTGCAATGCACAATAGCATGCATTTCCAGAATTGAGCCTATGTCTAATTTCTTTGTGCATCTCATTCCTCTTTGTGATTATTGTTCCCACATATTTGAATTCAGCCACTTCCTCAAAATATCCTTGATGATGATGATGATGATGATTTGAATATCCTTGAGGACGTGATTTACTGAAAACCATCATCAACATGTCAAGTAGTGGGCCTAGTGGCCTGTTACGGTCCCCAACCATCTCTTGTGAAGCTTTAGAGTGAGGTAACAACATTACCAAGACACTGGACTCTATCTCCTGATGTCGATGTAGATCAAAGGTGTAATATAGTAGTCAGAAGGAGAAGAAATGTTATACTGAAATCATATGGTTGTGAATAACATTCCATCTGTGTTTCCCACAACTAACGACCCTAATATCCTGAACTGTGACATGGAATTCAAATACCTGTGAGGAATATTTAGGCCTGCAAACAGGAATAAGATAGAGATTATTAAATATAGACTCAATTCTGAAAACGCATGATACTATGCATTACAAGGTCTATTTTCTCAATAAAAGTTAAACTAAAAATAGTCATAAGTAATGCCAGGAGTGATTTAAAATTTATCTTGACTATTTAACTCAAGCCTTAAATGGGAGTCAATAACCAATCACGTTACAGTGATTTTTTATTTTCAACCAATCACAGCCGTGTTTCACCTCGCTCTTTATCGATTTATCTTTATCAGCTCCTGCTTTTGTGGTAAAGAAAGCTCCTCCTTTTTAATGTTCTGAACAGGTCAAAGCATTATTTTTCTCCAACAAATACATTGAATATAGCAAATAATGAAAAGAGTCCTTGATTTTACTGAGTTGTTTACTAAAAAAATAATTAAATAACCCGTAATGTTGATTATGATATATAGTTTGACGTGTTTCATTATTTCTCCACTTGGGTGCACTCTTACAATATTGCGATCTTATTTGGCAATAAGTAATAAGATCAAGGTGCAGTGAATGAACATAACCTCACATTTCTGATTTGTTTTCAAACATCGCCGTTTACATTAAATATATAAATATTTTAAAATAACAATAGTTAAACAATGATTTGTGAGTAAACAGCTCACTTCGTGAGTCGTGATTTTATCGATAATTTGGAAATCACTCGTGGCATTACTTATGAGAATTTGGAAATCAAGAGTGGCAATTGTTAGGACTATTTAACGAATAAAATTAAGCTGTTTACTCACAAATCATTGTTTAACTTTGGTTATTTTAAAATATTTATGTATTTAATGTAGGCTAAACGGCGGTGTTTGAAAACAAATCAGAAATGTGAGGTTATGTGCATTCACTGCAACTAGATCATATTATTTATTGCCAAATAAGATCGCAATATTGTAAGAGTGCACCCAAGTGGAGAAATAATGAAACACGTCAAACTATATATCATAATCAACATTACGGGTTACAAAGAGAAATCAATAATGATCGAGGTGAAACACAACTGTCATTGGTTGTGAAACAAAATTCATTGAAACGTGATTGGTCATTGACTAGCATTTGTGGCATGAGTTAAATAGTCTATAGGCTATAAATTACTTACGTCTATTCTTCCAGTTATATGGATACGAAACATGGACTCTTAATTTAAGGGAGGAGAAAAGGTTACGAGTATTTGAGAATTAAGTTCTTAGAAAAAAAATTGGACCAACGAGAGATAAACATACAGGTGAATGGAGAAGACTGCATAACAGTGAGCTACATGATCTTTATAGGAAGCCAGATATAATAACAACAGTTAAGTGTCGTGTATTGCAATGGGCAGGACATGTGGCACGGAATGAAAGATAGGCATCAAACTCCTTGTAGGAACACCCAAGGGAAAGGCATAGTAGGTAGGCCAAGAATGAGGAGGGAAAATGACATTAACTATGATTTAAGGGAAGTACATTATACAAGGAATAATTTGAAAACGTTAGCTCAGGATAGGAATGTATGAAGAGCTTATGTCCCCGAGGTCATGAACCTATAGGTTCGATATTACCAGTGAGTTAGTTAATTAATAAGGTGGCCTGTTAAATAAATCAATATCTACTGTAGCATGAAAGAAGTGTATTTAGAATTTTCAGTGCTGGATGTCGAACAGGTGTTGGTTTCGCAGTTTTATCGCTGTGGTGCAGAGTTTCAACACTTGTAGCAAGTTTTATTGCTGTATTGTGCTACCATATAATTGAAATTTAATGGTCATTTAAAGAAACTGCAAATGGAACTAAAGAAATAAGCACTAAATTGACAACTTCTTTATTAATGTCTCATTAATATCTCATTTGCTTTCTGATCAAGTAATTTATACACTAGGATTAGACCTATAACTTTTTGGACTTTTGTGAAATAAAATATTTCCTGAGCAATGAATGGATGAATGTTTGCTTAAAACCGTTGAAAAAAGCCTTCATTTTACTGAGCCTCAAGAAAAGGTCACCCCCAAATTAATATTAAATATTGATATATAAATATATTTGGGGGTGAACTTTTCTTGAATCTCAGTGAAATTACGGCCTTTTAAATGGTTTTAATTACATTTTCACCCATTCATTGCACAGGAAATATTTTATACCCATTCATTGCACAGGAAGTATTTTATTTCACAAAAGTCCAAAAAGTTATAGCTAACTCTAGAGGGTTGTAAGTTTTTGGACTGTTTGTTGAAATAAAATATTTCCTGTGCAATGAATGGGTGAACTTTTGCTTAAAACGATTGAAAAAGGCCTTCATTTCACTGAGCTTCAAGAAAAGGTCACCCCAAATCAATATTAAATATTGATATATAAATGTATTTGGGGGTGAACTTTTCTTGAAATCAATATTAAATATTGATATATAAATATATTTCGGGATGACCCTTTCTTGAAGCTCTGTGAAATGAAGGCCTTTTTCAATGGTTTTAAGTAAAAAATTCACCCATTCATTGGACAGGAAATATTTTACACCCATTCATTGCTCAAGAGATATTTTATTTCACAAAAGTCCAAAAAGTTATAACCCTAGAAGGCTATAACTTTTGGACTGTTTGTTGAAATAAAAATATTTCCTGTTGATGAATGGGTGAACTTTTACTTAAAACCATTGAAAAAGGTCTTCATTTCACTTAGCTTCAAGAAAAGGTCACCTCCAAATCAATACTAAATAATGCTATATAAATATATCAATATTAAATATTGATATGTAAATATATTTGGGATGACCTTTTCTTGAAGCTCAGTGAAATGGAGGCCTTTTTCGCTGGCTTTAAGTAAAAGTTCACCCATTCATTGACAGGAATATTTTATTTCAACAATCAGTCCAAAAGTTATAGCCTTCTAGGGTTATAACTTTTTGAACTTTTGTGAAATAAAATATCTCTTGTACAATGAATGGGTGTAAAATATTTCCTGTGCAATGAATGGGTGAATTTTTACTTAAACCATTGAAAAAGGTCTTCATTTCACTGAGCTTCAAGAAAAGGTCACCCCCAAATCAATATTAAATATTGATATATAAATATATTTCGGGGTGACCTTTTCTTGAAGTTCAGTGAAATGAAGGCCTTTTTTTTCAATGGTTTTAAGTAAAAGTTCATTCATCCATTGCGCAGGAAATATTTTATTTCACAAAAGTTCAAAAAGATATAACCCTATTATACATATACCATTTTCTAAGTTAGACCGTATACCGCGGTGGTCCAGTGGTTATATTCCTTGTCTCTTGTCTCCAGGGCCTCGGGTTCAAATCCGACGGGGTCGATGGAATTTTAAGATGCTCGTGTTGGAAACGCAAGCCTGAATAAAATGCCCTCTGTGCAAAATTTAACCGATATTCATCCAGCCAAGTAAATCTAGTTACCTACTATATGTCTCATTGAGGTTATGTGCTAGCCACATTTCGCTTTGACATCTATAGGTAAATAAGCGTAACTAAATGATCATAGTCAAACTACCGCTAGGGAGCACCCATGTTCCCGCGAGGGATGTATGGGTTATGCATAGGCCTACATAGCCTACATCCATCCATCCATAGTAATTCTGCCCGAAGGCACGTCTTTCACTGCAATCATAGCATTTTCATGCTATGCTTGCAGCTTTACTGGGGAATTGTAGGTGTGGTAGCTTCCCGTTGCTTTCCACACAGCTGAAGGATGGTGATGATGATGATGATGATGATGATGATGATGATGATGATGATGATGATGATGATGATGATGATGGTGGTGGTGGTCATATGATTTCGGGGACCGTTTGGGCCTTAAAGTTTTGCTGACATTTGTCTTACAGGTGAGGAAAAACCCCGATAAAAACCTCACCCAGAAAAACTGCCCCGACCGGGGATCAAACCCGGGTCCGCTGCGTGACAAGGCAGCACGCTACCTCGAGACCACAGCGGTGGACATAGCCTACATAAGTTAGACAAAATCACTCTAGGATATAAAACGTTTATATCCTGGATTCTAGTGTTACAATCCCAAAATATGTTATTAACCAGTAAATTAATAGCCTATAAGATTGGCAAAGAGATAGGCCTATGTCAGTTTATATCAATACATACAATTTCGGTACTTATTTAACAAAGATAATTTAGTTAGGTTTGAGGCATGAAAAAGGGATCAGAAGACGCCCACGACTGGTATGGACTCAAGAATTTAATTAGGTGATGGGTGTGAAGTGGACTAGAACCGAAAGAGCAGACATAGGCCCTACTCCTATGTGGAAAGAAGCGAGTACAGCCCTAGACTAATAGACACTGATAATAATTATCTATCTATCCATCTTCGGGTGCTGCCTCTTCCAGTGCCAAACCTCCAAAGCCTACGATCTTGGGCATAGGCCTAATTATATTAATAATATAATAGAGTAGGACTAAGGAAGAAGAACAATTAAGTCTTGTAGACTGCGATGGGGAAGACATGTGGCACGAATGGGAAATGAGAGAGGGGCATGGGAAGTCATTGTAGGGAAACCACAGGGAAAACGCCAAGTAAGTAGACCAAGAATGAGGTGGGAAAATAACATTAACCATGATTTGAAAGAAATATATTATACAGAGGATGATTAAGTTATAAAATATTAGCAGAGGATAGGGATGTGTATCCTCGCGGTCATGAGCCTATTTAAATAACTCACTGACACTGTCAAACCAGTAGGTTCATGGCAGCGCAGATATATATAGTCTATATATACAGGGCAAGTCAAAATGTTGTGCAGGTTTTCAGAAATTTATTATGTGAAATGTAATGAACATATAATATTGTGAGACATATTGTATGAAAGGTAAACTCTCAAAGTTTTTTTTTAAATATTCACAGATGTTCTATGTGAGCGCCTTTTGTTACACGACAGATGTCAAGCCGATATTCAATCTCCTGCCAAACTTTCTGTAGCAGTCCGCGGTCGATATCAGCAATGGCTGCTGTGATGCGGGCACGCAGTTCATGCAGTGTTGTTGGAAGTGGTGGTACGTAAACATGATCCTTTACAAGACCCCACATGAAGAAATCACACGGGGTTAGATCGGGTGAACGAGGTGGCCAATGAATGAGTTGTTGATCACCCTGAGATGCACGGCCTATCCAGCGTTGTGGTAAAGCCGTATTCAAATGGTCTCGAACACTGCCATGGTAATGTGGAGGGGCACCATCCAACTGCAGAATGAAATCTGGACTATCCGCTTCAAGCTGCGGAAGGAGCCATTGTTGTAGCATATCAAGGAAAACATGTCCGTTCACAGTACGTTCATGAAAGAAAAAGGGCCCATAAACCTTTGCATGGGAAATGGCACAAAAGACATTCACTTTCGGAGAATCGCGTTGATGTTCCAGAGTTGCATGGGGGTTACCAGTTCCCCAAATCCTTACATTGTGTCTATTCACTTTTCCTGAAAGGTGGAAAGTCGCTTCATCACTGTAAACTACCCTCTCATGGAACTCATTCTCTTCCATTAATGCGAGAAAATCAACACAGAAGGACGACACATCTAGGCCCTGCCACCACCCCTTGGGATACCTCGGTCGTCATGACCATACTCCCAAGTCCTAGTTCTAGTCCTCCCTAATCTAAATCTCGCGTCCACGTTCAAGGTCTCGGTCCTATAAAACCAACACTCCAGGGAGAGAGTGTTGGAGTTTTGCACTTCTCGGGCAATTGATGAGCTACATAGTACATCAGGTCACTCAATCCTGATGACCCCACAGTTGGTCCACGGGCTCCATGAGCCTAGCCGGGAGGACTGCTGTCGCAGATCCACCGACCATTCCCCTGTTCTGCCTCCAGGGACGTGTCCTGCAGCCGTTGTGAGACCGGCTAGGGCTACAAGCCCAACAGTGTGAGACTTTTAGTACGTCCAGGTGCTCATCTCCTGGCGACCCCACAGTTTGTCGACGGGCCCGTAGGCCAAGCCAGGAACCAGTACAGTAGCTCCCCGCTGGACTGGTCCGAGCCGAGCCCTGGTGTGCCCCCAGGGACGTCTTCTGCAGCTGTTGTGGTCCAGCACGGAGCTCGCAAGCTCCAACAGATGAGCAATTAGTACGACAAGGCGCTCAACTCTTGCCTACCCCACTAATGGTTCACGAGTCCCTTGGACTTAACCGGGAGGACTGTCTAGCAGATCCACCGATCTTTCCCCCAGTGCACCAGCTGGGGACGTGTTTGGTTGCTGAAGTGGGTCCAGCCTGAGCTTTTAGTACGTCAGGTCGCTCAACTCCTGACGACCTCACAGATTGTCCTTGGGTCACTCGGTTCCAGAGTCGGCGCTAAGTCCCCGACGACAAAAGACCGCGCTTCCTCCTTTCCCGAGCTTATTGACCTGGTGGTAATTCCCAGCATTACGCCCGGTATTGTCCCATCCAGCCCGTTCGCAAGACTAGGCCTAGTCGTGTAGCTGCTGTGAGGCAGCCCACTGAGCAATGTAGGCATCCAGGGTGCTCATCTCCCATGGTGCCCCCACAGATGGTCTCAGGTTCAATGAACCAGGAGATAGGGCCACGAACCCCTAGTCTCCCACCACCCCACCAACGGTGGCACAGGCCCCCGCTGTGGGCCGGGGTCGTTCAGGCTTGACAGCAGGCTCCTATAACCAATAAAAATTCTCCTGCTGACCCCACTCATGGTCCGCGAGTCCATCGGACTTGGAAGGGAGGACTGACTAGCAGATCCACCGACCTTTTCCCCACTACGCCACCGAGGGGACGCGTTTTGCTGCTGGAGTGGGCGCAGCACGAGCTAAATAGTACGTCAGGTCGCTCGAGTCCTGACGACCCCACAAATGGCCCGCGGGTCCGGTCCGGACCTAGCCGGGAGGAATGCAAGCAAACCACCGACCGTTCCCCTATCCGCCGCCCGGGGACGCGCCCTGTTGCTGTTGTGAGCACAGCTGGGGCCCGATAAACGGACCCCCAGGGAACACAGAAGGACGCTCGCAAAGCATAATCGGCGGGTTTTAAGGCTTGAACCAGTTGCAAGTGGTAGGGTTTCATCTGTAAACGTTTCCGGAGAATCCGCCATACAGTTTTTTTTGTGGTAGTTGAAGTTCTGTCGCTCCCCGGTAGGTGGATTTCTGTGGACTCCGCACGAAGCATGTGCGAACGCGTTCGACTGTCTCTTCACTCGTCGACGGACGGCCAGTCGATTTTCGTTTACAGATACAGCCTGAATCCCTAAATTGTGTGTACCACTTACGAATGGATCTCCCATCCGGCGGGTCTTTATCGTATCTGGTACGGAAATGTCGTTGAACACTAGTCACAGAGTTGTTTACATGGTAATCAAGCACACAGAAAGACTTCTGATCCCCAGTCAACGCCATTTTCCTTTACTGCTCTGCTGTTGACATCTTGCGGGTGAACGCGGAACTTTAGAAGTGGACAACTAAACTTTGAGAGTTTACCTTTCATACAATATGTCTCACGATATTATATGTTCATTACATTTCACATAATAAATTTCTGAAAACCTGCACAACATTTTGACTTGCCCTGTATATATATAAAAGCTCTTCATACATCCCTATCTTCAATTAATGTTTTTCTAATCGCTCTCTGTAAAATTCATGGTTAATGTTATTTTCCCACCTCATCCTTGGTCTACTAACTGGGCTTTTTCTCTCTGGTTTTCCTACAAGAAGCTTCCATGTCTCTTTTTCATTTCCCATGCGTGCCGCATGTCCTGCCCATCGCAGTCTACGAAACATAACTGTTCTTATTATGCCTGGCTTCCTATAAAAATATTGTACGATAATAAATTAGGACTGGAAGTAAATATCAATAAAACTAAATATATGGTCACACGTAGAAATAGGCCTACATTATATAATGGAAATGGACAGCTAATGACAAATGAGGGAAATTTTGGGGAAGTGACCGAATTCAAATAGGCCTACCTACGAACAATAATCACAAATAGGAATGAGATGCACAAAGAAATTAAACATAGGCTCAATTCTGGAAATGCGTGCTATTATGCATTGCAGAGACTTTTGATATCCCAACTCCTTTCGAAAAACGTTAAACTGAAAATATATAAAAATATTATTCTACCAATTATATTATATGGATGCGAAACATGGACTCTTACTTTAAGGGAGGAAAGGAGATTGAAAGTATTTGAGAATAAAGTACTTAGGAAAATGTTTGGACCAAAGAGAGATGAACAATCAGGTGAATGGAGAAGACTACTTAACAATGAACTACATGGTCTTTATAAGAAGCCAGATATAATAAGAACAGCTAAGTCTCGTAGACTGCGATGGGCAGGACATGTTGCACGTATGGGGAATGAAAGACTTGCATGGAAACTTCTTGTAGGAAAGCCAGACGGAAAACGCGCAGTTGGTAGACCAAGAATGATATGGGAGAATAACATTAACTATGATTTGAGGGAAGTAGATTATACAGGGAATGATTGGAAAGCATTAGCTCAGGATAGGGATGTAGGTCTATGGAGAGCTTATGTCCGTGCGGCCATGAACCTACGGGTTCGATAGTGCCAGTGAGTAAGTAAGTAAGTAATGCCAGTGAGTATGATATCTAAGTATATGTCAGGAATCTGAGGAGGCCCTCTATGTTCTTGTGTGGTCACAAACGTATGTGGTTGAAAGTTAAAACTCCTCTCGGTGGACGCCCTATTCCTGGGAGGTGTGCGGCACAAAAAACCAGCTACAAACGAAGACGGTAAAGAGAAAGAGGACTCCTAAATGCACAATGCAATAAAATTAATTTTATTGGTGTATAAAGTACAGAAGCTGTTATTCAATTTAATGGTTTATTTCGCTTCGGTTTTAATGTGATCGCAAACGCATGCGTCTGTGTTCCCGTGTAAAATTAGTTCGTTGCCCTTCCATTGTTTTACATCAATAGAATCAAAATGGAGTTGCCTTGCGTTTAGTCGGAATGTAATTTTAAGAATCTATCATCCAGTAACTGCATGATCTACATGAATTCTTCAGCAAGTCTAATTTATGTTTTGAATTTATTTATTTATTTATTTATTTATTTATTTATTTATTTATTTATTTATTTATTTATTTATTTAGCTTCCAGAAGTTAAGGCCATGTGACCTTCTCTTCCATTCACTAAGACAAACATATGTTACATTCAAATACAAAAATTACTCAACAAAAATAAAAGTAAGGTCTAATAACCCAATAAAGTTAAAGGCAATTAAAATTAAAATTAATATGAGAACAGGCCTAGGCCTTTATACACAAAGGAATAACAGCTCCTATCTACTGTAGGCCCTAAATAAAAAAAATTATAAAGAAAGTAATAAACTGTAATGAATTAATTTATCGCTTATATAGGTCTACATGTAAGTCCACCGCTCTGGTCTCGAGGTAGCGTGCTACTTTGTCACGCAGCGGGCTCGGGTTCGATTCCCGGTTAGGACAGGCTCCTAAGTGACGTTATTTTTCTAGGCTTTTCCTCACCTGTAAGACAAATGTCAGAAAGCTTAGGGCCCAGCGGGCCCCGAAAATCATCCTATAATTCCCTAGTAAAACTGCAAAGCATAGCATGAAAATACTATGATTTCTCTCGGGAATATTAGGCCTATGGAATAAATAAATAAATAAATAAATATATATATATATATATATATATAGGCCTACATATGACATGAAAAAAAATTAATGCTTAAGTCGGAATTTGAACCCGAGTCTCTAAAATCTGTACGTTTAGCATTATAACGACCTGAGCTACCCAATTATTCCTACACAAACATATATTTTTCTTATAGGCCTATATGTAGTAGCCTATTCTCAATTCACACAAGAGGTAGCGGAAAATCGTTCCGACTGACATCTTGTAGCCAACATAGGCCTAACAGTTAAGCAAATTTATATATATAAAGACATTACATAGAAATATTAACAAATCTTAATACTATTGTTATTAAACAAAAGTAAAACACATTTTAATTTTTTTAAGCTCCAAGAGTAGGCCCTTGGCTGACCAGCCGGCTGCTAACCTCACATCTACATGTGTTAATCACAGAGGTAGACGATTATCTAGCCAGTGTAGAGGTAACATGTGGTCAGCATGTCGGATCTCCCACCCGTTATAGCTGGTATTCTCAACCTGGAGTCGCTACTTATTTTAGCTACCCAAGTGCCTCACGATGCTGGGTAGGCACCGGTCCCATACTGGCCGTAATTCCATGAGAAAAATGTCTTCCTCCATGGAAACTCGAACCAGCACAAGTCCCGTAGCTCTGCGCCGAGGCTTGTTGCCTTAACCACTCGGCTAAGGCACGGGACCACAATATTAATTGTTAAAATAAACTATTACTGAGATGTTTCTGTCAGGTAATAAGAAAATGTTCTCCTTTTTTTTCTGAAAAATGGTATAAAGTTTGGCAGTCTCTGTCATGGGGTTTAGTTTACAAAATATAGGTTATCTTTGTTTGTATTCCCCGCCATGTCTCTGCCTTGTGGCGGACGGGCTTGCGTGTATAGCAGTGATCCCAAGCAGGGCTGCCAATTTAGCCATTTTGTGGCTAGATCTGGTCATTTTGAAAACAGCTAGTTATAGACCTATATTTCTGAAAAAGGTAGTTATGACGTTTTTGGATATTTGTCGCCTTTTCTTTAACCACTTCAAACTAACTCGCTGGCACTATCGAAGCCGGAAGTTCATGGCCGCGCAAACACATATCCCTATCCTGAGCCAATGTTTTCTAAAAATCCCCTCTATAATCTAATTCCCTCATAGTTATTCTCCCACCTCATTCTAGGCGTATTTACTGGATGCTTTCTCTTTGCTTTTCCTACAAGTAATTTACATGTCCTTCTTTCATTCTCCGCACGTGCTACATGGCATGCATATTGTAATCTACAACATTTAACTGTTCTTATTATACCTATCTTGTTTCCTATAATAATAATGTAGCTCACTGTTAAGTAATCTTCTCCATTCACCTGTCTGCTCAGCTATCTTTGGTCCAAAATTTTCCTTTATTCTCAAATAGCTTATTCGAATTATTTTCTCCTCCCTCTTTAGCCATTTCTAACCATTTTATTTCAGTTTAATTATGTTAATTTTATAATGATAGCGAATGGAAATTGATACATTTTGCCACAACAACAAAAAAATTAAACATTAAGCATATGTGTAGGGCCTACCTTTGTTCGAAGAAAGAACATATCCACAGAAATATAAATCTCCTGCTGGCAGGTCCTATTACTAATAGATTTTGCTATTTTTTTAGAATATGTTTTCCTGTATTATTTCAATGATATAACCTATGTCTACCGGTATACTGAGTTTCGTTGCGAAAAATATAAATTTGCGGTCGCTATACCAACTTTAAATGTTTCGTTTCTGATTAATCCCCACATCTAATGGCCCGATTTAGTTAGTTAAGAAACTCCGCTTTATTTTTATTAATTATTATAATTGATTGCTATATGGATAGAATACGAAATAAATAAATAAGGGAAATTATGGTGTACAAGAGGAGCCGGACACCATAGACATTATAGAAAAGAAAAGATTACAGTGGTGTGGCCATGTCAAAAGAATTCCAAGGCAAAGATTGCCTAAAATTGTTATGGAATGGATCCCAATAGAAAGGAGAAAGACCGAAGAAAACTTGGGTAGAAGAGGTACAAGTAGCTATGAATATCAGAGGATTGGAGGAAGATGGCGTTTGGTTTCCGGAAGACAGCGGCAGCTGCCATGATACCGGATGATGATGATTGCTATATGTCGAGTTTGAATCCGAAAAATAATCGTGGTCGTTAGAACATTAACAAACGTGAAGACGTGTATTATAGCCTAGGCCTATACATAACCTTAAATGTTTTCAATATAACGACCCAAATAGCTTCATTATTTTAGAATTCACTAAAATCTGAGCATTCATATTGGGTGCAGCCTGTGTTAAAGTTAGAATTGTGTATGCTTATATGTCTCGGGTCATTTAAAAGGCAATTACATCGCGTGCAAATAAAGGAGAGTTTATAGTTACAGTTTGTTTTTGTTTTTTTATAAATGCTACCAGTAATGGCTCCTGTATCGTGTGAACTAATTTCTGTATATAGGCTACATATATATGCAATGTGCCTCCATGTTTCTTTCCAAGAAATATGTATCACGTAATTAACTAATGGCACATTCAATCAAATATTCACCCTTCGTTCGCTAATTGATTAATTAGTTAATTAATTTTCTATTCAAATTTTAAAAATTGTAATGACTATTGAGTAATACTAATAAATTGGGACTGGAACTAAAACATCAATAAAACTAAATATAGCCTAAGTATGTTCACACATACAAATACGTTATATAGGGCCTAAATGGAAATGCACAGTTAATAATAATTCTGGAAATTAGTTTTTCTTTCTTTTTTTTTGGAACTTAGGGCCTAGTCTTTATTTTGTATTTCTTTCTTTCTTAAATTTAGGGCTAAGTTATTTAGGATTTATATGTTTGGGAATTAGTTTTTTTGAGATTTAGGCTACTTTTCTGGAACTTAGATTTTTGGAACTCATTCTTTAGAAACTGATACGCCTATATATTTGAAACTCAGGTTTTTGAGATTTACTTTTTTTTATTTTTTTTTTTGAGTAGGCCTAGACTATTAGCCTATATGTTCGGAGATTAATTTTTATTTTTTAATAGTTATTTGGGAATCGGCCGCGGTGGGCTAGTGGTTATGCTCCTTGCCTCTGGTCCCGAGGGTCGCGGATTCAAACCCGGCAGGGGTCGATGGATTTTTTTAGGATGGAAAAATCCAAGGAGCAAGTCCTCCGGGAGGGACTTTAAGCCGTGGGTCCCGAGTCTGAAGATTTTCAGGCTCGTAAAAGATCCTTAAGCCTGAATAAAAAGGCCTCTAGGCCCTAAGCAAAATTTACCGAATTTTCCCGTCCTAATACTACCTTGGTTTCCTAGATGTCAGTATGAGGCGGAACGCTGACCACGGACCACTCAAATGACATCTATACGAAAACAAGTGTAACTAAATTAATATGGTTCAAATTCTTCCCTGTAGGGGGAGAGCGCCTAAATCTCTGTTAAAGGAAACATGGGCTTACAAGAAGAATAGTTATTTGGGACTGGTCTGTTTGAGAATTTGTATTTTGAAACTTTACATTTTGAGGAATTTTTTAGAACATAGTTTAGGCCTATTGAGACTGGCCTAATTGGAAATTCGTATTTTTATCATAGTATTTATTTTGTACTTAGGTCTACATTTTTTAACTTACTTACTTTTTTCACTGACCTGTTTGTAAATAAGTTTTTTTTTTGCAGCTAATATTTTTTGGAACTGAACTTTTTGAAAATAAGTTTCAGTTTTTTTTCTGAGTAGGTTAAGTAAAGCAGATAGGCTTATAACGGCTGACGGACTCAATATGCAGGCCACATCTCAGCCTTTAACAGGCTATAATATCGTCCTTATCTGTGTTTAACAAATAGGCTACTTAATTTTTAGACTAACGTTTTTGGAACTTATTTTTTTTAGACTTGTATACTTTTGCAAATTATTTTTTATTTACTGTTCGGGAACTGACTTTTTGGACGATTAACTATGTTAGGACCTATAATGGAGATCTTATATAGGCTATGATGTAGTAGGCTAATGAGGCCCTAGAAGAAATGATCTATAGGCCTAGCGAACTGCTTTTAACCTGCTATATTTGGGACTTAGATTTTTTTTTATTCTTGGTTTATTTTAGACTTGGTTCTTTGTAACCTTAATAAGACATTTTCTGCCTAATCTTATAATCTATCGTAGGTAGTCCTACTGCAGAAATCCACAAATTTTCAGAACCCGTCTTATCGTTGTCCTGGGCAAAAATAATAAACGATAACATGCTGCATTCCTAACACACTAGGCCTACAGTTAAGTCACCAGACACCATGTAGGCCTACTTTGTAATAAAATACTCAACATACCTGTGTACCTACGAATTCTGTTCCACTCTGTATTAGATGACATACTCAGTAGACTGTATCCTATATGACCCTAAAAAACTAAGTAGGCCTAGGCTTAATTTTAAATGTTGCAAAAACTCCTAGTAGTGATCCAAAAATGTAAGTCTGTAGTAGTAACGCAAAGCAAAGAAAATCTTTAGTGATGACCGAAAAAAATAAGTTCTTGATTGAGATTCAAAAAAACTAAGTCCCTATTGGAGTTCCAAAACAACTACAAAATACTAAGTCCCTAGTGGCAAGAAAACTCCAACAAACTAAGTTCTTGGTAGAAATCCAAAAAAAAAAAAAAAAAAAAAGCTAAGTTCATATCATTGACTCGAAAAGCTAAATAGGCCTACTTGTTTTAAAAAATTAGTTTAAGTCTCTAGTATTCATATAAATAAACTAAGTCCCTAGTATTGACTAAGAAACTAAGTTCATAACAGCTAGGCCCATGCAAAAAACTAAGTTCCTACTGCAATGAAAATAACTAAGTCCCAAATAGCGTTGCAAAAAACTAAGTCCCTACTAGCGATTCAAAAAACTAAATCTCCAGAAGTGATAAAAAAACCAAGTCCCTAATAGTGATAAAAAACTAAGTCCCTGATAGCCATCAAGAAAACTAAGTCCCCCAATAGCGATGCAAAAAACATGTTCTTAATTTCGATGTCAAAAAACTAAGTCCATAGTAGTGATATAAAAACTTAGTCCATATCCTAAAAGTGATGTCAAAAAGCTAAGTCCCCAATAACTATGTCAAAAACCAAGTACCCAATAGCGACGAAAAAACTAAGTCCAAAATAATGATGAGAAAAAAATTAAGTTCCCATCTATTGACTCAAAAATGTAGTCCATAGTATGGACAATAGTTCTCTATATATCATATCTTCATAATCACCAATAGGCCTACTTTAGATAATTAGACCGTAGATGAAATATAAACTAATTTTCTCATAATAATTAACCCATTCGCCTCAGAAGACGAGGTACAGTCGCTTAACTCTGCTGTTATATATTTTGCAATACTTTTTACATCCATTGGCAGTGTAATATTTTGTTAACATTTATGAATAGTAGAAGAATGTGTTCTGGCCTTCACCCTTATTGTGATCATACGTACCGTTATATTTTATTTGTTTTGAATGTCTGAAAATAGACAATATAATTTACGGTAATTTAAACCCGGTTTCTGGGAAAATGCATTGAACATTTAAATCTGAAGCGAATGGGTTAATACAAATAATAATAATAATAACTTAATAATAATAATAATAATAATAATAATTTTAAAATTGTCTAATAACCTACTCACCAACAAGAAGAGAAGCTAAATTAATTTCCTCAAGTTGGCGCTCAGTCTGTTCTTGATAATAAATAAATGATCTCTTCTGCTAGTCTTGTAGTTCTCCGTCCCGCCTCCCAACTAAAAGTTTCTCTACCTCCCGGTTACCTGAACTGTTAAGCTGATTACAGTAGGCCGTGAAGACTGTTCTGATTGGTCATTAGATTACGTGACGTCTTACCTAGTTGAAATGATGTCATTTATTCTGTTACGTAGAGAAGGGATAAGTGCCCGCCTCTTAACCGTGAGGAAATGAATACATTTTATAGGGTTAAATGTTTCAATCGCCCCTCCCCGCTAGTCTTTCTTGATTAATACTTCTACTTAGTCATCCACAAACTGAATTTTAATTAATCAAATTATGATTATTGCCAGATTATTGTGATATTTGCTAGTGTTCTTGTGTTATACCTGCATTGAAATCCCCACACTCGGTTATAGCTTCTCTAAGCTTCTTAATACACGGTTTGAAACACAAAATTTTGTTTTATTTCTCAAATTTATATTTATATTAACACTGCATTATCCAAAATCATATCACAAATATCATCTTTAGGAGCATCAATATCTAAATACACTTTATAACGAAATAGGCCTACTATTGACCACTTATAATTTGTAGGTATTAGAAAAAAGTAAATATCTAAATCACTACCCAAAAAAATTAAATCCTTAATAGTGACCAATAAAATCTAAGCCCCTAGTATTAGGAAATTCGTTTTTTTTTTTTAGATTTAGGCTACTTTTCTGGAACATAGATGTTTTGGACTCATTCTTTTCAAACTGATTTGTTTGCAAATTTGTTTTTTGAGATTTAGGCTACTTTTCGGCAACTTTGATTTTTGAGGCTCATTCTTCTGAAACCAATATGAATTTTGAAAATACCAGGCAAACATATGAAGAGGCCTAGTCTCCAAAGTGAAAATAAAACATGAAATGAAATGAAATTAATAGTTATCACGTTATCAGTTTATTATTATTATTATTAATTATTATTGAGGATCTGCCGGATTTCTTTATTTCATAACGACCTTAGCTGTTAAAGAGCATTGTTAAATAAATGAAACTTTTTTTTTTTAGATTAGGGTACTTTTCTGGAACTCTGATTTTTGGGACTATTCTTTTGAAACTGAATAGCCTATATAGGCCTATTTGAAACTTAGTTACTTTCAGATTTACTTTTTTGGAATTTTTTTGAGTAGACTATTACCCGTTTGGAGTTTAGTTTTTTTTTTTTTTTTTTAGTTATGTGGGACTGTGCAGTTTGAAAATGTGTTTTTTGAAACTTCAGTTTTTGAGGATTTACTTTTTTGGAACTTAGTATAGGCCTATTGAGACTGACCTATTTGGAAATTCGTTTTTTTTATCTTATTAGGCCCTATTTCTTTTGTACTTAGGTCTACATTTTTGGAGCTTACTTTTTTTTTGCACTGACCTGTTTGTAAATAGGCTAAGTTTTTTTTCTAGCTAATTTTTTTTTTGAAACTGACCTTTTTGAAAATTAATTTTAGTTTTTTTTGAGCAGGTTAATTAAAGCAGTGGACTAGTGGTTATGCTCCTTGTCTCTGGTCCCGTGGAACGAGGGGTTCAAACCCGGCCTGGGTCGATGGATTTTTTAGGACGGAAAAATCCAAGGAGCAAGTCCTCCGGGAGGGACTTTAAGCCGTGGGTCCCGAGTCTGAAGATTTTCAAGCTCGTAAAAAATCCTTAAGCCTGAATGAAAAAGCCTCTAAGCAAAATTTACCAAATTTTCCCGTCCTAGTACTACCTTGGTTTCCTAGATGTCAGTATGAGGCAGAACGCTGACCACGGACCACTCAGAATGGCATCTATACGAAAACAAGTGTAACTAAATTAATATGGTTAAAATTCTTCCCTGTAGGGGGAGAGCGCCTAAATCTCTGTAAAGGGAAAACATGGGCTTACAATACAAATATAACGGCTCACGGACTCAATAAGTTATGCTGGCCACATCTCATCCTTATACAAACTATGATCGTCCTTATCTGCGTTTAACAAATAGACTAGGCTACTAAATTTTTAGACTAACAGTTCTGGAACTTATTTTTTTTAGACTTAGTAGGCTATACTTTTGCAATTTTATTTTTCGAATTTACTTTTTTGGAATTGACTTTTCGGACGTTTATGGTAGGACCTATAATGGAGATCTTATATATGATGTTATAGGCTAATTAGGCCTAAGAAGAAATGATGTATAGGCCTAGCGAACTGCATTTTACCTGCTATATTTGGGACTTATTTTACTCTTGGTTCTTTGTTACCTTAATAAGACATTTTCTGCCTAATCTTACAAGCTGTAGGCCCTAGTAGGTAGTGCTACTGTATAATTGCACAAATTGTGAAAACCTGTCTCGTTGTTTTGGGCAAAAATAGTAAACCATAACATGCTACATTCCTAAAACACTACAGTTAAGTCACCGACAACATAAACATGTTCTTTGTGTTAAAATACTCAACATAGAGAGCACTTGTGAATTCTGTTCCACTCTGTATTAGATGACATAGTAGACTATGTCCTATTTGACCCCAAAAAACTAACTCACTTTAAGTGATGCAAAAACTTCTAGTAGTGATCCAAAAATGTAGGCCTAAGTCTCTAGTAGTAACGCAAAAAAAAAATCTATAGTGGTGACCGAAAAAAAAAAGTCCTTGATGGAGATTCAAAAAACTAAGTCCCTAGTGGAGTTCCAAAACAACTACAAAATACTAAGTCCCTAGTGGAAAACAAACTCCAAAAGCTAAGTTCTTGGTAGAAATCCAAAAAAAGCTAAGTTCATATAATTGACTCGAAAAGCTAAATATTTGTTTTAAAAAATTAACCTAAGTTCCTTGTATCCATATAAATAAACTAAGTCCCTAGTATTGACCAAGAAACTAAGTTCATAACAGCTATGCAAAAAAACTAAGTCCCTATTACCTATGCAAAAAACTAAGTCTCTAATAACGATGAAAAGCACTAAGTCCCAAATGGCGATGCAAAAAACTAAGTCCCTAATAGCGATGCAAAAAGCTAAATCCCTAATGGTGATAAAAAACAAAGTCCTTAATAGTGATAAAAAACAAAGTCCCTAATAGTGATAAAAACTAAATCCCTTATAGCCTACAAGAAATCTTAGTACCAAATAACGATGCAATAGACTAAGTTCCTAATATCGATGTCAAAAAACTAGGTCCCTAATAGTGATATAGAAACCTAGTCCATATCCTAAAAGTATGACAAGAAACCAAGTAAGACTTACCCAGTAACTATGTAAAAAAACCAAGTCCCCGTTAGCGACGAAAAAAACTAAGTCCCAAATAACGATGTCAAAAAACTAAGTTCACATGTATTGATTCAAAAAAATGTAGTCCCTAGTATGGACAATAGTTCTCCATATAGGCCTATCATATCTTCATAATCACCGATAAGTTACTTTAGATGATTAGATCGTAGGCCTAGATGAAATATAGACCTAAATTATTTTCTCATAACAATTAGCACAGATAATAATAATAATTATTATTATTATTATTATTATTATTATTATTATTTTAAAATTTTCTAATAACCTACTCACCAAAAAGAAGAGAAGCTAAATTCATTTTCTCAAATTGGCACTCAGTCTGTTCTTGATGTTCTATCACTATTGTCTAACAATAAATAAATGTTCTCTTCTGCTGGTCTGGTAGTTTTCCGTTCCGCGTCCCAACTAAAAGTTTGGCTTCCTCCCGGTTACCTCAACTGTTAAACTGGTTACAGTCGGCCGTGAAGACTGTTCTGATTGGTCATTAGATTACCTGACGTCATACCTAGTTGAAATGATGTCATTTATTATGTTACGTAGAGAAGGGATAAGTGCCCGCCTGTTAACCTTGAGCAAATGAATACTTTTTATAGGGGTAAATGTTTCAATCCCCCCTCCCCGCTAGTCTTTCTTGATTAATACTTCTGCTTAGACAAAACTGAATTTTAATTAATGAAATTATGATTAGCCTATTACCAGATTGTGATATTTGCAAGTGTTCTTGTATTATACTTGCATTAAAATCTCCACCCTCAGCTATAGCTTCTCTAAGCTTCCTAGTACATGGTTTGAAACACAAAAATCTTGTTTATTTCACAAATTTGCATTTATATTAACACTGCAATATCCAAAATCATATTACAAAGATCATCATTAGGAGTATCAATAGGCCTATCTAAATACATTTCTATGACGAAATAGGCCTACTATTGACCACTTATAATTTGTAGGAATTTAGAAAAAAGTAATTATTTAAATCAACCACAAAAAAATTAAATCCTTTATAGTAACCAATAAAATCTAAGCCCCTAGTATTAAAAAAAAAAAGGAAAGTAAAATTAGTATTGATCCAAAAAAAATCTAAGTCCCTAAGAATTGACCAAAAAAATTAAGTTCTTAGTA
This sequence comes from Diploptera punctata, assembly GCA_030220185.1. NCBI lineage: Eukaryota > Metazoa > Arthropoda > Insecta > Blattodea > Blaberidae > Diploptera > Diploptera punctata. Next base: position 402,377 of record JASPKZ010005677.1, on the reverse strand, counting down.
GACTATAGTCCGAAAAATCAAAATTCGTATTAATAAACAAATAACCGCTGTGGTCTCGAGGTAGCGTTCTGCCTTGTCACGCAGCGGGCTCGGGTTCGATTCCCGATCGGGACAGGCTCCTGGGTGAGGTTTTTTCGGGATTTTTCTTCACCTGTATGATAAATGTGAGGACGCTTAGGGCCCAACGGTCCCCGAAAATCATCCGGTCATCATCATCATCATCACCCTTATCATTATCATCATCTTCTTCACGGTGTCGAAAGCAATGGGAAGCTACCACACCTATAATTCCCTACTAAAGCTGCAAAGCATAGCATGAAAATGCTATGATTGCAGTGAAAGACCTGCCCTCGGGCAGAAGTACTATGGATGGACAAAAATAACTTAAAACAAAGTTCTTAATACTGATCCAAAAAACTATGTTCCTACATATTGTGGCGAAATACATTGAAGTCCCAATACAGCCGCTTCTTTATTATCACCAATTGTTTTACATGTGAAACAATTGATGATAATAATAGGTGAAAATTCCATATATTTTTTTAATGAGAAACTCTGGCACAAATCAATATGCTTATGTACGCCTATAGCCTATAGCCTGGAAGATGAACCAAACAGAATCAAGACACCTGCAGTGAAAGCCCACAATTTTACATTCATATGTAGGTCCATGTTCAAATATTTGTAATATTAGTAGGTCTATTAATCACTCCTCACCAAAAAAAAAGAGCAGCCAAATTCATTTTCTTCAAATAGTGCAGTCAATTCTTCTTGATGTTACCTTACCATCACTTTATTCCAATAATGAAAATAAAGGAATTTTCTTTGGTGCTAGCACAATATTTATTTACCCACTTAAACACAACTTAAATGCAACATATGATCATAAAATTATATAGCCTATTAAATATATTTATCCCCGGATTGTAGTTATCTTTAACTCATTTTACTCGTAAATATGGGGGGAAAAAGTAGGCCTATTTCCTGTCATGACCACTTTGATTACAACAGTTATTCCATGAAAATTCAAAATGGCCGTCATAACCAGCAACAACCACACTAATAATCAGCAATAACCACACTGATAACAGCGATAACTACACTAATAATCACCGATAACGACACTACTAACCGGCATCTCTGTTGATTATAACTCATTTCAGCAACAAAGTCTGTCGATAACGATGCTTCTCTGCCGGTAACAAAGATTTATGCCCGAATTCAACCGCGTAAAACACCAACAAATGTGCATACTTAGCCGCATAAAAAAAAAAAAAAAAAAAAATCCATGGGATTAGAATAGATTTATTTGGCCTGGTGGATTCACCTAGGGTAGAGTAATTGAATTAGGTTTGGTTAGTTTTTTAGGTTCGTTACTTTTTAAATGTGTTTAATTACGTAAAAAGAATTACGTCTTCATCACAGTTATTCTATGAAAATTCACAATGGCCGACGGTTACAACGTAAAAACATATTTCCACTCGTAAATTTCACATTACGTTAACATACTTTCACAATGATAATTTTCGGAGGGATAAATGTCATAAACATAATTTCGTAATGAGAGTTAAATTGCATTAAAATATATTCAGTTGCTTAAGTAAATATATTGTAATTTTCCTTGGACACAAGTAAAAGTGAACCTCCCAGAGATTGTTAAGCTGGTTACAGCCGGCCGTGAAGACACTTCTGATTGGTCATTAGATCACGTGACGGCACGCCTAGTTGAAATCAAGTTCTCTATTCTCATACGTAGAGAAGGGTTACGTGACCGCCCATTAACGGTGGAGAAACTAACACTTTTTTAATAGAGATGAGTGCTTCAAGACTTCTTCCCCGAATCAAATGATTTATCATACTTAACCCCAACTTTAATTTGTCAAATAAATTATAGCCAGTACACATTGATCAAAAAAAAAACCTAAGTCCATAGGCTTAAGTATTGATGCAAAAACTAAGTTTATATTATAGCCAGTACATACTGATAAAAAAACAATGTCCGTAATTATTGATGTAAAAAACTATGTCCCTATAAATAGCAATTCCATGTTGGTCCAAAAAAAAAAACTAAGTCCGTACGTATTGATGCAAAAACTAAGTTCATATTATAGCCAGTAAGCATTGATAAAAAACTAAGTCCGAAATTAATGATGCAAAAAACTAAGTCCCTAGTATAGCAGGTCCATCTATCGCTTGTTGAAAATCACCACTTTTTACATAAATTATATATAAAACATCCTAATTTACTCATGAGAAATTATAGCTAACACAATTAATAGTATGATTAAAACGATAATAGTAGAACATTAATAATAAATAACTCACCAAAAAGAAGACAAGTCAAATTCATTTTCACTAAGTTGCGCAACAGTCAGTTCTTGAGGTTTTTCAAACAAACAAAAAAAGTAACACTTTTCACAATTCTCTTCTGCTGTTCTTCCTCTTCTCGAAGTCCAAAGTGAAAAGGAAGATTCAGAGCCCTGCAGCTGTTTAAATACTGTTAAGCGGGTTAAAACCGGCCGTAAAATTCTCTTCTGATTGGTCATTACCCCACTAGAAAAATCACGTGATGTATCGCCTAGCTGTGATTATGTTCTCTGACGTCATACCTACTTCAAGCTTAGAGAAGGGTTAAACTCCCACCCAATTTATAGTGGAGAAACAGACATTTTTTATGTTCCCCTCCCAACTCCTGTAGTCATCAAAACCCTCAGTTTTAACTTATAAAATTATATGTAACTTTATTATTAGGGCTAGAATTTTTATGATAGGGCCTATAGCATTAAATTTTTTTGGTAAGAGTGATATTTCCTTAAATATACATAAATGATTTTTAAATAAACACTAAAAGTATTAAAGTTCTTTGTTATGTCATATTTCTGCATATTTGGCCATTTAGCCTATATAGCCTATGTCAGATTGGTCATATTCGTCATATTTTCACTCTTTTAAGAAGTAAAGGACTTTTATCGTGCAATTTATTTCTTCCGTGTTAATTTGAGTTGTTGAATTTCTCAGAATGTTGTTCCTTGTAAAATCTATCTTCGTCTCCAAATTAGTTTGAATTCACAGTATGGATTTTTTTTTTCCCCCTTACTTAGGCATATGTACATGAGAAAATATGTATGTATTTCTTGCGACAATCAGGTAGCTACTGATAATTTTAATAAAATAAAAAGCATAAGTTACTAGAATAGGCTACCAAATTTCATAGTTTAGTTTTCTTCTCATTTTCATTTTATTAGGGGCCTATTAAATAAGTAGTTAATTATCATAAACTGATTTACTAATTGATTTTACAACTGAAATTATTACTTAATTATAATATTATTAGGTGCTTTTTATGGCGCAGTGCATATTTATGTAAATTTTAGGTCATAACTGCAATTTTTTTCATATTTCGGAGGTTTTAGGTCATACAAATCCTATCCCTAGTAATTATTATATAAATTATTGTGAAATTTGTATGTTTTCTTGTAGACTTATTATAGGCTACTTGCATTGAGATTCCCTTCTATAGTTAGATTCTCTGAACTTCCTTATGCACTCTTTCGAAGATAAATACTTGCCTCGCTGTAGGCTGTATACATCCATATTCGTGATAGGCCTATAGTTTGGGACAAATCTTAAAACAGGCTTTCTTTCAACCTCCCCCTTTACCCTAGCTGAACCAAACTCATACTGTCCTAAGAACGTGACAAAAAATGTTTTGACAGAGTTTTGTGTTTATAGATTTAATTAAAATGTCTCATGAATTATTATTCGTAGGCCTATTACTGTGTTATTTATTTTCAATTATATTAGATACTAGAGAAACGTGAGGCCTACATTTATATTGATTTATAATTTAGTTAAAGTTTTCGAGGAATTATTTATTGCATTATTATTTATTTATTTGTTTGCTTCATTTCATTGTAATACTAAACAAATGTGATAAATAAAACAACAATAAAAATAAAACGTTTTATAGGTTGGCCTATAACAGCAAACCGACGTACATACGTGATCATACAAACAAATACTGACAGAAACTGGTAATTAAAAGAGAAACGTTGACAACCTCGCAAATTCTTATAGTGGCTTGCACTAATTAGTGTTACCGGCATGTCACCTTTGTTCAAAGGTCTCTTTATTAGGGGCGGCTTGGAAGCAAATATCTTAAGACTTGTCCCAAATTATACCTGTATTCCACTAACCAAAATCGTATCGAAAGGTTCCTAATCTAAAGACAATTTCCTGTCCCTATAACGGGGGCATCGCCAGGGAGATGCAGTAAGGGTGCGCGAGCACTCCTTGTTTTGAATCCGAATTTTGTATTATCTATATCCAAGTACAGTAAGTTATTAGAAATGATTTGTGACATAGACTTATGTCATTTCTTTCTCTACAGTTAAGAATTTTGTTGAAAATAATAGGCCTAGGCCTATATAAATTTCTGAAGCCTCATGCAGGTGCACTACCGCATTGCTGAACTTCGAAAAAACTAAGTAGCCCAATGAAAACTTTCTCCAAAAAATGTAGGTCTATAATTTGTAATAAATACATAATTATTAATCGGCAGCGGTGGACTAGTGGTTATGCTCCTTGCCTCTGGTCCCGAGGGTCGCGGGTTCAAATCCGGCCGGGGTCGATGGATTTTTTAGGATGGAAAAATCCAAGGAGCAAGTCCTCAGGGAGGGACTTTAAGCTGTGGGTCCCGAGCCTGAAGATTTTTAGACTCGTAAAAGATCCTTAAGTCTGAATGAAAGGCCTCTAAGCAAAATTTACCGAATTTTCCCGTCCTAGTACTACCTTGGTTTCCTGACCACGGACCACTCAAATGACATATATACGAAAGCAAGTGTAACTAAATTCGTAGCCTATGGTTCAAATTCTTCCCTGTAGGGGGAGAGCGCCTAAATCTCTGTTAAGGGAAAAATGGGCTTACAAGATAGCCTAATTATAATTCCAACACGCTTGGGATAAAATTAAAGTGGTCAACAAAAATATCATCTCCAACACATCTAGAATAAAACTAGAGTTATCTACACAAAACATAATTTTACCATGAAAAACGTGGTGTGCTTCTTATGGTTTTTGCATTTTCTTCTTAGAGACTTTACTTTTACCAATAGGCCTATATGTTTATTATCAAATAGGCCTATATTAATTGATATAGAGCACCCCATGCTTTTGATGGCAAAATTATTATTTTCTTTAGTAAATTCTAGTTTTATTCTAGATGGGTTGGAGATGATTTTTTTTTTGACCACTTTAATTTTATCCCAAGCGTGTTGGAAATTGTAATTATTTTTCATTTTTTAGTTCGGTTCTCAAATAAAGCGTATTATTTTAGTTTGTTTAATCTATTATTTATTATAGGCCTATTAATAAGTCAATTACTTTTGCTCACTTGGGAAGTAAGTTGAGCTATTACATCCCGTTGTGAATGTATACCAAGGCCTCTCTGGTAATTTCAACTTATGCTTACTTTCGTAAAAACAGAATGGCAATTATGTTATTATTAGTATAGGAGTAAACAAATAAATTTATTTCGTCTCAGCGACTGTCGTAAATTGCACTCTTTTTCACTTCTCTCCCAGTTAACTAATGTCCAGGATTGAGAAGTTATCTTCTCATCACAATATTGACATTAAGTCACAATATGACAATCCCTCTTCGCAGCATCTCTTTTTTTATTTACTTCTTTCACAGTAGTCTCTGCCCGTTCCTGGGATTCTCTCCCTCAAGATATCAGAGATTGCCACATATTTGACACTTTTAAGTTACGCTTATACAATTAATTGCTCATAATTTATTTTCCTCCAGGATTAAATTTATTCTGTGTCATTAGTAGTTTTTTTCTATCTTGTACCGTACAATTTATATTTTATTCGTTAAATATGGAGTTAATCAACATAATATATTGTAGATAATAATCGTATTGTAGATAGGCTAAGTTATAGGGCCTACCATGTAATCATTCATGTTTATTAAATTTAGGTATAGTCCTAAGACTAATTTTTATATTTTTTCTAACCTGGTTGAGTGCTAGACAAGACCCTAAGGCCCTAATTCTGCTAGGAAAATAAAGTTATTATTATTATTATCATTATCATTATCATTATTGCTATTATTATTATTATTATTATTATTATTATTATTATTATTATTATTATTATTATTATATTTAGGGCCTATATAAATATTTTCAATGTTTAAACATCTTTATTTTCCTAAAGATTTATTTTCCTTCTCTACTCGTCCCTATCCATCCACTTTGTGTTTTCCAGTCCTCTTGTTCTCATTCCACTTCTTAACCTGTGTCTTGCATCCATGAGTTTCGAGGCATTTGTTTCTTTCTTGTTCTATCTGGACACCATTCCAATCTTTTCCTGGGTAACCTTTCTTCTTACATCATTCGTCGTACATGCCCATACCAGTTTAATTGCTTAGGCCTATATCTTATTTATCTTGAATATTTAATATTGATTTTTCTTGTATTATTATTATTATTATTATTATTATTATTATTATTATTATTATTATTATCATTATTATTATTACTATCATTTTCTTGTTATTGTTGTGGTTAAAGTAGGGGATTATAAGAGAAAGACCCCCTTGGCTTAGACAAAGGAAATGGATAGCCTATTCAGAACAGAGAAACAAAGCCAGTCTGTAGAATATTCTTCTTCTTCTCCTCTATATCGTAGTTTAACCTCATTTAGGCCTGTATGTCCCACGCCGCACAGATCTTACAGTGGGACGACCTGACTGGAGAAGGATAGGTCTATTAAACTTTGGATTACATACATATGGCCTGTTTTTTCTCTCATAAGTACGTGGAAGTCCTCCATAAATGAATGAACAGGTCATTCCAGTCTCCTCTGAGAGAGTTGGTATCTGGTTTTAACATTGAATACAGAAGAGGAGGATTTGCATTAACTTTTTTCGGTTGAATATGCAAGATTCCTTTTTATAAGAATATCGTTTAGTAGTACCTATTTTCCTTTGATGTGATGTAAAGGTGTTTCATATATATCGCAATTTTTAAAAATGCAATAATTAAGTCCAAAAATGTTCGATTTTTTTATTTTCATCTACATACACTCCCATTTAAGTGCGGATAATTATATCAGGCAATTTTCAATCTCCACTGTCTCGGCAGGCAGTTACTTGGTCTATGAAGTCGGTGATGAGTAGAGCGAGGAATTATATGAAGAAAATTATACGAAAATATGAAATCATAAAGATAAAATATGAAAAATATGAAAATTATGACACAAAAATATTATGAAACTACTATTTTCTAAACGTTTTACATATATTTATATATATATATAGGTCCACTATAACTTATAAGTGTACATACCAACACATAGGCCCTAAATGAGACAAACGGAACTTATTTATAGCTCAAGAAATCAAGATGTTCACTGTAGGCTATTTCGATTTTAATTAGCTTTTTCATTAATTCTGACCCGATATAAAATATATTCATGATCTGAAACAATTTTAATGGATCACACCATAGTGTAGTTGTATAAGGAAACATGATACAAACAGAAAAGTCGGGGTTCGAGTCTCGATATGGTCAAGATGTTTAGCTGGACCAGACCTTCTGGTGGCATTGTGGACCTGGGGTCGACTCAGATCTTATTGAAAGTGAGTGCGGTACTAGATGCATGTTCTGGGCACAAATGCGGCCATCACGCAGATCTGACAATCCGGCGGACATCTTGTGCCTATTGTCTAGAAAGATGAGAGCTTCAACATACCACTACCCCAAAGGCCTCCCAAGACTGTAGTGGAATCACTTTGCCTTCATAAATCAAAACTGAGAAGTTATATATAATACAATTAATTGATGTATTGAATGATATTTAATTATGAAATCTAAGCATATAACCTACAGGGAACAAAACATTGTAACCAAAACAAACATTTTTGCATGAAATCTAGCACTAACAAAGTTTAGAGCAGGTATAGTTTGAATTATTGCTATTTTTGCATTGCATAAAAAACTCCTGGCGTGACAGGCCTACAAGGCCCTTAGCCTACCAGCCGGGTGCTGGCCTCACATACACATGTGTCAATCACAGAGGTAGATGATCATCCAGCCATTGTAGGGGTGACATGTGGTCAGCATGTCGAGTCCTCCAGCCATTATAGCTGATTTTCTCAACCTGGAGCCGCTACTTATTGTAGCTACCCAAATGCCTCACGATGCTGGGTGGGCACCGGTCCCATACTGGCCAAAATACCATGGGGAAATTTCTTCCCCCATGTAGACTCGAACCACCGCAAGTCCCGTAGCTCTGCGCCAAGGCACCTTGCCTTAACCACTCGGTTACAGCATGTTAAATTCCTGTAGATGCAAATGTAACAATAAAATTAAATTGGACGATTTAGAATACAAGTAAACCATTCCAGAATTTCATATTTGGAGAAACAAGATGTTAAAAGTTATTAGTACATAATTGATTCTAGTGATTGTTTCGGAACTCTGCAATTAAAGTTACATTTAACATTGAACTACAAACATGGTGAAATATAGTTAAGAATTATTTTAACTTTTTTTATGAAATGGGTCTAACACAGTGTCCATAGTCTTGATCTAATCGTGCTTTGAACAATCCAATTGTCAATTCTGTTTGTAATCCACAGTTAGAAGGTTGTATCTATATTTTCTGATAGTACACTTTAAGGCCTGTCTGTAAGAATTGTTTTGCACGATGGAAAATTATGCTCAATATCACACGATGTTATGGCAGCATACTTATATCATGCTATATGTGATAGCTTGATGTCCTTATCTACTTGAACTTTACTAATTTCACAAAGCACTGTTTCAAGTTTTAGCAGCGGCAGTCTTTCCTATATTTAAATGCTGTAATCTGTTTCACAAAGTAAGGACTGCTCTCAGGTAACAATAACGAGCTGACAGCTATTATAGGCCTATCTGACTAAATAATATTCCAACATTATTCATCTAGGCTCATGTTCTTGTCTGGGGATCGAGTTTAGGACAAAAACCTCCATCTAACACGGTCACTCTGTGACATCTCATTCAATTATTTGCTTTTATAAAATCTATCTATCTTGTTCAGAAGGGATACTGAATAATTTTCATTTGTCTATCACATTACACTGTCAAAAATTACATAAGTACATTCATTTCAAGGAATATTTTAATGGATTCCTAGAACTTTTATTGAAAAAAAAATACCGGAATTTCAAAGTTGAAAAATATGAAGGAGTATGAAATTTTCACTAAATTATAAACATTTTGCTAAAATATTATGAAATATTAGGCCTACTTTTTTGTTGGTCTTATATGATTCTACATATCATGGAATGTAAAGATACTTTGTCTCAGCGCTCTCTGACAAATAGTTTAAAACATGAAATTTCATAAAATTCCTCGCTCTAGTGATGACCTTTTCACAGACATCTCTGTTGATGTTGATGACACGTTGAGTTTCTTCTTTAAGTTCGGGAACTGTTTGTGGTTGTTTACATAGACTTTGAACTTCACATAACTCCATAAAAAGAAATCACTTGAAATAAGGTGACAAAATCTGGGAGGTCATCATTCCATGTCGCCACGAATTGAGATCACAAACTTCATTGACCGAGTAACTGCCTGCAGAGACAGTGGAGGTGGACAATTGCCTGATACAATTTTCCTCACTTAAATGGAAGTGTTTGTACATGAAAATTTTAATATATATAGCCTATATATATATATATATGTGTGTATATATATATTTAAAAATTGCGTAAAATATGAAAGGCCCTTGATAAGGGAGGAAAAGAGATTACGAGTATTTGAAAATAAAGTTGTTAGGAACATTTTTGGAGCAAAGAGAGATGAACAGACAGGTGAATGGACAACACTTCATAACAGTGAACTACATGGTCTTTATAGGAAACCAGATATAATAAGAACAGTTAATTCTCGTAGACTGCGATGAGCAGGACATGTGGCACGACTGGGGAATGAAAGACATACAGGGAAGCATCTTGTTGGAAAAACAAAGGAAAAACGCCCAGTTGGTAGACCAAGAATGAGGTGGGAGAATTACATTAACTATGATTTGAGGGAAGTAGATTATACAGGGAACGATTGGAAATCATTAGCTCAGGATAGGGATGTATGGAAAGCTTATGTCCGCGCGGCCGTGAAACTACGGGTTCGATAGTGCCAGTGAGTAAGTAAGTAAGTGTGAAAGAACCTTGATTCATATTTTTTAAAGTTAAGATTCCTTCCTTTTATAGGCATATTTATTTGGGTTCGTGGAACTTTAACACGAAAATTTAAGACGTTACACACCATTTCATGAGAACAATCTCAATAGGATATCGCTTTACTTTGTCGGCCTTTTCACAAGTCCCCAACATGAACGACCTGAGTTCGTTGATATAACTTATTACTACCACTTGTATACCAGACTCTAAACGTCTTATAATAGACCTATTTGATTTTATTTCAAGATTTTATGTTTCTTTTTTTAACGTCTACATCCGTTTATTTGTACAGACGTGACTCTCGGGAGCTCAAAATTAATTGCTAATGGAGACGTGCATGATTGCGTGTGTAGAGGTAGTTTATGACGCGTGTAATCATGTTTCTGTTACTGAACACCGTCCCAATTACTTCTCATACTTCTGACTTAACCCTAAATTAGCAGTGTAGCCTATAAGATACATCATCATCATCATGAACATTTTAGTAGGATCTGTCGCCTGTAGTTTACTCAAGGTGATCTTTGTGAATCCGTCTACGTCTTGGCCTTCCCAAATCTCTCTTTCCCTGTGGTTGATATTGTAGAGATGGTTTGGGTAATCTTCTCCTTTCCATCATCAGAACATGTTGTTTCCAATTTCGTTGATATTTTGTTATACAATTTAATATATTTTCGACTTAAATTTTTTTTCTGATATCAATAACTTATTTGTTTGATGATCTAACCTTGTGAATCCAAAAAGTGGTTTAAAAAATCTCATGTGCTGCTTCCAATGTCTTTTTATCTCTCTGATTCAGGACCCAAACTTCACTTCCATATTTAAATATCTGTTTTAAAATAATAATATTATATAATCATAATTTGGTTTCTGTTGACATAGATTTTCCAAATTTTCTTTTTATTGTACCATTTAATTCATTATATTTTTTTCTAATTTTATATCTATATCCATCTTATTTTCTGAAATTATGTTTACAAGATATTTATAACTAGATACTTGTTCTATTATATCTCCACTTATTTTTATTTCAACCCTTTGTATAGGATATATCTTAACCCAAAATTTCCATTGATTTTGTTTTCAAAGTAGATATCTTCATGCCATATTTCTGAGCTATTTTATTTAATTCATAAGTAACTTTCTGTAATTCATCTTCAGATGTTGGTCATCAGCATACAGAATTGTTTTAATTGCTTGATTTCTAGTCAATTTGATACCATAATTTGAGATTTCTACATTGTATTAATTTATTTAATACTAGCTAATACCCGGCGTGCGCTGCTACGCCTAAATAAATGAAAATTAATGTGCTTCTATGTTTAGTTGAATAAGTAAAAGGAAAAATAATTGTAAATGTGTATTTTTAGATACCCCGTACTGATTACCCGCGTTGCCCGGGAATCTACTTTTCCCGATCTTATTGACATAAATGAGCACAAATACGAAAATGAATGTATTTTATGTTTAGTTAAATAAGTGAAAGGAAAAATTTATATCGTAATTATTTTTAGATACCCCGTGCTGTTTACCCGGCGTTGTCCGGGAATCTACTCATCCCGATCTTCTTGGCATAAATCAGCTGAAAGACAAAAATTAATGTACTTCTTATGATTAGTTGAATAAGTAAAATGAAAAATAATTATAAATGTATATGTCGTAATTATTTTAAGATTCCCCGTGCTGATTACCCGGTGTTGCCCGGGAATCTACTTATCTCGATCTTCTTGGCATAAATGAGCTAAAAGACAAAATTCGTTATTGTGAGTTATCCGTAAAAGAATACCCGCCATGTGCTGCTATGCTTGCACAGGAATCTACGTACTTGTCTCGATCTTCTTGGCATCAATGAAAGACAAAAATGGTTATTGTGAGTTATCCGTAAGAGATAAACATATGCTGTCGCGGACTTTTTTGTAGAGCTTTTTGAGATATTCAATTCTGTGTACATTAATTTTGTGTATTTGTTATGGTTTAGGCAGCGTAAGCCATTTAAGCGTCCAAATAGCTATTTTTTCACGTTTTCCACTACAAAGGGCGATTTTTAAGGGTGTAGGAGTTGAGTATCACAACTCTCTTATAGCCTATATTCATCCCGGGAATCTCCTGAACATTTTGCAAAAAGCTCCATCACAATCGGATCAACGGTATGGCCGCGCACAAAGTAGGCCTACGAACAAACAAACGAACATTCATTTTTATATATTAGACTAGCTAATAGGCCTACCGGGTGTGCGCTGCTACCCCTAAATGAATTAAATGTTTTTTCTTTAGTTTGATAAGTGAATTACATTGCCACGAATCAAACGTGGCGATTGCTAGAGTCAATTTTTAATTTCGGATTTCAGGTTAACCCCCACTTCTAGTGATCAGATTTTACTCATTTTTTGACATCCACCCAGTTTATTTTAATGGTAGCCTATTTACTGAGTTTCGTTGTGAAATATAAAAATTGCCACTGCTATAGATTTTTTTATTATTTTCGTTTCAGGTGAACTCCTGCACCTAATGGTTTTAGAGAATAATAGATAGTGGCTAAACGTTCTCCGTACCTGAAAACCTGTAGGCCTACCCGTATATACAAATTTTCATAGCAATCGACTGACTACATTTAGAATTTTGCGAGCACAAACATATGCAGACTGAATTTGTATAGGCCTAGGCTAGGCCTATAACTAGCTAATACCCGGCGTGCGCTGCTACGCTTAAATAAATTAAATGTGTCTGTAGGATGTTTAGTTGAGCACGCATAAAAATAATTATAAATATGTATAGTAATTATTTTTAAATGCGTGCTATTATGCATTACAGAGACTCTTGACCCCCCCAACTCCTTTTAAAAAACGTTAAACTGAAAATAGCCTATAGCTTATAAACCTACTGGAAGTCCCGGCCGCGCGTTGCTGTGGCTAAGGTATACGTTACAAATTTAAATTAAGTTGCTGTCTTTCAGCCAGATTACTTAAAACTAATACTTACACACGAAATTAATAATATTGAAAATAAAATAAACATTGAACATACTTAAATTATGAAATAATAATTGTAATTCAATTGAAATTCGCGGTTGCAACAAAAAGCACAGTCATCTAGATCTCTCCTTGTTAAATAATAAACCAATGACCTTACCAAATTACCTTACACCGCCATCTGTTAGAATCGTATGGAACTCACAGATAATTAGAACTCTTTGTTAAATAATAAACAAATAATTTGCAATAAAAAAATAATGCGACTATAAATTTAGTTATAAACTACCCTAAGTCTCAAGTTGGATCAAACTGCACGCAATGTGCAAAATTTTATTAAAATCGGTTCAGTAGTTTAGAATTCCATCGCAGACAAACAACGTGACACGTAATTTTTATATATTAAGATTATTCTACCAGTTATATTATATGGATGCGAAACATGGACTCTTACTTTAAGGGAAGAGATTACGAGTATTTGAGAATAAAGTTATTAGGAAAGTTTTTAGACCAAAGAGAGATGAACAGACAGGTGAAAACTTCATAACAGTGAACCACATGGTATTTGTACGAAACACGTACTTTTACGTCCCACGCACATACTTTTTGACCTTACAAGGATATGGAGGGCCTCCTCGAATGAGAGATCAGATCAATGACAGCGCTTCCTCCGAGAAATTAAGACGAAACACACCACTCACACATTCATACTAAACATGGCGAATATGAAAATGATGATTTTGATGCCCAGATGATGTTCGGGGACTGTTTGGGTCTTAAAGTTTGCTGACATTTGTCTTACAATTGAAGAAAGTACCCGTAAGACCCCCCCAGGAGCTATCACCTTGACGTGGTGGGGGGGCTTAGTACCCGATGAACCAGACGACTCTACTGGGGAAGATTGACTTAGGTTAATCTTGCTGGTGGGTAAGAGGCGAGGGGAACTAAGTATAGCTCACAACGAAGGAATGGCGTCTGTATCCATATTGGGCGGCCACATCTTCGTCAAGTCAAGTCTTCAACGGTCAACAGGGCGACAAGGAATAGCACAGCTAAACTTGTAGGGCTTGAAGAGCGGAAGAAGCAGCCCTCTCTTGGGGGGTGGATACCCAGAGGAGCATGTTTGGAGGCTCAGAGGAAGCAGCCCTTCCACCATCCTTGTCCTGCGAAGCGCTCGTAACGCTTCCAGGAGACATTTATCTTACTGAGAAGCTTCATGGAAATCAGCCGGATTGTCATAAAAGGAACCGACCCAAGCAAGATAAAAGGATACGATTTGGAATAAAGGACATTTTGAAATTAGGAAATTGGAACGTAAGGGGAATAAATACAAAAGAAGAAGAATTAGAAAGAGAATTAAAGAAAAAAGAAATAAATATAGCAACAATAACAGAAACAAAAAAGAAACTAAAAGGAACAAAGGACTTACAACACTATACTATGTTGTATAGCGGAGTAGAACAGACAACAAGAGCGCAGTGTGGAGTAGCAATTTTAATAGATGAAAAATGGAAGAACAAATTGAATAGCTATGAGTTTATAAATGAAAGAATCCTGATAGCCAGATTTAAAATTGAAAGAGGATATATGATGATAATTGCTGTGTATGCCCCAGAGGAAGGCAAGAAAGAAGAAACAAAAACATTTTATAAAACATTACAAACATTAGTTGATAAATATACAAAAGATCATCATTTAATAATAAGTGGAGACTTAAATGCCAGAGTAGGCAATGTCCCTATACCTAATGTAATAGGAAATAATGGAGAAATAACAATAAATGATAATGGACAGGATTTGAGACAGTTTTCAGCCTATAATCAATTAAAAATAATGAATACCTATTTCCGAAAAAAGGACATACATAAATATACAAGAAGTGGATATAACTCAAGATCAATAATTGACTATTTAATCGTAAACAACAAGCTAGGAGCCTTGGTAAAAGATGTGAGAGTACATAGAGGCAGCGATATATACTCTGATCACTATCTCGTGATAAGCAAAATAAACATAATAGCTAAATGGCGGAAAAATAACATAAAGAACAAAAGAAACCAAGAAGAAGTATATAAAATATATTTATTACAAGATCAAAGTATTAGACAACATTATGAAAGCAGAATGAATAAATATATATCAGAGATAGCGACGTCAGAAGATATAAATATTGAATGGGAAAATATATCAAATGTAATACATAAAACAGCAAATGAGATATTAGGAAAGAAAAATAGAATAAGGAATAGGAAGGGCTTGAGAACTTGGAATGCGAATATACAAAATGCAGTGAATGAAAAACAAAAAGCATATCATACATACTTACGACTGAAAACAGAAGAATCTTATGAAGAATATAAAATGAAAAGGAGAATTGCTAAAAGCATTATAAGAAAATCCCATCAGGAGTCATGGGATAAATTTATAAGCTCAGTAGAACATGATATGTATGGAAGACAAGAAATAGGTTATAAATTAGTGAAACATCTAAATCAGACTGAGAAAGATTCTGCCAGATTGAATATAATCCCAGAACAAGAATGGATCCAGCATTATGAAAAACTTTGGAAAAAGGAGGAAATTGAAGGAAAAGAGAACAATGAGGAAGAAATAAAAGTGGAAAATATTGATGTAATAGACATAAATGAATTAGAAATGGCTTTGAAAACCACTAAGAATAGGAAAGCAACAGGATTAGATAATATAAATATGGAATTAATCAAATATAGTGGAATATTGTGTAAACTACGAATACTTCATCTAATTAATATATGTTGGCAGACCTATGGGATTCCAACCACTTGGAAAACAGCAATTGTCAAGAATATATTCAAAAGAGGAGACCGGAGAAATTGCGAGAATTACAGAGGGATTAGCTTAATGAATACTGGCTACAAAATATATACGAAAATAATAAATAATAGATTGAGAAACATAACAGAAGTAATAATAAGTGAAAATCAAAGTGGATTCAGAAAGGGAAGGTCATGTATAGACAATGTCTTTACACTGAAACAACTCATAGAAAAGAGAAGAGAACATAACTTAGAAACTCACATAGGATTTATAGATTTGGATAAGGCCTTCGATCGAGTAAACAGACAAAAATTATGGGAAATATTACGAATGAAAGGATACCCGCTGTGCCTTGTTGAAACAATAAAGACATTATATGAAGACACAAATATAATTATAGATACCGGATTCAAAAGAACAGATGCAATCAAAACAAATACTGGATTACGACAAGGATGTAGTTTATCACCCACTTTGTTTAATATATATATAGACGATATTTTTAATAAATGGAAAGTTTTAGTAAATCCAGGAATAAGAATGGATAATAAAATGTGCATAAATAATCTTTTATTTGCTGACGATGTAATCATAATACAGAAAAATGAAGACGACTTACAGAAATCAATGCATGCATTAAATGAAATATGTAAATTATACGATCTAAAAATTTCTGTAAGGAAAACGAAGACCATGGCTTTTAGAGGAAGAGATCCAGTGAGAACCAAAATTATTTTAGAAAATCAAAGTATAGAACAGGTGTCTAGTTTCAAATATTTGGGCTGTGATGTTGGCTACAATGTGGAAAGAGATATTGACTCCAAAATAAATAAATTTCAGACGGTGTGTGGAACAATACAGAGAACATTCAAAAATAAAATTAGAAAAGAAACCAAGATAAAAATGTATAATGTTATGGCGGTTCCCACAATATTGTATGGATGTGAAACTTGGGCTCCAGTGAAAAGACAGAAGGATAGAATACAGACGGCAGAGATGCGGTTCCTAAGACAAGTAAAAGGATGTACAAGACTTGATAGAATAAGAAATGAGGATATAAGAGAAGAATTGAAAGTACAGCCTTTATTGGATAAAGTCACGAATTACAGACAGAAATGGATTGATCACATGGATGGAATGAGCAAGGAGAGATATCCATTGTTAGCCAGAAATTATCAAGCAAGAGGAAGGCGTGATGTTGGAAGACCTAGAAGACGTTGGGCTGATGCATTATGAAGTCGGAACGGGCAATTGCCTAATCCCTGGAGTGATGATGATGATGATGATGTTAGTACCAGTGAGTTAGTTATAGCTTAATGGATCGGCATCGGTAGCATAGGGATTATTATGCTTGCCTCTTGTCCCGAGGGTCGCGGGATCAAACCCGGCCGGGGTTGATGGAATGAGATAATGGAGCCAGTTGTTTGCTTGTTAATTCCATGTTGTGGGGAATGAGATTATTCTGGATGTTTATCTAAAAGCTGAATTTAAAAATCACTCTACCGCCGCCATTTTTTCGTATAAGATACTTAGTACAGAGTTCGTTAATCAGTAAAATCGAAACATTAATTCGGCTTGCTTAGGAATTTGCTAATTTTACACGTTTCCTGCGTGATGGACTTAGATGTTTTATTTTTTACTAACTAATACCCGGCGTGCACTGCTACGCCTAAATAAATGAAAATTAATGTGATTATATATTTAGTTCAATAACTGAAAGGAAAAATAATTTTAAAAATATATATATATTTTAGATACCCCGTGCTTATTACCCGACGTTGCCCGGGAATCTACTTATTCCGATCTCCGTGACAGAAATGAGCGGAAATACCAAAATTAATGTGTTTTATGTTTGGTTAAATAGCTAAGTAGAAGGAAAAATTTGTATCGTAATTATTTTTGGATGCCACGTGCTGTTTACTTGGCATAAATGAGCTGAAAGACAAAAATTAATGTTGCTACTTATTATGATTAGTTGAATAAGTAAAATGAAAAATAATTATAAACGTATATCGTAATTATTTTAAGATTGCCCGTGCTGATTACCCGGTGTTGCCCGGGAATCTACTTATCTCGATCTTCTTGGCATAAATGAGCTAAAAGACAAAATTCGTTATTGTGAGATCCGTAAAAGAATATCCGCCATGTGCTGCTGTGCTTGCACAGGAATCTACGTAGGCCTATTTGTCTCGATCTTCTAGGCATCAATGAAAGACAAAAATGGTTATTGCGAGTTATCCGTAAGAGACTATTTAACTCATGCCCCAAATGGGAGTCAATGACCAATCACGTTTCAATGATTTCTGTTTTACAACCAATCAGAGTCGTGTTTCACCAAATATTTATCAGTGTTATAATTACCATATTAAAGAAAGCTCCTCCTTACAATATTGCGTTCCTTTGGCAATAAATAGTATGATCTGGTTGCAGTGATAAACAAATGAAGCAGTAGAAGCGTACCTATCGTTTCTCATTTGTTTTCAAACATCGCCGTTTACATTAAATGTATAAATATTTTAAAATAACTATAGTTAAATAATGATTTGTGAGTAAACAGCTTAATTTTATTCGTTAAATAGTCCTAACAAATGCCACTCTTGATTTCCAAATTCTCTAGATAAATTCACTCCTCACTTCGTGAGTCGTGAATTTATCGATAATTTGGAAATCACTCGTGGCATTACTTATGATAAACACATGCTGTCGCGGACTTTTTTGTAGAGCTTTTTGAGATATTCAATTCTGTGTAGGCTACATTAATTTTGTGTATTTGTTATGGTTTAGGCAGCGTAAGCCATTTAAGCGTCCAAAGAGCTACTTTTTTCACGTTTTCCACTATAAAGGACGATTTTTAAGGGTATAGGAGTTGAGTATCACAACTATGTTATAGCTTATGATCATTCCGGAAATCTCCTGAACATTTTACAAAAAAAAAACCATCACGATCGGATCAATGGTATGGCCGCGTATAAAGTACAAACAAACAAACATACATACATACATACATACAAACAAACAAACATTCATTTTTATATATTAGATTATCAGTTTTTTAGAGAAGTTGGGACGACAAGAGTCCCTGCAATGATAATAGCATGCAAATCCAGATTGAGCCTATGTTTAATTCTCTGTGCATCTCTTTCCTGTTTTTAATTATTGTTACCGGTACTAGGTAGGCCTATTTGAATTCAACCACTTCTTCAAAAATGTCCTCATTTGTCATTAAATGTACATTTCCATTGTATATATTAATGTATTATTATGTGTGAACATAGGCCTATATATATTTATTTAGTTTCAGTCTCAATTTCTTAGTGTAAGTCAGTAGTGCGTGTGTGTGGCCCTAAGTAGCCTACAACTGTCAGCTTATTAACTTTTTTTTTGTTCAATGCTACGTGTTTGTCATTCGACATTTCAGGTATTCTCTCCTGGCATTGGCGTATTGTAACCCACTTCTGAGGTTGGGGCGCCTGGAAGGCGGGGTTACGCTGCCCCAGTGATATGATGGATGATGATTATGGGTAATGATGCGCCAGGAGAGGCCTTAAACCTAAACTTAATCTAATGGAGTGAATATGATATTGATGATAATGATGGCCAGATGATGTTCGGGGACTGTTTGGGCCTTAAAGTATCCTGACATTTGTCTTACAGGTAAGGAAAAACCCCGAAAAAACCTCACTCAGGAAACTTGTCCCGAGCGGGGATCGAACCCGGGCACGCTAGGTGACAAGGCACAGCGGTGAACTAGCTTATTAACATGATTGAGTTAAATAATGTTTCTATAAAACCTAAGTTTACAATGAAGACTGATACGAAGCAGGTGTTACATTACTGAAAGAATGAGCACAAAGTGACTCACCTTCAATAATTGATATAAACATGAGTTTGATGGCTGTTTTATCTGTTATTAAGGTGAAGTCATCTATAAACAATAATTACATTTTATAGCGTCACATGTTGTCATAAACGTTATGAAATCATGGACTTTTCCTTGTTCCTCCATTTTGATTATTAAATTGGTATTATTCATACTAATAAAATTCATTGTTAAAACCGTTGAGGTGGAGAGTCATAAAATAAAATAAGTTAAAATACCTTCTTAGGTAAAATCCATCGTCCTTAACTTTTAAGAGTTGAGGACGACGGATTTTACCTAAGAACCATATTATTACCATTATTATTTTTTTATTCAGTGCCACAAGTTTGTCATTTCAACATTTCTGGTAATCTCTCCTGGCCTTGGCGTATTGTAACCCTCTTCTGAGATTGGGGCGCTTGGAAGAGGAGGTTACGCTGTCCCAATGATATAATAGGTGATGACGATGGGTAATGATGCGCCAGGAGAGGCCTTAAACCTGAACTTTATCTAATTAAGTGAATGTGATAGCCCAATGATAACATTGATTGACATATTCAGAATAATAAAATCTTCAATACTGAGATGGCTACGCCATATGTCTATATCGACTGATAGAAACAGACATTGCCCATAGAGTCACATTCTCTAAAATAGATGGGGAAAGAAAAGTTGTAAGACTGCCTACCAGATGGCTAGACAGCGTGAAACTGGATCGGAAGGTACGGGAGTCCAGGGATGATAAAGGAAAGCGGAAGAGAGAAATGGATGGAGGCGCATAGTTGGGGCGGTCAAGGCCTGTAATAGGCTGTAGCACCGAACATGATGATGATGATACTATTATTTATTTATATTGCAGGTTTTATTTTCTTTTTGCTCCCAATTAATTTACTGTCTTTTCTCCTCAACATTTGTGTGCCATTACAATCTTCATCCCTACAATCCTTTTGCCTTGGCTATTTAACTCATGTCCCAAATGGGAGTCAATGACCAATCACATTTCAATGATTTTTTATTTACAGCCAATCACAGCCGTTTTTCAACTCGATTTTATCAATTTAATTTTATCACTTTAAAATCAAGCTCGTCCTTTTTAACATTCTGAATAGGTCATAGCATTATTTTGCAGTGACTGACTCTCTAAGAAATACGTTGAATATAACAATTTATAATATTATGATATAAGAATTCTAGAATGCATGTGGCTACCAGATTGTATATATATATATATATATATATATATAGTGCACGAATGTAACCAGATGGTGCTTGCGGGATATAATATAAGAACATTTGTAACAATTGAATATACCACAAAAAATAAACCACTGTTTGCACTTTATTAAATGTATTATTTCCTAGGAATTTACGTTCCAGAAAAAATATAATTAACATATTTACATCATAGCACATCAGAAATTAATTAATAACCAACAATGTTGGTTATAAACAGTTTGATGTGTTTAATTTTTTCTCCGCTAGGGTCGATTCTTACAATATTACGATCCTTTGGCAATAAATAGTATGATCTGGTTGCAGTGATGAACAAATGAAGCATAACAAACGTTTCTCATTTATTTTGAAACAACGCCGTTTACATTAAATATATAAATATTTTAAATAACTATATTAAAATAATGATTTGTGAGTAAACAGCTTAATTCTTCTTCTTCTTTCCAAGTATTAAGCCAAGGCCTGTTACGATCCTATAGAAAATTTTCCCTCCAGCGTTTTATAGGACGGCCCAGTGATCTTCGTCCTCTTGGTATATAATTATAAACAGCTTTGGGGATCCGATTTGAACTCATTCTTTCAAGATGGTGTTTCCAATTTAGTTGTAGGTCTACTGTTTAATATAGGCCTATTCCAAAATTGGCGTAGTTCCCTCAGGGGTCCTCATCTAGGGGTATGTGGATGTCGACCACAAGGTGCCCAAGCTGAGCAAAACATTTCTTCCACTTGCTTGTGTTTTGCACTCTTTTAACTTTACTATCTAACCTCTCTTGGTTAACTCTTGTTTTTTTCGACCCCGACGCTATTAGGGCATACGAGGGCTAGGGAGTCTTTCCTTTCTTCCATTTATTCTTTCCTTTATTTTCTTTTCTTCTCCAGAAAAGCCTGACCAGAGGCTATAAGTTGGCAGCCCCATCACTGGTCTTGCCTTCCTTTGGCCAGCAACCAATCGAAGGGACTATTATTATGCTTTCAAGTCTTATACGAGAATTTCCCGGAAGGATCAAACAGCTTAATTTTATTCGTTAAATAGTCCTAACAAATGCCACTGTTGATTTCCAAATTCTCTAGATAAACTCACTCCTCACTTCCTGAGTCGTGAATTTATCGATAATTTGAAAATCACTCGTGGCATTACTTATGATGATATTTAAAACGCCATCAATTTACGTTATTTTTTTGTTTTCATCATCTTGTTCTTCTACCAGATGGCACCCATACTCGTATTTTTCTCGGGAATCTGTATTCTGTCGATATAGGCCTAATAAGAAGTAATGTCTTGTAGGCTGCGATGGGTAGGATATTTGCCACG
The DNA here is from genome assembly GCA_030220185.1 of Diploptera punctata. Classification (NCBI taxonomy): domain Eukaryota; kingdom Metazoa; phylum Arthropoda; class Insecta; order Blattodea; family Blaberidae; genus Diploptera; species Diploptera punctata. Next base: position 379,978 of record JASPKZ010005677.1, on the reverse strand, counting down.
ATTAGGGAATGAAGGAAGGGCATGGAAGCTCCTTGTAGGAAACCCAGTAAGCAGGCCAAGAATGAAGTAATGAGAATAACATTACCCATGATTTGAGGGAAGTAGATTATACAGGGGATGATTGGAAAACATTAGCTCAGGAAAGAGGTGTATGGAGAGCTTTTGTCCGTGCGGCCATGAACCTAAGGGTTCGATAGTGCCAATCAGTTAGTTATCTGTCATCTGTCATTATTTTTACTTTATAATTTTATTTGTTCTTTTTTTGAATTCATAATTCAAGTTTTAACATTCACCTTTAATTTGGGTTAATTGCATTGTTCCTTATTTTATTCTTCTTTGTCTCAGATTAATCCCAGGTTGAGAAAACCAACTATAACGGCTGAGGGACCCGACATGCTGACCACATGCCATCTCTACTGCCTGGATGATCGTCTCCCTCTGTGATAGGCTAAGCACATGTAGATGTGAGGCTAGCATCCGGCTGGTAGGCCAAGGGTCTTCTAGGCCTGTCGCACCATGGAGTTTTATTTATCTCAGATTACAGTAACCTCTCACGTATAGACATTTCCACGCTACATCCCACCCGGGCCTTACAGTTTCACGACTTTCCGGGAGAATAATTTTAAACTATGGATCACACACATACTTTTCTGACCACACAAGGACATGGAGGAGCGATCATGCGTCCGCCAAGATAACACAAGACAAAACACACCATTCACTCATACTAAACATGGCAAATATGAAAAGATGATTATGATTGCCAGATGATGTTCGGGGACCGTTTGGGCCCTAAAGTTATCTGAAATTTGTCTTAGGGTGAGGAAAAACACAAAAAGGAAAATCATCACCTAGGAAACTTGTCCCGTCCGGGAATCGAACCGGGGCTCCTAAGATCACAGCTCATTTGAACTATTTTAGAAATTCCAGCTGAACGCCTCCAAAAGGGCAATTTCCGCAAATTTAATGTATTTATTGCTCCTAAATTTAATTCCTATGTTTCGTTTTTCTTAACACTTCGTTTGGCCAGTTTTAATAAAGCTTCGTGAAATCGGGCATTAATTTTAAGCTCTGCATATAGGCCTATTTAATATATTTCCCTTCAGGTTTTTCATGTTATAAAGACGATGTTAAACATGGAATTGAGAATTGTTTTACTACTCTGTTGAACCAATCTTGTAAAGGTTCGATGTCCGCAGTCTCGGGATCAATATTTTTTTTTTCATGTCTAGAAAATAGTATTGTTCTAATGGGAACGGTGTTGGTACTTGATGCCCAGATTGAGTGACAGAGATGGAAATATAACCCCCTCTTCTCCTTCTAGCATAAGTACAGCAGCAACATAAGTTTACGACGCAATTATATTCACCACTGTTACTAAAATCTAAATCGTGGTCATTCTAATGTCGTTACTAGGGCTAGGATTTTTATGATATAGTATGTAGCTATATTTTTTGGCAATAGTCATATGTTTTTTAAATATACATAAATGCCTTTTATAATTAACTCACTGGCACTATCGAGCCCGTAGGTCCATGGCCGCGCGAACATAAGCTCTCCATACATCTCTATCCTGAACAATGCTTTCCAATCATTCCCTGTATAATCTGCGTTTCTCAAATCATAGCTAATGTTATTCTCCCACTCATTTTGGTCTACCAACTGGGGTTTTCCCTCTACAAGAAGCTTCCATACACGTCTTTCATTCCCCATTCGTGCCACATGTTCTGCCCATCGCAGTCTACGAGACTTAACTGTTCTTATTATATCTGGCTTCCTATAAAGGCCATGTAGTTCATTGTTATGTATCTCCAATCACATGCCTGTTCATCTCTCTTTGGTCCAAAAATTTTCGTAAGAACTTTATTCTCAAATATTCGTAATCTCCTTTCCTCCCTTAAAATAAGAGTCCATGATTCAATCCATATAATATAACTGGTAGAATAATAGTTTTATATATTTTCAGTTTAACGTTTTTTTAAAGGAGTTGGGACGTCAAGAGTCTCTGTAATGCATTTCCAGAATTGCGCATATATATAATTTCTTTATGCATCTCATTCCTATTTGTGATTATTGTTCCTAGGTATTTGAATTCAGCCACTTCCTCAAAGTGTCCCTCATTTGTCATTAGCTGTCCATTTCCATTATATAATGTATTCCTATGTGTGACCATATATTTAGTTTTATTCATATTTACTTCCAGGCCCAATTCCTTAGTGTTATAAATGCTTTTTATACAAAAATTAATTGAACTAAAGTACTTTGTTAAGTCGTATTTATGCACATTTGACCATTTATATGTGACAGAGCATATTATAACAATTTACTGGTCATATTCGTCATATTTTCACTCTTTTAAGAAGTAAAGAACTTTTATCGTACATTTCATCTCCTCCGTGTTTATTTGAGTTGTTAAATTTCTCATAATATTGTTTCTTGTACTCCTATTTCGTTTCAATTCACGATAATGCACTTTTCCTTTACGTATATACAGTACTTGAGCAAATATTTATGTTTTGTCTCGCGACAAGCATGTAGCTACTGATAATTTTAATAAAATAAAAAGCATACTACAATATCAAATTGCATATTTTAGCTTGCTTCTCACTTGTATTTTATTATTAAATAAAAAGTTAATTATTATAAACTAATTCACTGCTCCATTTTAAAACTGAAATTATTACATAATTATTATAATATTAGGTCATGTTTTCTAAGATACAGTGCATATTTTTTGTAAATTTTAGGCCATAACTGTTTATATTTTTTTGCATATTTCGGTGGTTTTTAGGTCATGAAAATCCTAGTCCTAGTGGTTACCGAAGAATAATATTGACATTTGGAAATAAGCTACCGGTATTCAATTAAATTTTGTCCATGCTACAAAGTATAATGTTATATGGATCGGAATTTTGGACATTGGCACAACAACAACATGCCAACAGAATAACTGCAGTTGAAATGGATTTTTTGAGAAGAGCTGCCAAAAAATCTCGACTGGGAAGAATTAGAAATACAGAAATTAGAAAAAAGATGAATGCAGAAAGAAGTATAATGGATGAGATTGAACACAGAAGGCTAATATGGTATAGACACGTAAGAAGAATGCAGAATGGAATAATTTTGGTAATAATGGGAAATTGTGTGATAACATCTGCAAATCAGTGTTAAAACGATGTCATAAATGCTTAAACAATAATGGAGGTCACTTTAAACAATTTTGGCAGTTTTCTTGTATAGATGTTGTAAACTATAGAAAATAATATATTTGAAGAGCTTAGGGCACTAACATGATAAGCCACATTCTGTTAAGAAACGCCATTTATTACAATAATAGCAAATAAATGTATTGAAATATCCATAGAACCATTTGTAAGTGCGCCAGTGATGAGTTAAAACATACAGACACACAATGTATTAACAACAATACTGCACAATTAGTATTTATAATTTTTTGAAACATTAAAATCATTATATCTCAGAAAGAACAATATGTGGCTTATCATGTTATTGCCCTAAGCCCTTCATTTGCATTTTCGGTTAGCTGACTTGTATTGCAACCTGTATAATCACATTTTTCCATAAATCTTGGCAAAGCTGCACGTGAAATTACTTAACTTAATTTCTTGTTTTAACGAATTAACTAATAAATCAATCTCACATAAAAAGGACACGTTTACTAGAAATAATTGCTCCATAAGCGCAATTGTATTTTTTAGATATCAAAAGCCTATAGTGCTTTGCATTTGCAATGATTCTTTCCTTTTTTATATATATATAATATACCTTATAAACTTCGGAATAAAAAACACATTTTGTAGAAGTGAAATAGCTTCCATGTTTTATTTTTAACAAATAAATTATTCATCAAACAGAAAATATTTACTTTTAAAGATACCTTGAGTAAAATGTCACATCTGTTCCTTTGATAACGTCTTATGCTCCTATTTTCTGCTCAATTTAATTTATTATTTTTAAATTCGTATCGTTTCTTATGAAGCTATTTACTTCCTTAGTTTTGTTTCCCATTACTTCCTTTCTCGTCTGTTTGTTGTACAAAGTCACAGATATTCTATATAATGTCCCAACCTCTTAACAACATGACGTCATTTATTTTCTTATTTTTATGCTCTTTTGTAAATATCATCTTTATAAGTCCTGACATATTATTATTAACCAACTAACTCACTGGCTCTATAAAACCCGCAGGTTCATGGTCTAACGAGCATAAGCTCTCCATACATCCCTTACCTGAACTAATGTTTTCCAATCATCTCCTATATAATCTAGTTCTCTCAAATTATGGTTAATGTTATTTCTCCCACCTCGTTCTTGGTCTACCAACTGGGGGCTTTCCCTCTGGTTTTCATACAAGAACCTTACATGCACGTCTTTCAATCCCCATTCGTGTCACATGTACTGCATTTCGCAGTCTACAAGACTTAACTGTTCTTATTATATCTGGCTTCCTATAAAGATCATGTAGCTCACTGTTATGTAGTTTTCTCCATTCACCTGTCTGTTCATCTCTCTTTGGTCCAAAAATGTTTCTAAGAACTTTATTCTCAAATACTCGTATTCTCCTTTCCTCCCTTAAAGTAATAGTCCATGTTTCGCATCCATATAATCTAACTGGTAGAATAATAGTTTTATATATTTTCGGTTTAACGGTTTTTGAAAGGAGTTGGCACAACAAGAGTCCTTGTGATGCATAATAGCATGAATTTTCAGAATTGAGCCTATGTTTAATTTCTTTATGCACCTCATTCATGTTGTAGGTATTTGAATTCAGCCACTTCTTCAAAATTTCCCTTATTTGTTATTAGCTGTCCATTTCCATAAGGCCTATACTGTACAGTATAATGCATTTCTATGTGTGAACATATATTTACTTTTATTGGTGTATAGGCTACTTCCAGCCCCAATTTCGTAGTGTTACTCAACTGAGCGTGCGTGTTGGCCTTTATTATGTCCTAGCTATCGCCCAGTAATGCTAAATCATCAGGATAGACTAACCTAACCTACTATTTGTGCCATTTAAACACATTCGTATAACTTAAGTCTAACAAACATTTTAAAAATTCCGAACTCCAGAAGGATGCTATACTGTATAACTTCTCCCTCTTAGTTGAATCGTATGCCTTTTTGAAGTCTACATATAGTTGATGTACAGAATTATTATTATTATTATTATTATTATTATTATTATTATTATTATTATTATTATTATTATTATTATTATTATTATTATTATTATTATTATTATTGTTGTTGTTATCATCATCATCATTATTCTGAAGGAGGGCTTATAGAGATTAATGAAGAATCGAATAGGCCTGTAGGAATGCTAAAATTGAAAAATAATGGATGTTCAAAAATATGTGCTACATCCACAAGTTACTGAAGAAAGAAGACTGGAATGGTTTGGCCACATAAAGAGGATGTCAGATGACAGGATACCTAAGATGATATTAAATTTCGAAGCGGAGGGCAACAGAAGAAAGGGGAGACCAAAATAACGGTGTGTTCAAGGAGTGCATAGTTGCATTGTGTCGAGAGGATAAACAGAGAGTGATGCAGAGAATAGGGATTTATGGAGGAGTAAAGTTTAGAATGGGTTGTAGGAAAAATACTGTATTGTAGAGAAATTTCTAATAAAAATTATTATTATTATTGTTGTTATTATTATTATTATTATTATTATTATTATTATTATTATTATTATTATTATTATTATTATTATTATTATTATTATTATTATTATTATTATTATTATTATTAACCAACAAATTGAGAACAATTTTAATTTCGTTTTGCACCTCATTTCTGTTTGTAATCACTGTTCGTACGTATTTTAATTCAGCTACTTCTTCAAAATTCCCTCGTTTGTCGTGAACTTGCCACTTCCATTATATAATGTATTTTTACGCGTGACCATGTATTTAGTTTTATCGATGTTTACTTCCAGCCTAAATTCCTTAATGTTATTCAATACAGTGTGCGTGTTGGCCCTTGGTAGGGTCTATCTTGTCGATATCGCCTAATAATACTACATGATCAGCACAAACTAACAGCTTATTAATATAATTGAGTTGTAGGCTTTCTTCCTCCTCTAAAGATTTGATGGCATGCTCTAGCACAAAATTGAATCGTAGAGGAGATAGTACATCTCATTGCTTTAACCCATTGTGAATTTCAAAATTATCCAAAAATGGTTTGCCTATAGGCTCCCTACTCTTTGTGCAATTTAGACACATTCGAATAAGTCTAACTAACATTTTAGGAATTTCGAATTCTTGCAGGATACTATATAACTTCTCCATCTTAATTGAATCGTATGCCTTTATCGTATAAGTTTACTTACAGTTGGTGTACAGTGACATTATATTACCTTTTCTTCTCTAAAATCTGTCTTATACTAAAAATATTATCTGTTGTAGACCTGTTTCTTCTAAATCCACATTGATGATCTCCTATTATGTCATCAATATATGGAGTAAGTCTGCTTACTATATATATATATATATATATATATATATTAATTCATGTTAATTACTAATATTGGTTGTTGGAGAAAACCCTCAATGATGAAAATTCTCAGAATGAAAGAAAACATTTTTTACGAAGTTCAAAGTAATGAGATGCCACTGAAGTTATGAATTTAAATTATGTAGGTCCCTACAATTTTACCTCCGGAGAACAATGTCCGCATTTCTTGACAGTTGGGATTTTACGGTGAAAAGTCGTCATTCTTTCGACCAAGGTATTTTTTTCGTCTCTTTCCGGCATGGGTAACCCTTTCGACAGCAATACTACCGCCGGCATAGCTCTCGGGTTCATTTAAGCACACAAGCAATGGAAAATATATAAAACTATTATTCTCCCAGTTATATTAATTATATGGATGCGAAACATGGATTCTTATTTTAAGGGAGGAAAAAAGATTACGAGTATCTGAGAGTAAAGTTCTTAGGAATATTTTTGGACCAAACAGAGATGAATACACAGGTGAAAGGAGAAAACTACATAATAATGAGCTACATGATTTGTATAGGAAGCCATATGTGATAAGAACAGTTAAGTCTCGTAGACTGCGATGGGTAGGACATATGGCACGTATGGGGGATGAAATGAGGTACATGGAAGCTTCTTGTAAGAAAACCGGAAGGGAAACCCCAGTTGGTAGACCAAGAATGAGGTGGGGAAATTCATTATACATGATTTGAGGGAAGTACATTTTACAGGAGATGACTGGAAAACATTAGCTCAGGATAGACATATATATAGAGAGCTTATGTCCGCGCGGCTATGAAGCTACGGGTTCGATAGTGCCAGTGAGTTAGTTAGTTGTTTAGTTACTTAGGTCCCTACAATTATTCAAGGATTGAAAATGTCCTACGAATTAGTCTGAAATCATCCGTAAAAGTTCAATTTTATCATTGTAACATAAATAACAGTAAAGATATGCCCATGTCCACAGAATGTATTCTGTGTTAAAGCTTAGGTTTAGTTGGAGTGAGTGGTGATTGGGAACGCGTAGGCTGGTTATCAAAGTTCAGATCTTATTGAATGACAGGAAACAGAATCATAAACAACACCTGCACAGTGGTACCAATTCCTGGAAACAGTGACGTCACCTCAGCGTCATGTGGCCTAACAAATATGCAGGCTACTAGTGCAACTGTACTAACAATGAACTGAAATAAAATTCTTGACGCTACAGGCCTAGAAGACAGTTTTCATGCTGGTCTCCCATCCACAAATGTTGATCATTGAGTTATAATAATCTAGCCGGTATAGATATAACATGTGATTAGCATATCCAGTACTCAAGTCATTATAACCTGGAACTGCAACTTATTGTAGCTACCCAAATTCCTTACATGCAGGGTGGAAATCGGTCCTTTAAAACTAACTCACTGGTACTATCGAACCCGTAGTTCATGACCACGCGGACATAAGCTCTCTATACATCCCTATCCGAGTTTGTTTTCAAATCATCCCTTGTATAATCTACTTCCTTCAAATCATGGTTAATAGAATTCTCCCACCTCATTATTGTTCTACCAACTTGGCGATTTCCCTCCGGTTTTCATAAAATAAATTTATATGGCCCGCTTTCAGTCCCCATTCATGCCACATAACCTGCCCATCGCAGTCTACGAGATTTAATTGTTCCTAACAGACATCTGGTTTCCTATTAAAAAATCATGTAGCTCACTGTTGTATAAGCTTCTCCATTCGCCTGTCTTTGATCCAAAAATATTCGTAAGAACTTTATTCTCAAATACTCGTAATATTTTCTCCTCCCTTAGAGTAAAATTCCATATTTCGCATCCATAAAATATAACTGAGAGAATAACAATTTTGCATATTTGCAGTTTAACATTTTTTGAGAGAAACAAGAACGACAAGAGTCCCTGTAATTCATAATAGCTTGAATTTCCCAAATTGAACCTATGTTCAATTTCTTTGTGTACCTCATTCCTGTTTGTAATTATTGTTCCCAGGTATTTTAATTCAGCCAGTTCTTCAAGTTTTCCCTCATTTTTCCATTTCCATTACCCAATATAATGTATTCCTGCGTGTGACCATAACTTATATTTAATTTTATTGATATTTACTTCCAGTCCCAATATCTTAGTGTCCCTCAATAGTGAGCGTGTTTGCCCTTAGCATCACTTCGCTATAACCTAATATTATAAATCATCGGCATAAAACTAACAGCTTATTATTGCCATTGAATTACTGGCCGAAATTTCTTATTCCATGGGAACACAAATTAGCCAATGACATTTCAGTGTGATTTCAAGTTAAAAGAGAAAACTTAAATAAAATCAAGACCCGTAGGGCTGTTTACAAGGGAACTGTCAACTTCGAACATCGAAATCTACCTTGAAATATCCCCCAGTTAAGCGTTATGTTGTTAAAGTCGTGTCTAGAAACTATCTGCCGTCTTAAACTGCAAGGCACAGAAATCAAAGCCAGAATCCATCATGGCAACACACTGTACGGAGTAGATGAACATCCCTGCTTAATTAAGAGCGCAGTGGAGTGAGGCGAAACGCGGCGGGGGCAGCGACATGTAGTGAGGATTATCCATTCTTACACTTCGGAGTTGCATAACTTCAGTATAGGCTAGTTTAAATGAGAGATTTGGCACTGGATTTTTGTGCTTCTGTAGAAGAAATTCCAAGGTAGGTTTCGGCATGCAATGGTTGACAGTTCAATTGCTAGTTCTTCCCATAAAGGTATATCTGAGACGTCGATTTCTAAACAAGTTCTTGATAACAAATTTAAAAATTTGAGAAATTGAAAAAAAAATTCTGATTAAATAAATTCAGATATTAATGAATTCAGTTAAATATTTATGCACAAGTTCAGTTTCATTAGTATTTACGTAATGAAACCTACAGATTTTCCATAAATTGAGAAAAAATTATGACAAAACACGTTTTGGAACTGTACAAAGGATTAACGACATTTTGGTTCTGTACTAATAACTGTATTGTAGAAAAATAGGCCTACTTAAAGTGAAATAATAATAATATTATTATCTGAAAATATTATTTTTGTTCTTATAATTATTATTATTATTATTATTATTATTATTATTATTATTATTATTATTATTATTATTATTGGGGCACGCCGTAGCGTAGTGGTTAAGGCACTGCGCTACAAGCCGGAAGGTCGAGGGTTCGAGTCCCAGTGGGGTCAGGAATTTTAAACTGACCCAAATCTTCTGGCGGCACTATGGCCCTGGGGTCGACTCAGCCTCTGACGTAAATGAGTTCCAGACGCTTGTTCTGAGGTAAAGACGGCCGTCACGCAGGGCTGACAACCCGGCTGACATTAAGTGCCGATTGTTCAGAAAAGTGGGAGTCTTAACCTCCTACTACCCCAAGGGCCTCCTGAGGCCTGGAGTGGGATACCTTTACCTTTATTATTATTATTATTATTATTATTATTATTATTATTATTATTATTGTTACACAAAATAAATTAAGATAGGCCAATCATGTAAGCATTTCAATTACAGACAATCTCATAATTTATCAATAAATAGCCTACCAGTTACAGTGGGAAACTCATTTTGCAACGAATGAATCGTAATGGACTTCGAAAAGTCAGGTTTCAATACCGTCCTCAAGGAAGGGATCTGTGGGACGACCTATAGAAAAAGATGGATTGGGAATGCACCACAGAAACCGTAACAGGCTTTGGGCCTTAAACTTGTTTCGAAGATGATGATGATGATGATGATGACGATGATGATGATTATTATTATTATTATTATTATTATTATTATTATTATTAGTATTATTATTATTATTATTATTATTATTATTATTATTATTATTATTATTATTATTATTATTATTATTATTATTATTATTATTATTATTATTATTATTATTATTATTATTATTATTATTATTATTATTATTATTATTATTATTATGCTTAAATGATCCTGAGAGCTATGCCGGCGGTAGCATTGCTGCCGATAGGGTTACCCATGCCGGACTAGTCGAAGGTGATAAGCCAGACGAAAAAAGTACCTTGGGCGAAAGAGTGACGATCTTTCACCGTAAAAATACAACCGTCAAGAAATGCGGACATGGGTTCAACTGGGGGAAAATTTACCGGAGGTCAAATAGTCCCCCATTCGGTTCTCCGCGCGGGGACTACTTCAACAAACTCATGTCAAAGGCTCAAACACATGGACATGTTCCTAGGAACATGGAATGTTAGGACTTTATACAATAGCGGGGCACTAGCGATATTAACGCGGGAACTAGATAAATCGTCCTTGGATATAGTCGCTTTACAGGAAGTTTGGTGGCCAGGAGAAGGTAGTCAGGAATCAGGAAGCTTTGCATTATACTACGGGGGTGCAGAAAGACCTGCATTTGGAACGGGTTTTTAGACAGGAGGAGGATCCTATCCGCTATCCGAGATATTAAGTTTGTTAGTGATAGGGTATCATACATAATTCTAAAGGATAAACAACATAATTTTATAATTGTAAATGTACATGCCACCACAGAAGATAAAGATGACAAGATCAAGGATGAGTTCTATAAAGAATTAGAATGCTTATTTGATAGCCTTTCACGATATCATATGAAAATTGTCTTAGGAGATTTTAATGCAAAAGTGGGGCGGGAAGACATATTCAAACCAACAATAGGCAAATTCAATCTTCATGAAGATAGTAACGACAACGGGGTTAGATTAGTCACATTTGCCACATCGAAGAATCTCATTGATAAGAGCACAACATTTCAGCATAAGGATATTCATAAATACACCTGGACGTCCCCAGATGGAGGAACTCGGAACCAGATAGATCCTGTATTAGTGGATAAACGCTGGCCAGAGTAGCATCATCGATGTTAAATCAGTTAGAGTGACAGACTGCAATTCGGATCATCATCTGGTCAGAGTGAAAATCAGACAACGGCTATCGCTTATGAGAGGAACAAACGCTAAAGATGATTCTGTAAAATTTGAATTAAAAAACTTGAAAAATGACGAAATGCGGCAAGAATACCAAATTAACATGGCTAATTGATTTGAAGTACTGGAAATCTTCCGATGACAATATGGCAAACGAAGAAGAAACTGATATAAATAAAGAATGGGAGGCTATAAGAGATACTATTAAATTATCAGCATCAGAAAGCATTGGTTGTTTAAAAAAGAGGCAAAACAAGAAATGGTTTGATGAGGAATGTGCCGACATTGTAAAGAAAAGAAAGTTAGCAAAAATGAAATGGTTACATGAGCCAAATGAGGTAAATTTAGAGCAATTGGGTGGTATTAGACGGGAAACCACCAAGCTACTAAAGAGTAAAAAGAGGGAATATTTGAGAGAGAAGATTAATGATCTTGAAATGAATGCAAAAAATAGGAACATTAGAGAATTATATCAGGGAATTAGTATAGAGAAGAAAGGGTTTCAGGCTAGAACAAACATAATTCGGAATGAAAATGGGGATATGATTGCAGATTCTAGGAGTATATTAAATAGATGGAAAAGTTACTTTAATCAGCTATTAAATGTACATACAGAGCAGGACATTGAGGAGGATAATTTACAGACAGCAGAAATGCTAGTCGCAGAGCCAAGTACATTAGAGGTTGAAATGGCAATCGAAAAATTGAAGATGTATAAAGCATCAGGTTCAGATGAGATCCCAGCAAAACTGATAAAATCAAGGGGAGAAAAATTGATGGACAAGGTACGCTGGTTGCTTAGTATGATTTGGGAAAAAGAAGCTATTCCAGATGAATGGAAGGAGTCAATTATCGTACCAATTTATAAGAAAGGAGATAAAACTGATTGCAACAACTATAGGGGCATCTCATTACTTTCAACTTCGTACAAAATTCTAACAAATATATTAGTAAGCAGACTTACTCCCTATATTGATGACATTCTAGGAGATCATCAATGTGCATTTAGAAGAAACAGGTCTACAACAGATCAGATTTTTAGTATAAGACAGATTTTAGAAAAGAAATGGGAATATAATGGTACTGTACATCAACTGTATGTAGACTTCAAAAAAGCATATGATTCAATTAAGAGGGAGAAGTTATATAGTATCCTGCTGAAGTTCGGAATTCCTAAAAAGTTAGTTAGACTTATACGAATGTGTCTAAATGGCACAAAGAGTAGGGTGCGTGTAGGCAAACAGTTTTCGGACACTTTTGAAATCCAGAATGGGTTGAAGCAAGGAGATGCACTATCTCCTCTACTATTTAATTTTATACTAGAGCATGCCATTAAATCTTTACAGAATGAGGAAGGCTTACAACTCAATGGTATTAATAAGCTGTTAGTTTATGCTGATGATGTAGTATTGTTGGCCGATAGCGAGGAGATACTAAAGAACAACACACACACACACTATTGAGTAATACTAAGAAATTAGGACTGGAAGTAAATATCAATGAAACTAAATATATGGTCACACGTAGAAATTCATTATATAATGGAAATGGACAGCTAATGACAAATGAGGGAAATTTTGAGGAAGTGGCTGAATTCAAATACCTAGGAACAATAATCACAAATAGGAATGAGATGCACAAAGAAATTAAACATAGGCTCAATTCTGGAAATGCATGCTATTATGCATTGCAGAGACTCTTGATGTCCCAACTCCTTTCAAAAAACGTTAAACTGAAAATATATAAAACTATTATTCTACCAGTTATATTATATGGGTACTTTAAGAGAGGAAAGGAGATTACAAGTAATTGAGAATAAAGTACTTAGGAAGATTTTTGGACCAAAGATAGATGAACAGACAGGTGAATGGAGAAGACTACATAACAATGAACTACATGGTGTTTATAGGAAGCCAGATATAATAAGAACAGTTAAGTCTCGTAGACTGCGATGGGCAGGACATGTTGCACGTATGGAGGAATGAAAGACTTGCATGGAAGCTTCTTGTAGGAAAGCCAGAGGGAAAACGCCCAGTTGGTAGACCAAGAATGAGGTGGGAAAATAACATTAACTATGATTTGAGGGAAGTAGATTATACAGGGAATGATTGGAAAGCATTAGCTCAGGATAGGGATGTATGGAGAGCGTATGTCCGTGCGGCCATGAACCTACGGGTTCGATAGTGCCAGTGAGTAAGTAAGCAAGTAAGTTATTATTATTATTATTATTATTATTATTATTATTATTATTATTATTATTATTATTATTATTATTATTATTATTATTACTTTCTCATAATCCTGAAATCTTACATGACTTATGAACTACTATTTTTTATTAGGCCTACATTAGTAAAAACCTACAAGCGAATGGAGAAAACTACATAACAGTAAGCTGCATGATCTCTATGGGAAACCAGATGTAATAAGAGTCCCGAGCCGTAGCCGAGTGGTTAAGGCAAGATGCCTTGGCGCATAGCTACAGGACCTGCGGTGGTTGGGGTCTCCATGGGGGAAGAAATTATCTCATGAAATTTCTGCCAGTATGGAACTGATGCCCACACAACATCCTAATGCACTTGAGTTGCTACAATAAGTAGCGGCTCCAGATTGAGAAAGCAGCTAATAACGGCTGGGGGACCCGACATATTGACCTAATGTCATCCCTACAGTGGCTGCATGATCGTCTACCTTTGCGATTAATACATATGGATGTGAGGCTAGCAGCCAGATGATATGCCAAGGGCCTTATAGGCCTGTCGAGTCATGGAATTTTAGATGTAATAATAACAGTTAAGTCTCGTAGAAAATTATGCTATGTCTTTGTTTCTTTTGCAGGTAGCAAATAGGGCCTCACTGCAGAATATTTATCACCGGAATGTGTAGAAAAATGCAAGAAAAGAAACAAGAGAAAAAAATCATAATTTCCTCTCAACTTTACGTAAGTTTCAGAATTTCTCTTTGTTGCTCAGATTTTTTTTTCTTTAATAAATGCAAGCATGGAATTAGAATAGTCGTTATTGTGTTATGGTAAAGTGCACCTTTAGAAATTTCTTGGAAAACTTTGTCCTAATTATTAGTTTTAAAACTTTGAAGTTTGTTAATTTAATGAGAAAAAACAAACTTAAAAAGTTTTGTTTGTGTAAAAAAACAAATTACTTACACTTAAAATCTCTAAGCAACTGCTTAAAGTCACCCTCTCCTTCTTATTGTTTTCTGTAGGCGTATTCCTGTTTATTTACACACACTATGTCAATGATGCTAGATGATCGTCTACCTATTTGATTAACACATGTGGATGTGAGACCAGCAGTCGGATGGTAGGCCAAGGGCCTTCTAGGCCTGTCCTGTTTTGAGTTTTATGTCAATTATGATTACATCTAATTCCATCTCTTGAAGGGTCTGCCCACTTCTCTTTTTCCTCTAGGACATAGATTCTTCGCTGCTTTAATAAGCCTCGTATCGTCAGCTCTGTCCACGTGGGCATTCCATTCCCTTTTCCTTGTAATAAATTTCTCAACATCTATGATTCCTCCCTCACATCCTGGTTCCTGTCTTGTCTGTGTGTTTCTCTGAGCTTTAGAATTGCATCTCAGGTAGCTTGCTAGGCCGGTCTGAGTTGGGTTTGATTTTGGGATTTACCTTTCCCTAGACAAGTTGTCTTCCTAAGCTATAGAGTCTTGTCCACCCCCTAATATATTTTTGGTACTAGGAACCCTAGAAGAGCTGTCTTCACTTCGACTTCGATCCTCTTCTGCCCTTAAAGTCACCGCATTCAAATTTTAATGTGTGGGAGCTCTGAAGACGAAATACATATATCATACTATAGGGGTTTTCACATCTAGAAAGTAGCACTGCTCTTATGGAAAAAATCTTATGAGATTGATTTATCAGTTAATTCATTTGAAATAAATAATTTAGCTAAGTAGTTTCACCTACAACTTTACCAAGGAAGTGGGTTCCCGAGTTGTGAAAAAAAGATCAATATTTCACATATAATTGTCACCCATACATTTAATAAAGTTAGGGAGTGAACTCAATTACCGGAACACCGGCTAGCGGAGATGCCAGTGAAACAACCTCTTTCAGTGAAACTTGGAGATCATTATATTTACATTTCTGTCACTCAGTCTGCGGCGTCAAGTCGTGGCAATAGCGTTTTCATAAGAGAAATAGGCCTACTATTTTCTAGATATGAAACACCCTATAGGAAATAGGAAACTGTAATGATTTGAGGGGTAAAGGGAAAGAACCAGGTAAGTCAGTTTTTTTTTTTTCGATATGGAGTTTGAGTTTGAAGTTTCACTTAGATTCTCCATGGAAAGCACTATCAACTAGAAGTTTGAAACAGTAAGATACACAGTTTGTCTCAAAACTTTGACATACAGGTAAGGGAGTATGAATATTGTACAACTATGTTTTCTAGTTTTCAAAGAAAAAGTTGTTTTTTATTATATATATTATTCTTCGTTTGGAATATTGGAGGCGCCAGTTGTTGCAGAGAAGAAGGTTTTAAATTCAAATCGTGATAGATTGGCATGCTATGAGTTAAAGAAAAAATATATGTGGGTAGATTTCTAGACAAGACACGGGAAATAAAAACAACATTATTTGTGAATTTGTAAAAAGTATTAGTAGTAGGACCGTATTAGACTAAAAGTAAGATATATATAATGTTATTTACAAATATGGATCGCACGGGCAGCAAGTCGTTCGTGCTGTTGACAGTCCTTATCAATAAAATAATGTTTAGTATAATATAAAGTAGATAGAATAATCAACACAATAGATAACAATACAATTACATTATACATTAATTAGATTACTTAAAATTATTAAGAGTTAATAATGTTACATTTTGCTAACAAATTTATTTATTCATGAATGAGTGTTGTTCTTATTTTCCGCGTTTTGTCCAGAAATTTACCCAAGTTTATCCAATTTTCTGGATTTACCATTAACTCGTAGTATGCCAATCTTTCACGATTTGAATTTAGAAATATTTCCGGTAACAACTGACTGACGCCTCCAATATTCTAAATTGTTACATTTTTCTCTAATATTTGTATTTCTTCTTCAAAGCCCCCGCACATTGGACATATTCGCATATTGTGATGGGCGGTAATTTTTAGAAATTTCCATGCCTGAACCTACAGCAAACAAGCCCTGATCTATCTTTAAATTCTACATGTAAGAAGTAAATATTAGAAAGGCAGGGTAAAAATGAAAAACAATTGGTGCGTGCTCTACAAGACAAAAAGGTTTGAAGACCTCTCTGATAGAGGATCGACAAATATATTCACGTCAATCTACGGCTGAACACCGACGCCGTTAAACACGTAAGAGTCAAGTGACAAAAACCCCATACTGACAACAACTAAGTAATTTGGCTGCCAAGGAGCCGCAATTGAGGTTCCTACTGTGCAGCACAATGGACGATGCAGAAGTAATCGCCGCCATTTGGTAGTAGTAGTATCGACGGAAATCATGAAAATTTCACTGGGTGTCACCCATACGTTGTCGATAATCGTTGAAAACAAGCTTCACCAAGATAATGCGAGGCCGTATAAATGTTGTTGTTTTATATCTTGCAAAAATCAAACTCAAGTACATCCTCCCTATAATCCAGATTTAACTCCTTGTGACTTTTTTTTATTCCCTAATCTGAATAAAGTCCTTCACGAGAGGCGTTTTCTATTTTAGGAAGCAGTAGTGAATGCTAGGAAAGCGGTTTTGAATATATATATATATATATATATATATAATATATATATATATATATATATGTGTGTGTGTGTGTGTGTGTCTGTATGTCTGTGTGCGTGC
Organism: Diploptera punctata; assembly: GCA_030220185.1. NCBI lineage: Eukaryota > Metazoa > Arthropoda > Insecta > Blattodea > Blaberidae > Diploptera > Diploptera punctata. The sequence goes on along the minus strand of JASPKZ010005677.1, from coordinate 362,686 downwards.
GTGTGTGTGTGTTGTAATTAATTTTTTGACATTGAGCAATGCAAGCGTAATATGACATGATAAGGAAAATAAATGTCTGGATGGGATTTGAACCAGGACCTCTAAGTTGGTACCCCAGTGTGCTATCCATTACACCACCGGACAAATCCAATACAAACATTTATCTTTCTTATATATTTATTTTATTCTCCATTATTACGAGATGTAGCGAGAACTCGGTCTTTACTGACAGCTAGCTACCAGAATTGTCGGATTTCGTTTATTTTTGGATTATACCTACCTCGGTTTATTTTAATAGGATATATTGAGTTTCGTTGTGAAACATCGAAAAATATAACAGCTAGAGCGATTTTTAAATTTTGACTTCAGGTGAACTCCTACACTTAATGCTTTTAGACTTAGAGGGTAAAATTGTGAATCTGGACCATCGAGGGACCCAATCAGATATACACAAAATGTTTCATCAAAATCGTTCCAGTCGTGTAGGAGGAGTAGAGTGACAAACACATAATTATATACCTATATATATATATATATATATATATATATATATATATATATATGATCTAAATTGATTAAAACGGAGACATCTGTGTGGTTATGGATGTTTCAACTTAGTAATTTTAGATAAAGAACCTAATTAAACGAAACATGCTGAAATTAATCTATCGATTGTTGGAGTCGTTTAGATGTGATACCAATAATCCAGCATTAAATTAATTAGATGTATAGAATGGAATGGGGCTACAAATAGCTTGCAACTGATGAATTTTATGTTCAGTATCTTTATCATATCCATAGCTGATATCACTTCCTAAATATTTAAAGTGAGATACTTGTTCAATAATTTCGTCTCTAATTACTATTTTTGCACGCAGAGTGTTTCTCCCACAATAGTCATTACTTTTGTTTTACTTACTGACATTTTAAAATTGTAATCGCTACATATTGTATTTAGTTTATAAGCAGACAGTAGTAACGGATCTTCATCATGGTGTAGTAAGACTAAATCATCGGCGAAAATTAAGTTATTAATACTTGTGTTATTGTTCAATCTAAGGCCTTTGTCTGTTATAATTTTCCATTGTTTCGTAATGTCGTCAATGTATATATTAAAAAGAGTGGGCGATGGACTACACCCATGTCTAGCTCCTTGATTTATTAAAATTTCATCTGACCTTTTTCCATCAGTTTTTATCACTACTTTAGTTTCTTCATATAAGCCTTGGACGGATTTTATTAGATCCTCGTTCTTTCATAATTCTCCATAGTTTAGATCTATTTACTCTGTCAAAGGCCTTTTCAAAATCAACGAACAACAAATATGTTGGCAGGTTAAATTATCTTCTCTTTTCAATTAGTCATTTTATAATAAACACATTATCATTACAGGATCTTCCTTTTCTAAAACCTGCTCTTCCTTCTTTTAAAAGTGTTTCAGATATCTTCTTCTATCTATTATTTATTATTTTCGCATATAATTTATAAGTATTGTTCAATAAGCTGATACCTCTATAATGTTTACTATCTAATCTATTTCCTTTTTTGAAGAGGGATATGACTTCACCTCTCTTCCAATTTTCAGGTATTTTACATGTATTCCAACATGCGTTTATTAAGTTCAATAATCTTATTTCTGCAAATAAACCTGCATACTTTATCAGTTCATTATTTATATCATCTATACCTGGTGCTTTTCTATTTTTCATTTCTTTCAATGCTTCCCTCATTTCGCTTAGAGTAATTCTGTCTATTTCTGATTTCTTTTCACTTTCAAAAGCGCGTTTTATAACTAATTCCTCTTCATTGCACCATAATTCTCTGGCGGTCGCTGTCCTTTTGTATGGGAGCGAATCTTGGATTATCACCACCAAACAAGAAAGTAAAATCCAAGCAGCCGAGATGAAAATTTTAAAAAGAGTAAAGGGATGCACTAGAATGGATCAAATAAGAAATGAGGATATCCGTGAAGAACTGCAGATCTACTCCATAAAAGAAAAAATATTTAACAACAAGAATCAGTGGAAAGAATGGAAGAAAGCAGATTACCAAATAAAATCTTACATTATTTTCCGAGAGGAAGAAGAGATGTCGGACGTCCTCGGAAAAGATGGTCTTAGATCTATTAGTGAAGACGGAACAGGCAATTAATTATATTATTTTTAGTCTGACCATCTTACCTCAATATTAATGTTGATTTGTTCTTGGACATGTTTCAAAACAATTCTGTTTTATCGTCAACTTGTCCAGACTGGTTTGATTTATGTTGCATTATATTGCACACCCTGGATGTCGATGTCAGCAACATAATGCAACATAAATAAAACCAGTCTGGACAAGCTGACGATAAAACAGAATTGTTTTGAAACATGTCCAAGAACAAATCAACACTAATATTGAGATACGGTGATCAGACTAAAAATAATATAATTAAAATAACCTCAAAATATCACTTCTTAAAATTAAATATTAATTACAGGCAATTAATGCCTAAACCAGGAAATGAAGAAGAAGAAGAATGGAATGGGGTAGTTTTAGACCTTATTTAGAGATTGCAGCAAACCCAACTGATAAAATTTAGCCAACCGTATTTTGAAGTGTACATTTTGAAAGTATAGCTCGATATTTGCCGAAATATTCTGTAAAGGCTAAATTTTGTAAATATAGTTGGTTATGTCTTGTTAATCGTCGAGTTTAATCGAATCCCTAATTATAGTCCGAAGCATCACATACTAGTCAGTATGCTTACACCTATTTTAATTATGGTGTGTGATTTTTTAAAAATAAACAGCTTATAACTTAGATTAATCTTTGTCTGAAACACCTTGGATCTGCTTCTTCAAAATTTCCCTCATTTATCATTAAATTTCCATTTCCATTATCGAATATAAAAGAATGAATGTTTGTTTGTTTGTTCGTATTACATAAGCTGCCATACCGTTCGTCCAATTGTGATGGGTTTTTTGCAAAATGTTTAGGAGATTCCCGGGATGAACATAGGCTATAAGAGAGTTGTGTTACTCAACTCCTACACCCTTAAAAATCACCCTTTGTAGTGAAAATAGTGAAAAACGTGAAAAAATCCTTTCTTGACGCTTAAATGGCTTACGCTGCCTAAAGCATAATAAATACACAAAATTAATTTACACAGAATTGAAAATCTCAAAAAATTCTACAAAAACGTCTGCGACAGCATATGTTTATCTTTTACGGATAATCACAATAGCCAGTTTTGTCTTTCATTGATGCCAAGAAGATTGGGATAAGTAGATTCCCGGACAAGCGGCTCTTCCGTACCGTTCATTCGATTGTCATGGGGCTTTTTGCAAAATTTTCAGGATTTTCCCGGAAAGGTTATAGACTATATGAGAATTTTAATGCTCAAGCCTTCACCCTTAAAAATTACCATTTATAATGAAAAAGTAAAAAAAGAGCGGCTTTTTGTACGCTTAAATGACTTACGCTGCCTAAAGCATAACAAACACACACAATTAATGTACACAGAATTGAATATCTCAAATAACTCTACAAAAAATTCCGCGACAGCATATGTTTATCGTTTATGGATAACTCACAATAACCATTTTTGTCTTTCATTGATGCCAAGAAGATCGGGATAAGTAGATTTCCGGGCAAGCAGAGCAGTAGTAGGTACGGATAACTCGAAATAACGATTTTTGTCTTTCAGCTCATTTATACCAAATACATCGGGGTACGTAGATTCCCGGACAATGCCGGGTAATCAGCACGGGGTATCTAAAAATAATAAAGATATAAATTTATAATTATTTTTCCTTTTTCTTATTCAACTAAACATAAAAACACATTATCATTTATTTAGGCATAGCAGTGCACGCCAGGTATTAGCTAGTCGTATATTTTATAATGCATTTCTATGTGTGAACATGTATTCAGTTTTATTAATGTCTACTTCCAGTCCCAATTTCATAGTGTTATTTACATTATAGGCCTATAACGCATTTTCCTTAATAGGTCCATACACTCTTCTGAGTATCTTTCTTTCAAAAAGCTAGTTGAGATTTGTCATATTCAGTCAGAACCCAGGTTTCACTCTTGTAAGTTAACGCTGGTGTAATTAGTGTTTCATTTCTAATATTTTGAATTTTAATACTGTATTTATTTAAAAATAACATTTCATAGCATTTTGCACTCTTTCATTTGTTTATTCCTGGATATTATTATGTTTATGTCCACCGCTGTGGTCTCGCAGCGGGCCCGGGGCAGTTTTTCTGGGTGAGGTTTTTATCGGGGTTTTTCCTCACCTGTAAGACAAATGTCAGGAAAACTTTAAGGCCCAAACGGTCCCCGAAATAATATGGCCATCATCATCCTTATCCTTATCATTATCATCATCACCATCCTTCACTGGTGTGGAAAGCAACGGGAAGCTACCACACCTACAATACCCTAGTAAAGCTGCAAGCATAGCATGAAAATGTTATGATTGCAGTGAAAGACCTGCCTTCGGGCAGAATTACTATGGATGGATGATGCTTATTCACTCCAATTAAACATTAGTCCATAAATTAATCGGTTATTAAGTAATGTCAAATTTACTGTTTGGCTCTCGCTGATAGCGAGTGCCAATTCTAACAAAACCATCACAGTCTTATTCAATTCATCTGTTGCAATATCTGATGACCTTAACCTTAAATTATTTTATTTATTTCTCCATATCCTATTTTTAAAGTACCTCTTTGTCCTTTTTTTAACAACTTTATTTCCCCTTTAAAATCTCATATCACATTTCACTCCTATTGATTTGGATAATTGTGGGTCAAAGTCAGCGGTGGTTGGCCTCAAATACCTTTTAGGCTTATCACGTCAACATGCAGTCAGAATTTGGTGTAGTTTATAATGTCTTATTCCTGTATTAACATCTGTGGCTGATGATGTATGATATTTTGTTTCAGTTAGACGTTTGCTAGATTTCTGCATGATGGGTGATCACGAGAGAATCAGGTTGGTGATTTTGGGAGGTGCAGGTGTGGGCAAGAGCTGCATTGTCAAGAGATTCCTCTTCAACACGTTCACAGACAAGTACCGGAGCACTGTGGAGGATCTTTATAATCGAGAGTATGACCTTGGACCTGTTACTCTCAAGGTCAGTCAACAAATTAATTCATCTATTAATTTACATATTTTCTGTCTGCAGAGGTGGGGGTCGATGTAACTAAATATAATATGTTCACTCATACAAACACATTATATAATGGAAATGAGGGAAATTTTGAAGAAGTGACTGAATTCAAATACTTAGGAACATTAATTACAAACAAGAATGAAATGTACAAAGAAATCAAATATGGCGCTCAGGTCTAGAAATGCATGCTATTACGCATTAGAGGGACTCTTGTCGTCCCAACTTATCACAAAAATCATTAAACTGAAAATATATAAAACTGTTATACTTCCAGTTATATTATATGATGCGAAACATTGACTTTTATTTTAAGGAAGGAAGGAAAGGAAATTACAAATATTTGAGAATTAAGTTCTTAGGAATATTTTTGGACCAAAGAGAGAGGAATAGACAGGAAAATAGATAAGGCAACATAACAGTGAACTCCATTGATATTTATAGGAAGCCAGACATAATAATAACAGATAAATCTCGTTGACTGCTATGGGCAGTACATGTGGCACGAACGAGGAGTGAAAGAGGTGCATGGAAGTTTCTTGTAGGAAAACCAGAGGGAAAACGCCGAATTGATAGACAAAGAATGAGATGGGAGAATAACATTAACCATGATTAGGGACGTACATTGTACAGAGTATGATTGGAAAACATTTGTTCAGGATAGGGATGTATTGAGAGCTTATGTCCGCGCTACCATGAACCTACAGTATTGATAGTGCCAGTGAGTTAGCTAGTAGGGGTAGGTGGCGGTATACGCGCATGCGTGCGTTCGTGCGTGTGAGTGTGGGTATATGTGTGTTTTTTTTTTTTGTGTTCTATAGCAATTTTTTTATGATTGTACAAAATGATAGACTTTTTTGTATCTATACACATGTGGTCTTTTATGTATACGTGTAGATGTGTATTATTGTATAGCCTATGTACTGTAGACTATTCTTTCATATATTCATTGCTTTTATGCCTTCTTTATGTATTAGTGCAGATGTGTACCCATGTATTTATTTATTTATATAGTATTATGTTTATTTTTTTATTTTATTCATGGAAAAAATGCACGTACGGCTAAACAGACCCGTGAGGAATGTAAATGAAAATGTGTTTTCTTTCTTTCGAAATGTCAATAAATACCATCACTAGTACAGGTTAATGGAAATGGACAGTTAATAAAAATTGAGGGAAAATTAAAGAAGTGACAGAATTCAAATACCTAGGAACAATAATTACACACGGGAATGAGGTCAAGAAATAAATTAATCATTGGCTCTACTCTGGAATCGCATGCTATTATGCATTGCACTTTCGTCATCCCAACTGTTTGGTTCGTTGCATACCATACAATTTAACTAGCTCTTCAATTGGCAGTGTGTCCTATAAGATACAATAGTCCTAAGTAATGCCACGAGTGATTTCTAGTGTATCTAGATGATTTGGAATTCAAGAGTGGCAAATGTTAGAATTATTTAACGAATAAAATTAAGCTGTTTACTAACAAATCATTATCTGAATATAGTTATTTTAAAATATTTATATATTTAATGTAAACGGCGATGTTTGAAAACAAATGAAAAATGTTTGGTTATGCTTCTTTTGATCATCCACTGCAACTAGATCATATTATGTATTGCCAAATAGGATCACAATATTGTAAGAATGCATCCTAGTGGAGAAAACGGCGATGTTTAACAACAAATGACAAATTTTTGGTTATCCTTCTTTTGTTCATCCACTGCAACTAGATCATATTACGTATTGCCAAGTAGGATCACTATATTGTAAGAATGCATCCTAGTGGAGGAAACGGCGATGTTTGAAAACAAATGAGAGTTGTTTGGTTCTGCTTCTTTTGTTCATCCACTGCAACTAGATCATATTATTTATTGCCAAATAGGATCGCAATATTGTAAGAATGTACCCTAGTGGAGAAAAAAATTAAACATATCAAACTGTATATTCTAACAAACATTATAGATTATTAATTATTTTTTAGGAAACAACTCCGTAAAATTATTATTTAAAAACACGATTATTGAACACACAATTATCAAATGTGTAGTTTGAAGGAATCTGTTCATTATTTGCTATATTTAACGTATTTGTTCAAGAGTCAATCACTGCAAAATAATGCTCTGACCTATTCAGAGTATTAAAAAGGAGGAGCTTTCTTTAATATGATAAACAGAAGTAGATAAATATCGAGGTGAAACACGACTGCAATTGGCTGTAAAACAAAATTCATTGTAACGTGATTGATCATTGACTCCCATTTGGGGCATGAGTTAAATAGTTTAATTTATTTAATATTTTAATAAAGTAATGGAAAAATGAATCGACATATTATTTGAATTGATGTGAAATCATACAATATACAAATAGGTGTCCACCGCTGTGGTCTCGAGGTAGCGTGCTGTCTTGTCACGCAGCGGGCCCGGGTTCGATCCCCGGTCGGGGCAGTTTTTCTGTGTGAGATTTTTATCGGGTTTTTTCCTACCTGTAAGACAAATGTCAGGAAAACTTTAAGGCCCATCCCCGAAATCATATGGCCATCATCATCATCCTTCACCGGTGTGGAAATCAACGGGAAGCTATCACACCTACAATTCCCTAGTAAAGCTGCAACAATAGCATGTAAATGCTATGATTGCAGTGAAGGACCTGCCTTCAGGCATAATTACTATGGATGGATGGATACAAATAGGTAATAATTTACAGCTATACATTTTTTCACTGAAATCAGTTCTTGCGGGACGGATATTTAATTAATATCGATATACATTGTCTAAAAATAGTATTTAATCAAATGTCATAACAGAATCTCAGAAATAGAAAAAATAAACTTGATTTCGTTCATTTTTTTTTCTAACTACTTCACGGTTCTTTAAAAAAACACATTTCCAGCATCACTATTTGTGCGGTGGCATTAAATTTGTTTTCAGACTCAAGATGCTCTTTTGATATAAGATTGAAATGTTAGTACAAATTGCCCAGTATGAATCCTCTCCTTCATGAAGACTGAAAACTAACAACTGAAAGAATTATTCAACGTACGAGTCAGACTAGAAACTTACAAGAGGCCTACAGGAGGAACTCAATGCTTTAACTGCCAGGGTTTCGGGCATCTCGCACAATTCTGTTTCAGAACGGCGAAGTGTGTTAGCTGCTCTGGTAGGCATAGAAAATCTGATTGCAATGAAGACAAAATAAAATGTGAAAACTGTGGACAAGAACACACTGCAAGTTGGAGAAAATGCCCAGAATTTAAAAAATACTTGAATTCTAGGCCAGAACAAAAGACGAAAACATCCACACAGAAGACATCCAACACACCAAGAAGTGAAAATCCACCTAAATTAATCCTGCACTTCCCAAATCCCCTGAAATCTCAATCCCAACTGATTCCAACCTCAACCAGCAATTATTTGCAATCCTAACCAAAATTCTCCTAAATCCTCTACTACTTCAGGAATCAGTCACACTTTAAATAAGTATGACCAACAAGCAGCCTTAAATCATCAATGATCATCACCTAAAGTCAACTATTTCACACGCTTTATATTAGCTTGACCTGTATCTATCTATCTATCTATGTAACGGAATCTTTCAACGCGTTTTTCACCCACTTAAAATCATTGGATCGACTTGAAACTTTGTATACTTGTAGAGGACCTGTGACAATACAATAATATATTTGTTTCTAAACACCTTGCCAGAATCATCAGAAAATAAAAAAAGTGTCTTTGTATTTATGTAACGGAATCTTTGAACACGATTTTCACCCACTTAGAAACATTGGATCGACTTGAAACTTTGTATACTTATAAAGGACCCGTGACACTACAATAATTTCATATCTTGTTTCTAAAATGCTGGCCAGAATTATCAGAAAATCAAAAAAATTAAAACTGGTATAATAGGTTGCGGATTTGTCGACTTTTTAGTTAATCGCTGTAAGAGCTCAGTTGGTAAGAGCGTTGAGCTACTGGAATATGATTTCAGTAATTCATAGGTCGCTGGTTCAAGTCCGGCTGGGGAGATTTTTTTTAGAAGATTATGACTTTTAGCTCATACTACAATAGTATCGAATTTAAAGATATTTACATATTTATCTTATTCTATAAAATATTAAAACTAAAAAATAAAAAATAAATAATAGTTTTAAAAAACTAAAACAACACGCTTTATTAGAAAACCGAACTCAAAAATGAAAAATAATTTTAATTTCCAACACGCTTGGGATAAATTGAAATTTATCAACAAAAAAAATCATTTCCAACACATATAGAATAAAACTAGAATTATCAGCAAAAATAATATAATTTTACCATCAAAAGCGTGGGGTGCTTTTTATGATTTTTACATTTTCTTCTTAGAGACATTACTTTTACCAATATCTGTTTATTATCAAATATATTAATTCATATAGAGCACCCCACGCTTTTGATGGTAAAATTATTTTCTTTTTGTTGATAACTCTAGTTTTATTCTATATGTGTTGGAGATGAATCTTTTTTTGTTGACCACTTTAATTTTATCCCAAGCGTGTTGGAAATTAAAATTATTTTTCATTTTTGTAGATCTGTTTTCTAATAAAGCGTGTTGTTTTAGTTTTTTAACACTATTATTTATTTCTTTTAAGATCGAAAAGTTTAGGCTTAATTTCTCGTCAACATCGTTAATAAATGGCTGAAGAACAGCATTCTCCAGACTAAGCTTCGATAATCAAGCGATGCAACTACAAAAACACCGTAGATAAGAACTTCAAGTATGGGTCATGACCCAACTTAAATGATGCCTATGTAGATATGAGATTGAAATAATAATAAATCCATTAAAATTGATTGTATATAAAATTAATGGGGCAATTTTTTGAATAGCCATGAGAATGAAACAATTATTTCATCTTAATCCTTCTATAACTCTAGTAGAAATTCTGAAAAACAGTAAATATGATGATTAATGGTTTAATGGTTTTTGTGATATTTGCATGTGGTTAACCAGCGGTTAATAGGATAGTGTTGGAGCTCTTACTACAACAAACGCATGGATATGCAATCCGCACTTTGAGCAATTACTGTTTCAATGCAACTTAGCGGCATGCACTTCCCACAAAGTAATCTGGTTGCTATGACAACCAATTTAATTACACCTTAAATTATGCATTTCCCATGTTGATGTGAAACAATTCCGACCCAAATCACATACATACATACATTATATAACACCTGCTATTGTTAATAATAATAATAATAATAATAATAATAATAATAATAATAATAATAATAATTTTATATATGTACACATTTTCAATGCTTACATATCTTTCTGTACCTAAAGATTTATTTTTCTTCTCCACTCGTCCTTATCTATCCACTCCATGCCCTCTAGTACTCTTGTTCTCATTCCAGTTTTTATTTCTTGCAGCTATGAGTTTCGAAGTCTTCCTTTCTTCCTTTTTCCAGGTGTACTCCATTCCAATGTTTTTCTAGGTAATCTTTCTTCTTGCATTCGTAGTACATACCCATACCAATTTAATTGCTTGTATCTTATATATATTTTATTCAATGCCCCAGGTTGTCATTTCGGCATATCCGGTGTTCTCTCCTAGCATTGGCTTAATTGTAACCCACTTCGGAAGTTGGGGCGCTTAGAAGGGGGAGTTAAGTAACCCCGATGATATGATGGGTGATAAGTGATAATGAAGCGCCAGAAGAGTTCTTAACTTAAACTTAACCTAAATTCCAGACCATGAGCAACCACAGGAACAATTCCCTTTAAGGAAAAATTCCTATTGGTTTCACCGGGAATCGAACCCGGGACTTCATGAACAGTAGTCAGATTACGCTGACCGCTATAGACCATGAGACTAGTCTCTTATATAATTTATTAATGAATATTTAATATTCATTTTTTCTCGAATGATTTTGAACATTATGTTGCTCTCCTCAAGAAATATACTTTCATCGACATAAGTTTCTGTTCTAAGTTCTTGTTGACTTTCCATGCTTCAGTTCCATATGCGACAGTACTTCTCACTATTTAATTATATATTTGTAACTTATTTTCCCTGGTTACATGTCTGTGTATAAGATACCATTTAACATTGCTGTTATTGCTCTACTTTTATTTATTCTGTTCTTAATATCACTTTCTTGTCTATCATCTTTATCTACTTTTACTCCCAGATACTCAAATTCTTCACATCCGCTAATATACCCCTTCTAATATTATATCTTCGGTTTCTGCTCCACATCCAATATAAAATATTCCTTGTAAATGTATTTTCAGGCCCCAATTATACAAGATATCAAAAGACTTTGCAGCAAAGATCAATAATTATTCTTTTCATTCCATTAAAGTAGTTTAGTCTCTCATCTTATAAGTGCTTTTATGTGACACACGCCACCCGGGTCTTACTGTTACCCATATTGTAGGGAGAGGGATTTTAACTATGGATCACATACTTTTTTGACCACACAAGGACATGGAGGGCCTCCCCGAATGAGCGATCAGCTCAATGTCAGGGTCTCCTCCGAGACAACACAACCAATTTAATTACACCTTAAATTAAGAATTTAGTATGTTGATGTGAAACTATTCCGACCCAAGTCACATGCATTCATCATTTAACACCTTCTGTTGTTAATACTAATAATAATAATAATAATAATAATAATAATAATAATAATTTTATTTATATATAGAATTTTATTGTTTACACATCTTTCTGTGCCTAAAGTTTTATTTTCCTTCTCCACTCGTCTCTATCCATCCACTCCATGTCCCCGTCCACTTGTTTTCATTCCAGTTATTATTTCTTGCTTCCACGAGTTTCGAGGACTTCCTTTCCTTCTTCCAGATGGACAACATTACAATGTATTTCTGGGTAACTTTTCTTCTTACATTAGTCATACGTGCCTATACCAATTTAATTGCTTATGTCTTATTTAATCTACCGTTGAATATCTAATATTAACTTTTTTTCTGGTATGATAGTACTTTTTTTTTAATTTTGAACATCTTGCTACTCTCCTCAAGAAATCCATTTCCATCGACATAAGTTTTTGTTCTAAGTTTTTGTTGAATTTCCAAACTTCAGGCTCCATATGTGACAGTACTTCTCACTATTGAATTATATATATATATATATATATATATATATATATATAATACCCCAGTTTGTCCTTTTGGATATTTCTGGTGGTCTCTCCTGGCAATGACGTAATTGTAACCCACTTCTGAGGTTGGGGCGCCTGGAAGGCGGAGTTACGTTGCCCCGATGATATGATGGGTGAAGATGATGATGATGATGATGATGATGATGGGTGATGGGTGATGGTAGTGGTGCGCCTGGAGAGTTCCTAATCATAAGCTTAATCTAAGATGAATCTGAATAATGATGATTGCGATGGCCATATAATTTTTGGGACCGTTTGGGTTTTAAAGTTTTCCTGACATTTGTCTTACAGATGAGGAAAACCCCGATAAAAACTTCACCCAGAAAAACTGTCCCGACCGGGGATCGAACCAGGGCCTGCTGCGTGATAAGGCAGCAAGTGATGAGATGAGATGAAACACATCATTCACACGCACATTCATACTAAACATGGTGAATATCATAAGCCCTATGATGGTCAGATGATGTTCGCGGACTGTTTGGCCTTGAAGGTTTCTGACAATTTGTGTTAAGTGAAGAAATACCCCGACAAAAATCATCGCCCAGGAAACAGATCTCGAATTCAGGTCCGCTACGTAGGAGACAGCGGCACTACCCCCAGACCACAGTGGTGGACATAATCTTTATAGGCCTTTATAAAAATTCAGACTGCATATGTTTATACTAACAAAACTCGATAAGTACCTATTCGATTTTTATGAAAATTTGTATATTCAGGTTTTCAGGTACGAAGAGTGTTTATTCGCTATTATTCTCTAAAACCATTAGGTGTAGGAGTTCACCTAAAACGAAAATTTAAAATGCCTCTAGCGGTCGCAATTTTGTATGTTTCGCAATGAAGCTCAGTATATGTTTATTAAAATAAACCGAGGTATATATTATCCAAAAATCACCGAAATCCAGTCATTAGAAGTGAAGATTCACCTAAAATTTGAAATTAAAAATTGACTCTGGCAGTCATATTTGATTCGTCTCAATATATACCATAACTAACTCTAACTAACTTACTGGCACTATCGAACCCGTAGGTTCCCGGCCGCGCGGACATAAGTTCTCCATACATCCCTATCCTGAGATGTTTTCCAATCATTCCCTGTACTTCCCTCAAATCATAGTTAATGTTATTCTCCCAGCTCATTCTTGGTCTATCAACTGGGCGTTTTCCCTCTGGTTTTCCTACAAGAAGCTTCCATGCACGTCGTTCATTCCCCATTCGTGTCACATGTCCTGCCCACCGCAGTCTACGAGACTTAATTGTTCTGATTATATCCGACTTCCTATAAAGACTAAATAATTCACTGTTATGCAGTCTTCTCCATTCACCTGTCTGTTCATCTTTCTTTGGTCCAAACATTTTCCAAGAATTTTATTCTCAAATACTCGTAATCTCATTTCCTCCCTTAAAGTAAGAGTCCATGATTCAATCCATATAATATAACTGGTAGAATAATAGTTTTATATATTTTCAGTTTAACGTTTTTTGAAAGGAGTTGGGACGTCAAGAGTCCCTATAATGCATAATATCACGCATTTCCATAATTGAACCTATGTTTAATTTCCTAATGCATCTCATTCCTATTTGAAATCATTGTTCCTAGGTATTTGAATTCAGCCACTTCCTCAAAATTCCCCTAATTTGTCATTAGCTGTCCATTTTCATTATATAATGTATTTCTATGTGTGACCATATATTTAGTTTTATTGATATTTACTTCCAGTCCCAATTTCTTAGTGTTACTCAACTGTCCTCCCGGCCAGGCTCATGGAGCCCGTGGACCAACTGTGCGGTCGTCAGGGGCGAACGAACTGGTGTACCGTATTAGGGCCTACTTATCTCAAACCATTCTGCCCGAATGGAAACTCCAATACCTTCTCCCGGGGTGTTGGTTTTAAGTCAATGAAGTTCCGAAGTGGTATGCAGTAGACTAGGGAGAATAAGGCAGTTGGCTTAGGGAGTATGGATTTTGCCCGAGGTATCCCTAGGGGTGGTGGATGGGTCCAACATATTAATAGTGTGTGCGTGTTGACCTTTAGTATCTCCTCGCTATCACCCAATAGTACTACATCATCAGCATAAACCAACAGCTTATTAATACCATTCAGTTGTAGGCCTTCTCCATCCTCTAAAGATTTGATGGCATACTCTAGTACAAAATTGAATAGTAGAGGAGATAGTGCATCTCCTTGCTTCAACCCATTGTGGATTTCAAAAGTATCCTAAAAATGTTTGCCTGCACGCACCCTATTCTTTGTGCCATTTAGACACACTCGTATAAGTCTAACTTTTTAGGAATTCCGAACAACAGCAGGTTACTATATGACTTCTCCCTCTTAATTTAATCGTAAACCTTTTTGAAGTCTACATATAGCTGATGTACAGAACCATTATATTCCCATCTTTTTTTTTTATCTGCCTTATACCAAAAATCTGATCAGTTGTAGACCTGTTACTTCTAAATCCACATTGATGATCTCTTAGAATATCATCAATATAGGTATTAAGTTTGTTTACTAATATATTTGTTAGAATTTTGTTTGAAGTTGAAAGTGATGAGATACCCTTGTAGTTGTTGCAATCAATTTTATCTCCTTTCTTATAAATTGGTACGATGATCGATTCTTTCCATTCATCTGGAAGAACTCCTTTTTCCCAAATCACACTAAGCAACCGGCGTATCTTGTCCATCAATTTTTATCCCCCTGGTTTTATCAATTCTGCTGGGATCTCATCTGAACCTGAGGCTTTATACAACTTCAAATTTTCTATTGCCATTTCAACCACTAATGCACTTGGTTCTGCAAGTAGCATTTCTGCTGTCTGTAAATTATCCTCTTCAATATCCTGTTCTGTATGAACATTTAATAGCAGTGGTTTGACACTTACTCCCTTTTACAATTTAATTCCGTCTAAAAGTTTAATTACCTTATATATATATATATATATATATATATATATATATTACATAGCTGTATTTTAGTGAATAAAATTGAATTATCGAAAAACAGAATTTACTTGTCGAAATTTTTCACATTCAAATGTTCTAAAAATAATAATCAGTCTAAATTACTGAATCTATAATTTATTTGACCCAGTATGGTGTCAAAAATTTGTACGTACATTTGTCTGTATTTTGTTTTGGTGTCACAAGTTTCACCTGAAGTTCGTTTTTTTTTTTTTTTTTTTAAATCTTCCCGTTTGTTTTCTAGGATTTTTTAAAATTATTTTAATCTATTTATGCAGTAATCAATATCGTGAAATTTTGCTTACAGTATATCAAATAAACTGTCAGTTACAAGGAAAATATTAACAAACGTATTCAATATAAAATTGAAATCAAATCTTGCAGTGTGATTAAAACTCCATGTGCAGCAATATAGGCTTCCTGATCTCAATATTCTCGTCTGGATTCGTAATTTTTTCCAAAGACAGAAATTAGCACATCCCGATACTCATGTACTGTTCCAACCAAACGAGAACGGTAATTTTACCGCGTTGAAGACACTCTTGCCAACCGTTTCTTTATTTCTTCATCAAAAACCCTGTTCTTTTGGTTGACTTTGAAAAGAATGCAGCTAGTCCATTCAAAGTAAGGAACAAAATGTATTCTTTAATGATGGTCACGGATTAGAATAATACTAAATGAACGAAAATTGCATTTGGAAAAGTGTTTTTCACTTTCGATTGCAGTCCATTCAACTGATTTGCCATGACAGATGCTCCATCATAACTTTGTGCAATAAGTTCCTTCTCACATCCGAAATCATGAATCAGTTGAACCACTATCTTGTATAATGCCTCGACTGTTCTATTATCAGAAACGTTAATGGATCCTAAAAATCGTTCATGTACTTGGCCACCATCGATGACGTACCGAAACACAGGAGACAGCTGAGAGAAATTACTTATGTCTGTTGCCTCATCTAGAACAATGCAAATAAAATTTGATTCATTGATCTCCCTCTTTGATCTGTCCATTAATACGTTTGGTATGGACGGATTAGATCATTCTGGATTAAATTTGACATTCCTGTAAATGTCGTAGAATGTTCTAAATGGTGCTTTAGTTTCTCGTCATATTCACCGAGTAATTTCACGAGTTCAACGTAATTGTATTTATTGATAGAGTCGCGTCATATCTCTACTCTGACAAAAAAAACTACATCGATGAAGCGTTTTGCTATGACTCTATTTTTTCTTACAAGATTGAGTTGCAAATCCCGAATTTTTTTTTCTGATTGTCCAACATATGTTCAATTCTCGACTTACCGAAGATTTTTCATTTATAATGGAGATCAAATGATTTTTAGATAGACTATGCTTTTTAATGGCTTTATGTATGTTTCCCATGTCGCAATAACCCGCACTGTTCCATAGAGATATTTCGTTATTAAACAGAAAACATGTCCAACAATACAGTTTTTGTGCACGAGGACACCCTTTTAATCACTCGTTGCTATTGTAAAGTTGCGACTTGAAACGCCTTACACCTTAGTTGTGATATTTAATTCAGGAGTAAGTCTACCACTTTGTATTACTCGTTCCTCATCTTCGAACGCGCTCCAGGCAAAGTTACTTTTAGGATAGCACATATTACACAGTCACATGCGCTTTGTCCACTGTCTTGCCCCGACTGATTGTGAGCTTCCACATTTTCAACACTGCTGTACGCAAGAAGCTGAAGTGCTTACCTTCCAGCCATAACGCATATGTACATTCCATTATTAAAATGATGTTAATATATTTTACCATAATAATATTATCTTAACATACTAATACTACACGACAATTACTATTGAGAATTGTAGGACCACAAGCTTAATTAAAAATGTAATAATTATGATTTAAAATAAGTTTCCACTACTGGTCAAGTCCCGCACATTTGAAACTGCAGGACCACAGATAACTCAACGAAAACTTACGACGACACACGATCACATCCGAGCAACTTCTAAGCTTATCGTGTAGAGCAAGAGTGGTTTATAGCTGGGGAGCTGGATGGAACAAATCGAATACTCAAATAATGACCAGGTCACTAATATTATTTTTAAATTGCATTGGAATTTTATGTTAATCAATACTGATTATTTTTGTGATGTTTCTAACCATTTTTATTTTTTAGTCCTGGGTAAGCAATGCTTACCTTGCGTCTATTGAATACACTCCACTGTTTAATAGCTGATTAAAGAAACTTTTCCATCTATTTAATATACTCCTGGATTCTGCAATCATATCCCCAATTTCATTCCGAATTATGTTTGTTCTAGCCTGAAACCCTTTTTTTCTCTATCCTAATTCGCTGATATAATTCAGAAATGTTACTTTTTTTTTGCATTCATTTCAAGATCATTAATCTTCTTTCTCAAATATTCCCTCTTTTTACTCTTTAGTAATCTCGTGGTTTTCCGTCTAATACTACCCAATTGCTCTAAGTTTACCTCATTTGGGCTTGTGTAACTATTTATTTTATTGCTAGCTTTCTTTTCTCTACAATGTCGGCACATTCCTCATCAAACAATTTCTTGTTTTGTCTCTTTCTTAAACAACCAATGCTTTCTGATGCTGACAATGTAATAGTATCTCTTATAGTCTCCCATTGTTTATTTATATTAGTTTCTTCTTCGTTTGCCACATGGTCAACTGAGGATTTCAGTATTTCAAATCCATTAGCAATTTTAATTTTGTATTTTAGCCGCATTAAATCATGTTTCAGGTGTTTTAAATCAAATTTTTCATAATCGTCTTTAGCGTTTGTTCCTCTCATATACGATAGCCGTTGTCTGATTTTCACCCTGATCAGATTATGATCCGAATTGCAGTCTGTCCCTCTAACTGATCTAACATCGATGATGCTACTGTGCCAGCGTTTATCCACTAATACGTGATCTATCTGGTTTCGAGTTTTCCCATTTGGAGACGTCCAGGTGTATTTATGAATATCCTTATGCTGAAGTGTTGTACTCTTAACAATGAGATTCTTTGATGTGGCAAAAGTGGCTAATCTAACCCCGTTGTCGTTACTATCTTCATGAAGAGTGAATTTGCCTATTGTTGGTTTGAATATATCTTCCCGCCCCACTTTTATATTAAAATCTCCTAAGACAATTTTCATATGATATCGTGAAAGGCTATCAAATAAGCATTCTAATTCTTCATAGAACTCATCCTTGATCTTGTCATCTTTATCTTCTGTGGGGGCATGTACATTTACGATTACAAAATCATCTCGTTTACCCTTTAGAATTATGTTTTTTATCCTATCACTGACAAACTTAATATCTCGGATAGCGGATAGGATCCTCCTTCGGACTAAAAAAAAACGTTCCAAATGCAGGTCTTTCTGCACCCCCGTAGTATAGGCCTAATGCAAAGCTTGCTGGTCCCTGACTACCTTCTCCTGGCCACCTAACTTCCTGTAAAGCGACTATATCCAAGGGTGATTTATCTAATTCACGGGTTAATACCTCTAGTGCCCTGCTATTGTATAAAGTCCTAACATTCCATGCTCCTACGAACATGTCCCTATGTTTGAGCCTTTGAAATGGGTTCCCTGAAGTAGTCCCCGCCCGGAGAACCGAATGGGGGACTATTTGACCTCCGGAAAATTTTACCCCAGTTGAACCCATGTCCGCATTTGTTGACGGTTGTATTTTTTACGGTGAACGATCGTCACTCTTTCGACCATGGTACATTTTTTTCATCTGGGTTATCACCTTCGACCATTCCTGCATGGATAACCCTATTGGCAGCAATGCTACCGCCGGGCATAGCTCTCGGGATCATTTAAGCACGCAAGCCACTCCACTACGAGAAGGTAAAGATACTATGGATGGATACAGTATAATTTTCTTTCAACTTATTTAACTGAAAATAAAAACACAAATTTAATGAATTTAGGCGTAGCACGCACGCCGGGTATTAGCTAGTAATAATATAAATTTTATTGCTTAATTTGAAGAAAATACATTCAGAAACAATAGAGTTATTATTATTATTATTATTATTATTATTATTATTATTATTATTATTATTATTATTATTATTATTATTAAATTACAATGATTTACAGCCGGACAGATTTAAAAGAGACGAATGGAGGAAAATTATAAAGCGAAATTGAAGAGAGATCATTGGTGCCGAAAAAATGTATCAACACTGTTAAAACCGGAATATATATATATAATTTTATAAAGTTAGTTCGCTACTGTATAAACCCACTTAAACGATTCCAATTTATAAAAATGTTACATAGACAAAATTAAACACACAGAACTGAGTAATGATGAAATTATAAAATGGAATGTGTAAATAAAGACTGAGGTGGCAATGTTTTGATTTTATCAGTAAAATTAATAGCTGTAATGTTAAGAATGTACAACATGAGCTGGCTACATTAGTCATAACTTGGCTGCGTAACATGATCCTCAATTTCCTGCTACACCAAGTAGTCATAACAATTCCATCTAGATCCTTCTCTATAAATAGTCTCAGAACAATACCCATTCAATATTACGAAACGTTAGTTATATTTCACAACCCATCATTTACTTTCCTGGAACTTACCTCACAATGTTTTAAATAACTGATTTTAATAGGAACTATTTTTTTTTTAAATAGGGGTAAAAAGTAACATTTCTGCTCGATAATGCGTTTTGTCGTACTTACAGCAATGGCAACCATGATTAAAAGTTCAACTTCCTACATTTCGGGGTCGCCAACCTAAATAACTATACTGTAATATTACGTATTGTCCTGCGCCGTAGCCGAGTGGTTAAGGCAGGAAGCCTTGGCGCAGAGCTACAGGACTTGCGCTGGTTCGAGTCTCCATGGGGAAGACATTTTCTCATGGCATTTCGGCCAGTATGGGACCGGTGGGCACCGCATCGTGAGGCATTTTGTTAGCTACAATAAGTAGCGGCTCCAGGTTGAGAAAACCAGCTATAACGGCAGAGCACCCAACATGCTGACCACATGTCACCCCTATACTGGCTGGGTGATCATCTACTTCTGTGATTGCACATGTGGATGTGAGGCCAGCAGCCGGCTGGTACGTTAAGGGCCTTCTAGGCCTGTCGCGCCAGGAGTAATATTACGCATTACAAGCCACATGTGGGAAGTAAAACCAATGCCCTCTATGTACATTATGTACAATGTATATACAAAAAAGATAATTATACGAAACATATCACTGCATTTTAAATGAACTGAAATTTATTTGAAGCAACATAAAATAATAAATATGTACTTGCCGCCATGTTTTCGCTAATTGGTCTCACAGCCTCCTCTAGTTTCAACTAATAAACATTGCCCACACTGTTAACGTTAGTCTGTTGTTTATAGTAAACCCAATTATTTCTGTTTTATATAATCTCGGAAATTAAAAACGTCGCTATCGCTCGATTTTTAAACATTCCCTCGCTTCTGTAAAAACCACTTCCCAACCTCGCATCGTAATATACTATTGTTTGTGCTTGCAAAACTCGAAAAGTGGTCGTCGATTCGGTTGAAATTTGGTACATTATACAGGTTTTCAGGTACGGCGAGTGTTTAGCAGCTATCCATTGTGTTCTAAAACAATTAAGGTGTAGGAATTCATCTGAAACGAAAATATAAAAAGAGCTCTAGCCATCGCATTTTTTAACGCTTCACAACGAAACTCAGTATGTCCTATTAAAATAAACCCAGATAGGTATTATTTAAAAATTAGCATAATTCGACATTAGAAGTGAGGTTTACCTAAAATCCGAAACTGAAAATTGACTCTAGCAACCGCCATGTTTGTTTTGTATGTACATACGATATAATTAACTCAATTTTCTTTTAACTTATTCAAATAAAATAAAAACACTTATTTAATTTATCTGGGCGTACCAGCGCACGCCGGGTATTAGCTAATGTTATTGAAAATTATACACCGTGTCCCATTCAAACCTCCCACATTTTAATTAATCATAACTCTCAAAGTATGCGGAATTATGAAATGAGGTTGGTATTAAAAGAAAGAGAAGCTCAAAGAATTTTTGTTTTCATTGTTGCAGTTAATTCATCTGTCGCACGTTGGACAATAATGTCATAAAATAAAATGGCGAGCACAAACTGTCTTCTGGTATGCAGAGACGAAGTCAATAATTACAGTGCAAATAAATTACAGGAGAGAATATGGAGGAAATGTACCTGATGGGAAGACCATTAAGGCATGGCTTGAGAAGTTTCTGGCGACTGAAAGCGTTAAAAAAGAATCAGGAGGTCTTCGTACACGTGTTTCAGAAGAAAAGAATGAAGAAATGGTGCACATATAGAGGTGTTTTAATGTGTGGCAATGAAAATTCTTTGAGTTTCTGTTTCGTTTAATACTTGCCTCATTTCATAATTCCGCATAATTTGTTAGTTATGATTAATTGAAATGCGGGAGGTTTGAATGGGACACCCTGTATAACTCATTCTACAGATATTGTCTCATAAGTATTTTTTAACAAATATTTTCTTTGGAATTTTTCTGACGTGACATTCAACTACTTCTCGAAGTAGAGGCCGTCTATACAGTAGTCTAGAGTCATCTTTCATCGAAGTTTAGTCTATTATCCCGCGACGATGCCAGTATCTCGTTTTCTAAGCAAACATTTCGTTGATACCTATTTCCACAATTTTAATTTCCCAATGTTTTCGAAATTGCACCCAAGAACCATACATTTTGTACTAGAGCATGCCATCAAATCTTTAGAGGATGAAGGTCTACAACTCAATGGTTTTAATAAGCTATTAGTTTATGCTGATGATCTAGTATTATTAGGACATAGCTGGGAGATACTAAATCCCAACACACACACACTCTTGTGTAATGACAAGGAATTGGGGCTGGAAGTAAACATTAATAAAACTAAATATATGTTCACACATAGAAATATATTATACTAGCTAATACCCGGCATACGCTGCTACGACTAAATAAATGAAAATTAATGTGTTTTTATGTTTAGTTGAATAAGTAAAAGGAAAAATAGTTATACATTTATATTTTTAGATACCCCGTGCTGATTACCCGGCGTTGCCCGGGAATCCATTTATCCCGATCTTCTTGACATAAATGAGCTGAAATACGAAAATTAATGTGTTTTATCTTTAGTTACATAAGTTAATGGATAAATTTATATCGTAATTATTTTTAGATACCCCGTGCTGTTTACCCGGCGTTGTCCAGGAATCTACTCATCCCGATCTTTTTGGCATGAATGAGATGAAAGACAAAAATTGATGTACTTCTTATGATTAGTTGAAGAAGTAAAATGAAAAAATAATTATAAATGTATATCGTAATTATTTTAAGATTTCCCGTGCTGATTACCCGGTGTTGCCCGGGAATCTACTTATCTCGATCTTCTTGGCATAAATGAGCTAAAAGACAAAATTCGTTATTGTGAGTTACCCGTAAAAGAATACCCGCCATGTGCTGCTATGCTTGCACAGGAATCTACGTAGGACTACTTGTCTCAATCTTCTTGACATCAATGAAAGACAAATATGGTTATTGTGAGATATCCATAAGAGATAAACATACGCTGTTGCGGACTTTTTTGTAGAGCTTTTTGAGATATTAAATTCTGTGTACATTAATTTTGTGTATTTGTTATGGTTTAGGCAGCGTAAGCCATTTAAGCGTCCAAAGAGCTACCTTTTTCATGTATTCCACTACAAAGGGCGATTTTTAAGGGTATAGGAGTTGAGTATCACAACTCTCTTATAGCCTATGTTCATCCTGGGAATCTCCTGAACATTTTGCAAAAAGCCCCATCACAATCGGATCAACGGTATGGCTGCGCATAAAGTACGAACAAACAAACATTAATTTGTATATATTAGATTAGATAATGGAAATTGACAGCTAATGACAAATGAGGAAAACGTTGAAGAAGTGGCTGAATTCAAATACCTAGGAACAATAATTACAAACAGGAATGAGATGCAGAGAGAAATTAAACATGGGCTCAATTCTGGAAATGCGTGCTATTATGCATTATAGGGGCTTTGTCCAAACTTCTCTTTAAAAAAACCTAAGAAAAATATTTAAAACAGTTATATTATATGGATGCGAAACATGAATTCTTACTTTAAGGGAGGAGAAAAGATAACCAGTATTTCACAATAAACTTCTTAGGATTTTTTTTTTTAACCAAAGAAAGACAAACACACAGGCGAATGGAAAAGACAGTGAGCAACATGATATTTATGAGAAACCAGATATAATAAGAACAGTTAAGTCTCATAGACTACCATGCGGACTTGTTATACCATTGGGGAATGAAAGAGGTGCATGGGAGCTTCTTGTAGGAAACCCAAAGGTAAAACGCCCTGTTGGTAGACCAAGAATGAGATGAAAGAATAATGTTAAGAATAGTTTGATGGAATTAGTTTATATAGGGTATGATTGAAAAACATTAGTTCAGGATAGAGATGTATGGAGAGCTTACATCCACGCAGCCATGAACCTATGGGTTTGATAGTTAGTTTATGATACTTACAGATTGAGAGTATTTTAGATTTTTAATAAAAATTCTTCTTCTTCTCCTTACAAGGATTTAAGCTTATTGGTTCATTCCGGCTCCAAGTACCATAGCTGCTGTATCCATCTCTTTCGTGGGTGTCCCCGATCTCTTTTTCCTCCTCTCAGTTGATAGTCCAGACTTTTCCTAGGCAATCTGTTGGTATCCATTCTGCAGACATGTTCATACCATTTTCTCCTATACCTTTCTATTTTATCTGTTAAACCGAATATTTGTAGTTCTTTACGAATATCTTCACTTCCTTTTTTTATCCATTAAAGTATAACCTGCCACAAATAGTAAACATTTCATTTCTACGGCTTCTATTTTTTTTTGTCTGTTTATTCAGAGTTCATATTTGTGAGCCATACAATATTGCAGGCACAGCCAATACTTTATAAATTTAAATGTGTTTATTTTCTTACTTTCTTCCTCAGTGTTCTTTTAAGGGTGCCACATTAATATTGAAATATTTGTAAATTATTATTTATGTCTTTTTCTCTATAACAGTCAAAAATACACCT
Organism: Diploptera punctata; assembly: GCA_030220185.1. Lineage (NCBI taxonomy): Eukaryota > Metazoa > Arthropoda > Insecta > Blattodea > Blaberidae > Diploptera > Diploptera punctata. The sequence goes on along the minus strand of JASPKZ010005677.1, from coordinate 338,295 downwards.
AGATAATTGAAATATTTACTTGTTCTAGCGTTTTGTCATTTAGTACTATTTTATGTTCTTTCCATTTCTTTGCCACACTGAGCCATTACCTTAATTGTAATAGCCCAATACTTAAATCTACTGTTAATTGTTGCACTCTCTGTGGTTATCAGGTGGACATTTTGGATACAGCGGGCGACATGCAGTTCCCTGCCATGCGACGCCTGAGCATCGCGACGGCACACGCCTTTCTTATGGTATATGCCACCACATCAGCGCCTTCTTTTGAAAGCGTGAAGCGTTGTTTTGAAGAAGTGAGAGAACAGAGGGCAGATTATCAAGACATACCATTGGTTGTTGCTGGGAATAAACTTGACCTGGCCTCTTCACATCGGGAGGTTAAAATAGAGGACGTTTCCGAATGGGTGTACTGCGAACTGCCCAAACTCAGGTATGCAATTCTTCATTATCATAGTAGATAGTGTCAGGGCATTCATTAAGTAATGGCAATAGGCCTACTACTGTAACATCATAAAAAATATTTAGATTATATTTAACATTACATATTTCAACTATAGTCTCTTGCCAAGTCAACTGTACGTTGCCAAATCTTTGGAAGATGGAACACTCCAGCTACAGCACCATTTATGGATATCTCTCTCATATGATCGATCTAGAGTATCGATTCCCAGGGGTTCGCAAAATATTTCAAGGGGTTAGCCAATTTTTTTCCGTAATGGCGGATTCCGACGATGTTTCCTTCATTTCTCCGGTATTGTCATAATATAATAATTGGATTCGCAATCCCTTTGAAGAGTCAACTATTTTAGAATCAACATTAAGCGTAAATGAAAAAGAGCAGCTTCTCGAAATTTCCACTGGTTTCAGTTACAGAAAATTTATAAATCTTTGTCATTAATTGGTTTTTGGTTAAGTTTAAAGGAGTTCCCAGTGTTAGCGAATAAAGCCATAACGGCTTTATTCCCATTTTCATCCACATATTTGTGCGATAAGTCGTTTTCTCCACATGCCTATTTAAAAAATAAATACAAAAAACAGACTTTGTGCTGAAAGTGATTTGAGACTTTATTTAACTTCTGTGGTTCCTGACTTCAAAGATCTGTGCCATGCAAAGCAGGCGCAACCTTCTCACTGAATTCCAAGCAAGAGGTGACTAATTGCAATGAAAACTTGTATTTATCATTGCAGCAAGACCTACAGGTTGTGTAACATTTAAGCCCGTAACTAGAGTTACTTTATAATTTAAGCGTTAAGGGTTAAGTTAATATAAGGTTATTAAACTTTTGCTTGGAATTAAATTTTATGCAAGTCTACTGTATGTATATTTAAAAGTCAGTGGTTCATCCAACTCAGATCGTTGTGGATGGGGTTCGCGAGTCAGGAACCGCTGTTTTTAATCAACCCTTGATTGTAATCAAATGCTTCTTAGAGGTTTTCTGATCTTTGAGAATAAGTTATCGTCACAAGAGCTCCTGTTTAGTGAATTTGATGGATGTTCGAGTGGCTTCCCAATTCCACCTTCTAAACAAATTCTACTGAACATCTTTTTAGGGCGGTATTACTTTACTAAACGTGAGAAACTGTCACAAATTATTGGTATTTTGAGACTTTCAATATTACACATTTATACAACAAAGACTGCTCAACAACATACAAGATTACAATGGTCACCACTAGGATCGCTGATTTACAACAGTGTTTCCATTACTTAACGAATGCCCTAGTATAAAAATATATTACGACAAATATATTAATGTATTTTTTCTAGTGCAAATGACAGTCTGTAAGGTGAAAATATATGATTAATTTACTCTGGCATCTACTCAGTCTTAATCTTATCAATCATCTTGATTATATATTCTCTCCCAGTCCCATTTATTAACCAAACCTTCTTAATCAACGATGAGAAAAAAACGATGAAAATCTTGCTATTTTTATCTCTCTTCTCCCTGCAAAAGTAAACTAACCCTCAAATTTGAAATGTGTGAGTAAATGATATATTATTGTTCCTCAAGTATCACTCCATGTCCTAAAAAAAAATTTCCAACCCACGTTTTTATGTCATCTATGACACAAGTAACAAAACGCTGACACATTTATTTATCTGCAGAAAGAACCAAATAACAAAAAATGTGTAAAATCTCAGATTGAAAGGTTTGAGTTACGGTACCATCATTCTCATAAAATATAAGCTTATTGATATTCTGTTAGTTGAAGTAATGTTTATTTTTATTTGAATGTTTTTTTTATTGACATTTAACTTTGAGTGCATTTTTCTCAGTTTAGTTATCTTATATATATTGGTTTTTAATGCCAGGAATTCGTTGGAATTGAATGAGAAATTGATGCAAATTTAATCTAAAATCCCCGTATTTACAATGGAAAACTTTGTCATTATTCAAATGGAATAAAAAAACGAATCCTTATAGCACGCCAGTAAACTAATCTGATGTAAAGTAACTTGTCCATTTTCTCACCTAACAATAAAATAAGATAGAATATTATGTGATACAAGGACTCAGTAATGAGTGAATAATTAATTACATAAAAAATCGCAATCTGACAGTAGAAATATGTATAATCATGTTGGCTAATATCGCGTGTTTTCCGTTACAACTTTCACAACTCTTGGCATAGAATGGCCTTTATGTTCGTAGATTGTAATTTTTTTATTCTGTATACCATGTTTGCTCGAGTAATTTGCGCCCCTGAGAATTTTGCGCATCTTAAATTTTAAGGGATTATTTTGAACTTATTTTTACCCTGTGCATTTTCCGCACACATTGTAGGTACATTTTCTTTTCAGTATAGTAGGGATTATCTTTCCCTGAATTTCATTGCAAATTCTTACACTCCAACATAGTTAGTTAGCAGCAACTGAACTACCTGCTTCACAAAGAAACCCAAAGTCCTGCTACTTTAACAAGAGACAAGTTTTAGGAAAGTAAATACCGGTATTTTAAAGCAGACTTTCAACACTTCTAATGTGCACTTGCTTTTATACGGTATTTCAAGATGGGAAAGAAAAATAACAATTACACAGCATCATATAAATTGAAAGTGATAATTTTTGCGAAACATTTCGTCAATCGTGAAGCAGGAAGAGAATTCGGAGTTCTCGAATCCAAGGTGCGTTATTGAAGGAAACAAAAAGACGCGCTAAATAATTATTATAATATTTGAATTGTTTCATTTGTATAATATTACATTGGTCAACATGATTTTTGTCTCATGAGTACCAAATAGTTGTACTTAATCCAGTTTTTTTTATCCTGTTTTCAAATATGTATTCGGAATTTCTCCATTACCCACAGTTTTTTTTTTCGATTTCAATTAATGGATTTAAATAATTATTTTTTAATAAACATTTTTTCGTTCATTTGTCCATTGTAAAATAAAATGGGGAACACTTTCATCAGGATATTTCAGATATGGAAAAGAGATATCAAGGCAAATGGAATCCTAATATGCTGGCCGATTATTGTTGGACCATCAAGAGGGATGTTCCCAAGGCGAAATATAGCGCAAAATCGTAATTTCTTACTTTCTATGTGAGTCCGAATGTTCGAATATTGTGTAGTTACGAATGTAGAAAATATTAAAGTGTTTGAAATTATAAATGCCTGTCTCTCGGAAACCTTGCGTGATGGAGAAAAACTGATATCATATTTGAATTCAGGAGAAAAAATACTATATATTTCTTTCTGAGACAAAAAAAAAGTTCATTTTTTATTGCTCAGTGTTATTGTTTATAGATTTATTATTGCGTGAATATTATTTGTATGATTCAAGATTGCCTACAGTGTAATGCTATAAAATTATAAGAGATGTCTTAATTACTACACTTACCTACCAAAATTGAGGTAATTCAGAATGGGACCTTTTTTTAAATTTTGCATATTTTACGCCTCCCAATTTTTCAGTGAAGTAAAGTGATCCCGCAACAGGCCCGGAGGCCCTTGGGGTAGTAGGAGGTTAAAGCTCCCATTTTTTCTAGACAATCGGCACTTTATGTCAGCCGGGTTGTCAGCCCTGCGTGACGGCCGCCTTTACCCCCAGAACAAGCGTCTGGTACTCATTTCCGTTAGAGGCTGAGTCGACCCCAGGGCCATATTGCCGCCAGAGGGTTTGGGTCAGTTTAAAAATCCTGACCCCAACGGCAATTTTTCAGTGGCCGAAGTGAATTAAAAAGTGCGCAAATTACGCGAGCAAATACCGTAATTACTATAGATTGTATTGTCTTGGAGGAGGTCCTGACATTGAACTGATTACTCATTCCGGGAGGACCTTCATGTCCTTGTGTGTTCAAAAACGTATGTGTGTGATCCATAGTTTAAAATCCCTCTCCCGACAGGTCGTGTCACTGTAAGGCCCGGGTGGTGTGTGGCACGTAAAAAGTACTTATCAAGTGAGAGGTTATGCTTAATTAATAGGAAGGAATAATCACTGTAGACTGTCATTTTCACTAGAATTTTAACTAAATCACTATCAGATTAAGATCGATTTCATATACAGTGAACTTCTTGATAATTCTTGTCCATATATTATGGAGTGCTTAATGAATGTTGTGGCGAAATTTTAATAGCAATTATGATAATTGGTATTGCTGTGCTTAGTTCTGTGTTAATTCCTCGTTTCTGTTTATGTTTTCATTATAAGAGAGTGCGTTCAGATTTTATTTCGCCCGTCAGAGCGTGAAACTGATATTTGTTTGTTATATTTTGTGTTAATTCGTCGTTTTTGTTTATGGTTTTATTGTATTACAGTGCGTTTATATTTTATTTCACCCGTCAGATCGTGGAACTGACATTTTGTTTGTTATATTTTGTGTTAATTCGTCGTTTTGTTTATGATTTTATTGTATTACAGTGCGTATATATTTTATTTCGCCCGTCAGAGCGTGAAACTGATATTTTGTTTGTTATATTTTCATCGTTTTTGTTTATGGTTTTATTGTATTACAGTGCGTTTATATTTTATTTCGCCCATCAGAGCGTGGAACTGATATTTTGTTTGTTATATTTTCATCGTTTTTGTTTATGGTTTTATTGTATTACAGTGCGTTTATATTTTATTTCGCCCGTCAGAGCGTGGAACTGACATTTTGTTTGTTATATTTTCATCGTTTTTGTTTATGGTTTTATTGTATTACAGTGCGTTTATATTTTATTTCGCCCGTCAGAGCGTGGAACTGACGTTTTGTTTGTTATATTATGTGTTAATTCATCGTTTTTGTTTATGATTTTATTCTAATACAGTGCGTATAGATTTTATTTCGCCTGTCAGAGCATGGAACTGATATTTGTTTCTAATATTTTGTGTTTATTCATCGTTTTTGTTTATGATTTTATTGAAATACAGTCCGTTTAGATTTTATTTCGCCCGTCACAGCATGGAACTGATATTTGTTTCTAATATTTTGTGTTAATTCATCGTTTTTGTTTTATGATTTTATTGAAATACAGTCCGTTTAGATTTTATTTCGCCCGTCAGAGCATGGAACTGATATTTGTTTCTAATATTTTGTGTTAATTCATCGTTTTTGTTTTATGATTTTATTGAAATACAGTCCGTTTAGATTTTATTTCGCCCGTCAGAGCATGGAACTGATATTTGTTTCTAATATTTTGTGTTAATTCATCGTTTTTGATTATGGTTTTATTGAAATACAGTCCGTTTAGATTTTATTTCGCCCGTCAGAGCATGGAACTGATATTTGTTTCTAATATTTTGTGTTAATTCATCGTTTTTGTTTATGGTTTTATTGAAATACAGTCCGTTTAGATTTTATTTCGCCCGTCAGAGCATGGAACTGATATTTGTTTCTAATATTTTGTGTTAATTCATCGTTTTTGTTTTATGATTTTATTGAAATACAGTCGGTTTAGATTTTATTTCGCCCGTCAGAGCATGGAACTGATATTTGTTTCTAATATTTTGTGTTAATTCATCGTTTTTGTTTATGGTTTTATTGAAATACAGTCCGTTTAGATTTTATTTCGCCCGTCAGAGCATGGAACTGATATTTGTTTCTAATATTTTGTGTTAATTCATCGTTTTTGTTTATGGTTTTACTGAAATACAGTCCGTTTAGATTTTATTTCGCCCGTCAGAGCATGGAACTGATATTTGTTTCTAATATTTTGTGTTAATTCATCGTTTTTGTTTTATGATTTTATTGAAATACAGTGCGTATAGATTTTATTTCGCCCGTCAGAGCATGGAACTGATATTTGTTTCTAATATTTTGTGTTAATGCATCGTTTTTGTTTTATGATTTTATTGAAATACAGTGCGTATAGATTTTATTTCGCCCGTCAGAGCATGGAACTGATATTTGTTTCTAATATTTTGTGTTAATTCATCGTTTTTGTTTATGATTTTATTGAAATACAGTCCGTTTAGATTTTATTTCGCCCGTCAGAGCATGGAACTGATATTTGTTTCTAATATTTTGTGTTAATTCATCGTTTTTGTTTATGGTTTTATTGAAATACAGTCCGTTTAGATTTTATTTCGCCCGTCAGAGCATAGAACTGATATTTGTTTCTAATATTTTGTGTTAATTCATCGTTTTTGTTTATGGTTTTATTGAAATACAGTCCGTTTAGATTTTATTTCGCCCGTCAGAGCATGGAACTGATATTTGTTTCTAATATTTTGTGTTAATTCATCGTTTTTGTTTTATGATTTTATTGAAATACAGTCGGTTTAGATTTTATTTCGCCCGTCAGAGCATGGAACTGATATTTGTTTCTAATATTTTGTGTTAATCCATCGTTTTTGTTTTATGATTTTATTGAAATAAAGTCCTTTTAGATTTTATTTCGCCCGTCAGAGCATGGAACTTATATTTGTTTCTAATATTTTGTGTTAATTCATCGTTTTTGTTTTATGATTTTATTGAAATACAGTCCGTTTAGATTTTATTTCGCCCGTCAGAGCATGGAACTGATATTTGTTTCTAATATTTTGTGTTAATTCATCGTTTTTGTTTTATGATTTTATTGAAATTCAGTCCGTTTAGATTTTATTTCGCCCGTCAGAGCATGGAACTGATATTTGTTTCTAATATTTTGTGTTAATTCATCGTTTTTGTTTATGGTTTTATTGAAATACAGTCCGTTTAGATTTTAATTCGCCCGTCAGGGCATGGAACTGATATTTGTTTCTAATATTTTGTGTTAATTCATCGTTTTTGTTTTATGATTTTATTGAAATACAGTGCGTATAGATTTTATTTCGCCCGTCAGAGCATGGAACTGATATTTGTTTCTAATATTTTGTGTTAATTCATCGTTTTTGTTTATGGTTTTATTGAAATACAGTCCGTTTAGATTTTATTTCGCCCGTCAGAGCATGGAACTGATATTTGTTTCTAATATTTTGTGTTAATTCATCATTTTTGTTTATGGTTTTATTGAAATACAGTCCGTTTAGATTTTATTTCGCCCGTCAGAGCATGGAACTGATATTTGTTTCTAATATTTTGTGTTAATTCATCGTTTTTGTTTATGATTTTATTGTAATACAGTCCGTTTAGATTTTATTTCGCCCGTCACAGCATGGAACTCATATTTTTTTGTTATATTTTGTGTTAATTCATCGTTTTTATGGTTTTATTGTATTACAGTGTGTTTATATTTTATTTCGCCCGTCAGAGCGTGGAACTGACTTTTCGTTTGTTATATTATGTGTTAATTCATCCGTTTTGTTTATGATTTTATTCTAATACAGTGCGTATAGATTTTATTTCGCCCGTCAGAGCATGGAACTCATATTTGTTTCTAATATTTTGTGTTAATTCATCGTTTTTGTTTATGATTTTATTGTAAAACAGTGCGTTTATATTTTATTTTGCCCATCAGAGCGTGTAATTGACATTTTGTTTGTTATATTCTGTGTTAATTCATCGTTTTTGTTTATGATTTTATTGTAATACAGTACGTTTATATTTTATTTCGCCCGTCAGAGCGTGGAACTGGCGCTTTGTTTATTGTATTGTGTTTTACTTCCACCTTTTTTTTCTTCGTTTTCTGATACTTAAATGTAATAGCATTTTAAAACATTATAAAGGACTTTTACCATCAAAAATCATACAAGATCATCGATGTAAAATGTTCTTCTAGAAATTCCAGCTGAACCCCTCCAAAAATCTATTTCTACAGAATATCATTTAATTATTGTTCTAGATTTTAATCTCCATGATTCTGCACCGTTTGTCATTATATTCCTTGTTATTGTATTAAAAATGTATGTGTTTTAACTTAAATATTGCGCATTTCTTTTAAGAATTTGTTATGGGTCTATTTAACAAATGTTGGAACATGTGCCTTTTCCGGCCACGAGAACTAAAGATTTTCAACAAGAAAACTATGATGTCATCGTGGTATGGAAAAGTCATCTGCAATCACTAACAAGTTTCACTCTTATTTCTTTGTTTGTTCAGAGTGAAAGTAATGGAATGTTCAGCAAAAGACGATTACAACATCAAAGAAATCTTCCGCAGTTTCTTGACGCTGTCTCGCATCTTGCCTGCGAGCGGAGACGACACATCCGGTGGCTTGAAAAGACGCTCCAGTGCATACGTGAGTGCAAGTAGCAAGAATAAAGGTGCTCGTCGCACAGGTAGTCCTGCGGTGGAGGTATCAGGAGCCGCAGGAGGGAGCAGCGAAGGAGCTACTGGAGGTCTAGAAGTGTCTCGATCCAAACCCAGAAGTAGGAGTCTGATCAGGAGATCAAGCCGGAAGACCAAACAACAAATGAGAGATGCTCACGATGATTGTAGCGTGTCCTAGAGTGTGTTTGAATACGGATTTTTTAAATCAAAATGCCAAAAAATAGCACCAAAGTGTTTGATGAAGGATGAATTCTTAGAATCAAAATAATCGAAAAGTTGAGTAGTATATGTGCTTTGTTTTTCTATGAATTGGAATTTGAAATATTTTCTCGTGAAATAGACATGACTATATATTTTAAATTACTTAAAGCACGATTTACTGTGAAAGCAACATATATGAACATTCTCTGTTGTATAAGTTTTGCATAGTCTAAGGTTGTTGACTTGCTCTGAAGTTTTTTTATTCTTCCTCGAGGAGAAAGTTGTAGAAGTCCAATCACCAGATCGCTTGAACTACTCTTATATTCTCTGTACGGATAGTAATCCGAAGTATTTAGACAAACTAATATCATTGTTGATATAACTAATTTCCAAGTTGATAACTTCAAGTAAAACTCCAGAAAATATGTGACCTACTGATCTTCTCTCTCTTTCAATCCCTGAGGCACCAATTCCTTTGAAAGGGTGTGAAAACCTTCACAACCGATAGCACAAACCCCAGCACAGCATTGGCACTATTGGGTTTTTCGTGTCTAAAAAATTGTATTGCTATTATGGGATCGCTGTTGCCACTTGACGCTGGATTCTGATTGACAGAGATGGAAATATAATTATCTCCAAGTTTCGATGAAAGACGATGTTTCAATAGAATTTCCGATAGCCGCTGTTCCGATATTAAATATGTGGGTGATAATTATACGTTCCATAAAGGTTTTTTTTTTTCCATAAACCGAGCACCTATATTCTTGGTAAAGTTGTAGGTGAAACTATTTAACTAAATTATTTATTTCAAATGAATTAACTAATAAATCAATCTCACATAAAATGACACGTTTACTAGCAAGAAGTGCAATATTATTTTATAGAAGTGAAAAATCCTGTAGAACAGTTTCTTCACTTCTTCCTCGAATTCATTAGAGAGGGCGTCCATACCAGTAGCATTGCAGGGGACTAGTCGACTGCCAATTTTGTTCTTATTAGATTTGACAAATTATCAGTGGAACTCCCCATAAATAAGTAACGTTGCCGAAATCATTCGAGCTCACTTAGTAACTGTCTGTGAGTAATACAATAATGGTAACACTGCACTGCTATGTCTATGCCCTCTCTCTGTCTCTCTAGCGTGCTTGACACACAGTGCCGGTGTGTTGAAACAAGGTTTTACTTGAAGTTGTCGGGTTATAGAAAATAAACTGTGAAGTTTTATTTAATAAGCATTAAATTAATCAGTATATATACCTCCCTCATATTTTATACTATTTCCAGGACTAGTTACGAAGAAATTCTTCCTCATTTTCAACTTATATTTGACCGTTAATTTGACATCTGATATTCCTTAACTCTAACTCCCTCTATTATCTTTCAGAAAAATAAAAAAAAATTGTGTTTAGTTTCGGCTAAACAAGAGGTAACCATACAAGAGATGAGGGAATAGTTAAAAGTATTCATAGAAATACACTAAATATTATCAAATCATAATTCACTACCAAAAAAATAAAGATAATAAAATTAATGCCAATCTCACTTCATAAGAAATCATTTGGGAATGATGAATCTTCAATTTTTCCGAAGAAAAATGTTTAATTTGAACGTTCATCGCTCCATCAATAGAGGAAGGAAGAGTAAGGAATAGCAACTGTCAAATCAATAGTGAGATTCCAGTTATAAACAGAGAAGAATTTCCTGAAACTAGTTCTGCAAAGGATACAAAATATAAAGTGAGGTGTAAAATCTGATGCACTCAATGATTGTTAATATAATTATTGTATAAAAATAATTTATTGCACTTAGGAAAGCTTTAATAGGCTTTTTTTAAATTTTGAAAAACTTCTTAATATGTTGCACGACTACTCTTGATAAAATCTCAATTCTCTGTTTTTCTTTCGAATAAATAAATTAATATATTTATTAATATATTGATAAATTAATTAAACTAATGCATGTATATTTGTTTAAAATAATGTTTTGCATTCAGAATCTTTCTTGGAGTATGTAATTGAAAATTGAATGAATTCTACAAATATTGCATATCAACTCGTGCAGAAATAAGATTATTTCTGTTACATTTCAAGTAAATGAATGAATATGTTTAGACTACGATGGGCAAGACATGTGGTAATGGGGAATTAAGGGCGGAATTGAAACACCTTGCAGGAAAACCAGAGGGAAAGCTCCCAGTGGGTGGCCAAGAATGAAGTGGGAGAATAACATTAGCCGTGATTTTGGAGCAGTAGATTATACCTGGATGATTGGAAAACATTAGCTAAGGATAGGGATATATGGAGAGCTTATAACTGCGCGGCCATGAAACTATGGGTTTGATAATGCTAGTAAGGTAGGTCTTAGGAAAGTGTTTGGATCTAAGATTGACGAATATACAAGTGGAAAGGCAGTTGTAATAAAAAGAGTTAAGTCTCGTAGACTGCGATGGGCTAGACATGTGGTAAGAATGGGAGTGAAAGAGTTGTATGGAAGCTGCTTTTAGGTTAATCAGAGGGAAAGTGCTCAGCAGAAAGGCTAAGAATGAGTAGGGAGAATAACATTAACCATGATTTGAGTGGAAGTAATGTATGGAGAGCTTATGTCCGCGCGGCCATGAACCTAAGGGTTCGATATTTCTAGTGAGTAGTTAGTTAAAGTAAAGTAAAGTGATCCTTCTACAGACCTTAGGAGGTTAAGGCTCCCACTTTTTCTAGACAATCGGCAGTTGTGTCAGCCCTGCGTGACGGCCGCCTTTACCCCCAGAACAAGTATCTGGTACTCATTTTCGTTAGAGGCCGAGTCGACCCCAGGCCCTTGGTGCCGCCAAAAGGTTTGGATCAGTTTAAAAATCCTGATCCCACCAGGACTCGAACCCTCTACTTTCCGGCTTGTAGCGTAGTGCCTTAACCACTACGCTACTTAGTTATTATATATTACTAGTCAAATTGTTAAACTAATAAATTATAGAATAAATAAACAATACCTCAGTCAAACAACCCACTATACGATATCGTCAAAAACAAGTCAGTTGCTGCTGCAGACACTTGGGGTCTACATCGTCGTAAACAATAAACTAGTAGCAGAAGCTCATCCTGCTGATGATGGAAGTTAACTTCCGAAAGGCCTCCAGTTAATATTTTATATACACCATTTTAACAAAGTTGAGGACGACGGCACCTACCAACTTTTATCTTATAATTGTTTTTTTAATCAATTATTCCATTCAAAGACGTTCTAGAGTCTAATTAAAATGTAAATATTATCATCAAATCCTGTATGACTACTCGTACTGAAATCATATTCATGGGCGCTCGGAAATTAGCTCTTCGTATATACCCGAGTTAATGTTCTCCAATCATCCCCTGTATAATTCACCTCCCTCAAATCATGGTTAATGTTATTCTTAAATCTTATTCTTGGCCTGCCTATTGGACACTTTCCCTCTGGTTTTCCTGTAAGATGATGTCCCTCTTCCATTCCCTATTCGTGTCATATGTCCTGCCTATCACATTCTAAGATAATATAGCTCACTGTTACATAGTTTTTTTTTTCTCTCTGTCTCTTCATCTCTCTTTGCTTAAAAAAATCCTCAGAACTTTATTATAAAACAGAAAATATTTTCTCCTCCCTTATGATCTTATCAAACAAACTTAATGACGCGACAAGCTCAGAAGGTCCTGGCCTCACATCCACATTTGTTAATTACAGAGGTAGACGGTCATCCAACTAGTGTAGGGGTACATCTAGTCATAATATCGGGTCCCGCAGCCGTTGTAACTAGTTTTCTCAACCTGGAGCCATTACTTATTGTAGCTACCGAAATTCCATGAGAAAAATATCTTCCCCCATGGACAGTCGAACCTGCGCAAGTCCCATAGCTCTGTTCAGAGGTTACTGTTACAGGTAAAACAAATTAAATTGAAAAGCTCTGACTACAGCTAAATATTTGATAGTAACTGATAGCTTTAAAGTCCATTGCAAGGACTCATACATACCTGTGGATTCTCACAGACATCATAAGCTTCCTAAAACATCTTCAGAGCTACCAGGATGTTCATAATGCACCATTTGCACGGGGGGTTTTGAAAAAGAATTAAGAAGGGGATGGGATCGTATCGTAATTGTGCCCTTTTATAGAACCTATCATAAATTTCCAAATTAACTTGTGACAAACAAGTATTAAATACAGTCTTCAGCTGGGCCTAAATACAGACATAAATTCATCTTTCTTAAATAAAATCTCAGTTGATTCCATCGCATGTGAGTATTCAGGGTAACAAAATAGCAGATAGTTTGGTAGAAGAAAGGAGCACAGACACATGATAAACGGAACAACTAACTTTCACTGAGATCTATTCAAAATTTAAAACAAGGATTAACAATATATGGAAATTACCACCACAACACAACTGGGATAAAGCAAACAACCCTGGACACTGCAATAGACAAAACATGAAAAAGTCTTAAGAAGGCAAGAAGACATTCATAATCTTCTCAAAATGTAATACACAAGAATCATCACCACAAAATATACTCCAATGCATCAACAGCTCAGCAACGGATCTCTGGAATCAACTTGCAGATGTAATACAATTTCTCAAAAACAATATCCTTATGGACATTGTTTACAAGAACTTAGGATAAGCAACAAAAACAACAAAAATTAAAAGTTCAATTGCACATTCTGCAGAATAATACTAAACATTCTTATTGCTAGTTTTTTTTGGACACGCGGTATAATTTGATTAAGTACAGGTGTATGTATTATGATCTGACATATATATTAATTCAGAGTTAAGTTTCAGTTGAAATGTAAACAAACCAGATGTATGACTGCATTTTCATTGGTCGAATGACGGTTTTATCTTCAAGCGTGTAAGAAAATGTAGTCCACTCTCTAACACTCGACATAAAGAGAGTAAAAATATTAAAAATTTATATTACCTAGCACATGTCTATATAAGTTATATGAAAGAATCTTAAAATATATAATTACAATTTTAATAGATAAATAAGCATTGTTTTATTCTTACGCATGCGCATTGCAGAATACATTGAAATTTAAATTGTTTCAAATTGCCTGCTTCTGTAGGATTTCTTAAACATTCGGAAGAAAAGCATTTGAAAATCGGAGAGAAACAAATTATTTTGATTGTTTTAAACAATTTAATAAAAAATATTCCACATTGGTCATTTAGGATGTGAAAATAACAGCAAAATTTACAGGTGAGTCAGCATGGAGCGCAAATTATACTCGTAATAAAATTGTACCGATAAATAAAGAATATCTATCAACGTGATGGAAAACCCGTTAACGTCTGATTAGATAGGTCCAATATAATTTGTGTCATAAATAAATAATAAATGGAGGAGGTTACTATTATTGTTACCATCTAGTACTGCATTCAGTCTTATTTCCTGTAAAATAAGATGTTGCCTAAGAATAATGTTTCCATCGAACATAATTCAGTTATATGGCGGGTAAAAGTAGCACCACGGTCCCCCCAATAGACAGAGTAATACCTTATGCAAGTTTGTTCACAGTAAAACTGGAACTTAGCTAGGAATTAGTATAGCATACAGGACTGAAGAGATTGGATTTCTCACTGCATACTGTATATAGCACTTCGCTTGGGTAGACAAAAGGAAATGAAGATATTATTTACACGGAAATTTGCTTCCATCTTGTGTCAGTTCTGTTTAATCTCTTGGACTTGTGTTTGTATGGATAGCTAATGATGTCACGAACAAAAGCCACAATACTGCGCGACCATTATACCGTCGTTTGTCTTCGGATTCATCAGTCCATGTTCCCAATGGAATTGTCAGTTTGTGTATACAAGGAAATACATGCTGCAAATTTATACTATTCAACTGTTAATATTATCTGTGACTGTACGGGTTACCTCAGAGGATAGCGTTTGAAACGGCAATCCTAAGGTCTAGAGTTCAACATGAAAATGTTAATAGTTTTCGTACATTTTTAAGCCGAGTTCTGAGTTTCAATATCATTACCAGGACCACTTTAATTCTAACTCTTTCACTCCCATTGTTGTCTCTCAACAAGTTCGTCGCCGTGGCGTAGTCGGTAGAGTCCCTACCTTCCACTCCGGCGACCCGGGTTCGATTCCCGATGATTTTAAATCTCCACCTTAGATCTGGGTGTGTCCTGTCCTGTCATTGTGTCTATATGTGAGAATAAAATAAAGTTAACAAAAAGGTAAAACAAGAAGGAAAAACAGTGTAAACGAAAAGAAAAAAAAAACATTATCAAATGCAATACCACAAACGTTTTCAAATTGTCGGCAATTCACGAAAACAGTCGATAATTTACGAAGTCGGTTATCCTTCTAGGTATATTATTTAAATGAAAATCATGTCTTCTTACAGCCTCATGGTCTTGTGGTCTGAGTTTCTGACTACATTTCTTGAGGTCTATGGTTCCATTCCCGCTCAGACCATGGGATTTTTTCCTTAAAAGTAATTATTCCTGAGGTTGCCCATGGTCTGGAATTTATGTTAAGGCCTCTCGTGGCAATCCATTATCGTTTATCACCCGTCATATCGATCGGATATGTAACTCCGCCTTCCAGGTACCCCAATCTAGGAAATGGGTTACAATTCTACCAATGCCAGGGGAGAAAGCCAGATATGTCATAAGAGACAACCTAGTGGCATTGAAAAAAAAAAAACTTTAAGAGAGGAGAAAAGATTACGAATATTTGAAAATAGTCTAAATGTTTAAAAAAAAACGAACAGACGTGTGATTGGGGAAATTTACATAACAGTGAGCTATATTATCTTTACGACAAACCAAATGTAATAACAGTTAAGTATCATAGACTGCGATGAGTAGGACATGTGACAGGAATGGGGAATGAAAAAGGGGCATAGAAACTAATAATAAAACCAGAGGGAAAGCATACCTTAGGTAGGCAAAGAAAGAGGTGGGAGATTAACATTAAATGTGATTTGAGGGAGGTAAATTATACATTGGATGATTGGAAGAATATTAGCTCAGGATAGGGATGGATAGAGAGCATATGTCCGCGCGGTCATAAACATATAGGTTCAATAATGCCAGTGAGTTAGATAAATGTATCCTTAATCAACACAAAATCCTAATAATATCTTGTAACAAGAATCTGAGAGAGAATGTTTTGTATTAAAAGTTATTCATTTCTCCATTTCAGAAGTGACTTCTCTTATAGTCTCTCTGGTTTAACTTTACGAGAAATTTGTAGAAAGAGACAGCTGTACTCGTCTCTCTCACTCACACCAGTGTTGACGGTTTTTCTTCACCAGGTGTTAATAGGGTTAAGGGGGAAGAGGAAAACTGACAACAGGGTGGGTTCTTTCTTTTGTATCTAGACTAAAATGGTCAACGATCTATCCTTGTATCTCCATCTCTCTCTGTACCAAGTTAAGCCAGCTATACAATAACAAGTTTATTTCTGATCTCTGAATTTTGTTTTTAATTTAATTTGAGAGTTTTCATGAATCGTAACGTAGGAAGAGTCAACTAACTAACACTATAGACCCGTAGGTTCATGGCTGCGCGGACATAAGCTATCATACATCCCTATCCTTAGTTAATATTTTTCAATCTCCCCTGTATAATCTACTTCCCTCAAATCATGGTTAATGTAATTTCCCCACTTCAGTATTGGCCTACCTACTGGGTGCTTTCCCTCTGGTTTTCCGACAAGGAGTTTCTATCCCTTTTTCATTCCTCATTCGTGCCACGTGTCCTGCTAGACTTACCTATTTTCATCACTTTCTCATAAAGATCATATAGCTTATTGATAAGTAGTCTTCTCCATTCACCTGTTTGTTAATCTCTCTTTTACCCAAGTGGAACCCATATCCGCTTTTCTAGACGGCTGTATTTTTACGTCAGAAGATCGTCACTCTTTCGACCAAGATACTTTTTTCGTCTTGCTTATCGCCTTTGGTCCGGCAGCAATGCTGTCTCCGGCATAACTCTCGGGGTAATTGAAGCATGCAAACCTCTCCATCACGACAAGATAAAGATACCATGAAAGAAAGTAGGAAGATCCACAGTTATAAAATGTATATCTTCATTTCTTTTTCTGTTGTATGTTTCCCAATAACGATTTTATGTTGAATATTCTCTCCACAATAATTTTGGTCAATCAGAACAACACACAGAAATAAATTATTATAAATTCTCCAGTATCTCTTGCTAAATGGTTTGGCTGAAAATAAATATTTGTATTTAGGGGGAAATCTATTTTAAAAACTGTATATCTTTATTTTTTTTCGCAGATCATTTTAAATTTGGAGAATTAAATATATATATTCTGTTTTGTCGTATAATGTAATATTCATATAATTCATACTTGACACTTGTTCTAGACCTTATTATTTGATCTAATACCCACTTCTCTCCAGAATGCATTGATTATATCAGTTGAAATATGTTGGGGAAAAAGAAGGATGACCATTGCTTATATGATGAAATAAACCATGCCATCTAGTGAAACTTCCAAGATACTGTTAGACCCAACTACGTATGTTGTTGTTAGAAAAGCAAGAAAGGTACAGAAAAAATATTTATTTTAAAGGAAAGGTTAAAGGCATATCCCAAATATAGCCAACTTATGTACCATGTGTCTTTGTAACTATTTAAGATAATGTAATGAAATTTTTACATTGTATAGAATCATATCT
The DNA here is from genome assembly GCA_030220185.1 of Diploptera punctata. Classification (NCBI taxonomy): domain Eukaryota; kingdom Metazoa; phylum Arthropoda; class Insecta; order Blattodea; family Blaberidae; genus Diploptera; species Diploptera punctata. The sequence goes on along the minus strand of JASPKZ010005677.1, from coordinate 320,780 downwards.
TGTAAATTCACGAATATACTTTCATCAAAATACTCTTGTATAGGGTGTTTGTAATTTCACATTACTAACTTGTAGGACTTGTAGATAACGTTTTATATAGTAACCTTGTCCGGAAACGTACCTTTTTCGTTTGCAGATACAAATTCGTATTAAGCATTTAAGTCCCCCTCATATGACGTGGATAAATCGATAGTAATTTAATTATTTATGACTCAATTGATTACATTTACACAAAAACCAACAATCATTGATTTCTTTACAATGTCCAATGACAAGGGTAATATAACGGAATTTCACTGTCACTGTAAAAAAAATTATTTATACGCAAATTAACCAAACTTCTGCACTGTACTTAACATTATGGTAAGTTGAATGCAGGCTTTCACGGCCGGTAATCATAATATTGAGTGATTCCGGGTTATGTGGCCGTGGTCCATAGTTGGTGTTGATACCAGACGTTTCGCCCTCAACTGCGGAGGGCATCTTCAGTGGCGAGTGCTTCTAGGCGTGTTTCCTGGTCGGAAGATCTACTTAGATACCAGACGTTTCGCCCTCAACTGCGGAGGGCATCTTCAGTGGCGAGTGCTTCTAGGCGTGTTTCCTGGTCGGAAGATCTACTTAGATGTAAGTAGATCTTCCGACCAGGAAACACGCCTAGAAGCACTCGCCACTGAAGATGCCCTCTACTTAGATCTAAGTAGATCTTCCGACCAGGAAACACGCCTAGAAGCACTCGCCACTGAAGATGCCCTCCGCAGTTGAGGGCGAAACGTCTGGTATCAACACCAACTATGGACCACGGCCACATAACCCGGAATCACTCAACATTATTATGGTAAGTATTTATTCATTCTTTGTGTGATAGAGTGCGTTTTTATATTTTTAAATTTTCTTCTATTTTTATTTCCTAATGTCTTTAATTACCTTCTTTAGTCTGGTATTAATTTATTCTAGACCTATATTGTTTTTTATTTTATTTTCCTTTGTATTATTTTTTTAATTTTTATGTGACAGAATTTATTTTATATCTTGAAACTGGCTCCTAAATTTATATAATTTGTTTTATCTTTCCCTTTAAATAAAACTCTGTAATGTATATATTATATATGTATTATTTCTGTAACTGAACTGCATCCGAGCACGATCACTTGTGTCAATACTGTATACAATATTTATTTATCAATAAAATGTATTTATTCTTCTTATTACAAATGCAGTTGGATGTGGCTACCATGCATATATTGTACCTACGAATCGTACACTAGCTCCATCTTATTCTTACAGTGACAAAGTGAAGTTTCCTTATTCTTCTCTTGTCACGAAATCAGTGAATGTTGGGTTGTGTAAATGTAATTAACTGAGTCATAAATCATTAAATTACTATCGATTTATCTCTGACGGACGCGAGATATTTAAACGGTTAATGCGATCTTGCTGTACCTGCTTGACGAAAATGGTACGTTTCCGGACAAAGGTTCCTATTCAAAACGTTGTCTATTCAGTCTCCTCTATAAGCCCTAGATACAACAAGTTCGCATTTCTGAACACCCTGTATTATAATTTGAAATTGGTATCGGTGACATAACTGTTCTATTGTTCTTGTAAAACCTTTGAATCTTTTCAGAAAGAGGATAAATACTGACATTCGTCGTTTTCCTCCGACACTTTAGTTCTTATGACTCCAAAATTGATTTTTTTATGTTTTTAACATCAAATGTTATTGTTCTTATTGCAATCTTCTGTAGGTGAAATGTTTCATATTATCAACCTAATGAAATCTATATGCTGTAATCTTAAGGTTTTTTATCCTTTTAAGCCCATGGTTTTATTTATTTTGAAAATGAAAACAAACAAAATAGTTTTATTTTAATGCAAACTTGTTCCTTCCGAATGTTATATTTTCAATGTTTTCAAAATATTCCCCGCTATTTTGTCCCACAAAAATATGTCATCTAGCAATGAATGAAATCCAAACACTTCTCAGAAACAGAATGTATTTTTAAAATTTGACGCAACAGTAAAAAGAGCCCCATATTACAACAATTAAAAGTAGTAGTTTTCCCCAATCATGATAAATTAACAATGTGTCCAAATACTATCATTTTTTTAACTTTTAAGCACTATAGACCTTTCGAAAACCGGCTTCCATCATCAGCATAAGGATGTGTGCTACTAACTGTTGTTAAAATACACTGTAATCACAATTAAGGTTGTGTATTATTATTATTTTTATGTTAAAATTTTAATTGAGGAAGACTGATATATCAGATACTTACATTAACATTTAAAAAAATAACTGTTGTTGTTTTGCGACGTTTTTGATATCAGCAAACTAGCATCGCTGGAAGGTCGCTGATAACAAAAGCGTCACAAAACAACAATAACAATTAGTAGCACATCCTTCTGCTGATGATGGAAGCCGGTTTCCCATAGGCCTGCAGTTCTTTAAAGTGTTTTTTAAAATTCTAAACTAGTTGAGGACAAAGGCATCCGTCAGATAGGCCTGCAGCATAAGTCAGTTCACCGAAAATGCATATTATATATATATAGTCCACCGCTGTGATCTCGAGGTAGCGTGCTGCCTTGTCACGCAGCGGGCCCGGGTTCGATCCCCGGTCGGGCAGTTTTTCTGGGTGAGGTTTTTATCGGGGTTTTTTCTCACGTGTAAGACAAATGTCAGAAAAGCTTTAAGGCCCAAATGGTCCCCGAAATCATATGGTCATCATCATCCTCATTATCATCATCATCCTTCACCGGTGTGGAAAGCAACGAGAAGCTACCACACCTACAATTCCCTAGTAAAGCTGCAAGCATAGCATGAAAATGCTATGATTGTATTGAAAGACCTGCCTTCGTGCAGACTTACTATGGATGTATATATATATATATATATATATATATTATTTTATCTATCTTACAACATCTACACCGAAAACAACTACTAATTGTTCAAAGTGACCTCCATTGTTGTTTAAGCATGTATGACATCGTTTTAACACTGATTTCCAGATGCTATCACACAATTTCCCATTATTACCATGTGCAATGGTTAACTGACTTATGCCACACCTGTATTTTAATATTTTACTTTGTTAATAGTTAAGGAGTTATTAAACCAGGACGATACAAATTTTTTCATTACGGTACAATTTTTTTTTTTTAGGATGCAAAAATCGAAGGAGCAAGTCCTCCGGGAAGGACTTTAAGCCGTGGGTCCCGAGTCTGAAGATTTTCAGGCTCGTAAAAGATCCTCAAGCCTGAATGAAAAGGCCTCTAAGCAAAATTTACCGAATTTTCCCGTCCTAGTATTACCTTCGTTTCCTACATGTCAATATGAGGCGGAACGCTGACCATGGACCACTCAAATTACATCCGTACGAAAACAAGTGTAACTGAATTAGTATTTATTATTGATTTCGTACATCTCAATGATGGATAAATCATATTTGAAGAGAACAATTATACGCTCAGACCGGGACTTGAACCCGGGACCCTTGGTTCTCTAGACCAAGTGCTCTACCAACTGAGCTACCTGAGCAAGTACCGATCTAAACGCAAATCTTTCTCTATATACATTGTAATTCCCATCCACCAAATGCTGTGAAGCCATGCTTCTATCTTGCAAATGGCGGCTCCTTTATTAAGAAGACATTTGCAAGATAGAAGCATGGCTTCACAGCATTTGGTGGATGGGAATTACAATGTATATAGAGAAAGATTTGCGTTTAGATCGGTACTTGCTCAGGTAGCTCAGTTGGTAGAGCACTTGGTCTAGAGAACCAAGGGTCCCGGGTTCAAGTCCCGGTCTGAGCGTATAATTTTTCTCTTCAAATATGAATTAGTATGGTTCAAATTCTTCCCTGTAGGGGGAGAGCGCCTAAATCTCTGTTAAGAGAAACATGGGCTTACAAGAAGAAGGTACAAATTTGTGCTCCGGTGTGATTTTATACAACTTTCACGATCAAAATCTAATTTTGATTCTTGTCCAGTGTAAAAGCTATGGGCTTAAAAGGTTAAAACAGACAGACTGGTATTGTCAATGATGCCTATGTTCTAATGTAACAGTTACAGTAGTATTTTGATGTAAGTTACACTTAATTATTACATGTTAGAACTGTCTTTGCATGCACTGTCTGTAAAGTACTTTCACTGCTTAGATCACATATCTGTAACAAGTATTGGTGAAGCTGCAGATGATGTAGCAGAAATCAAACTCAACGTGCGAACAAGACTGTTTTGCTATAATGTTTATCAATTTTGTAAAGATAATTCTGTGCAACATTACCTCGTTTAGTGATCCATTGTGCAACATATTTATATTTTGTGACAAGAAAAACACTTTGAAACAGGTTGCACCGTTTAGACCAGTGGTATTCAACCTTTCTCCACCGCGTATCTCTACAGAAACTGTATAACATCCCATCCCAGATGTAACTATATAAAAATAAAATTTTCAGCTAATTTCTATAAATTCTCACCCTAAAAAGCTTACTAAATATCTATCTATGTGTCTTTAAGAGTCTACCGCATTGATCAATACCAATATATAGAATAGCTGATAGTAGATTAGTAATTTGAGGAGTTAAATGGAATATGGGCACAATTAAAAAATATACGTTTTGAGATATTAGCAATTGATATTTAACTAAATGCGTAACATTGCTGTTTATTTTAATTGATACAATCAGCTGCTGAATCTGCTGTAATCGAGATATCGAAACGAAACTTTTCAGGCTGACCAATTACAAAACGGCGAGTCCAAAAATGCATTGAACGGAAAAAAGGGCAAAATATGAGTTATGCCCATATTCCATTCAACTCCTCATTAATGTAGCTTCTCAAAATGAGGAGTAACGTTATTTCCCTCTAGTCCCTAATTCGTAAATGTTTATTCATTAATCATTTACCAAGGTATTCTATAAGTAATGGCAACACTGTTGTAAATCAGCGTTCCTAGTGGTGAACATTGTAATCTTGTAGTATGTTGTTGAGCAGTCTGTGTTGTATAAATATATAATATTGAAAGTCTCAAAATAGTAATATCTTATGAATAAATTCACTGTTTCTCACATCCAGTAAGTAATACTGCTCTACAAATATGTTCAGTAGAATTTGTTTAGAAGGTGGAATTGGGAAGTACTCGAACATCCATCCAATTCACCAGACATGAGCTCTTGTGACTATAACTTATTCTCAAAGATCAAAGAACATCTACAAGATATTCGATTTCAATGAAGAGTTGATATCCAGAAAGCTCTAGATCGATCAGATGATAGAGATATCCAGAAATGGTGATGCAGATGGAGTTCGCCATCTTCCAAGAACTTGGTAGGAGACTATAAATGAAGTTTGTAATGTCAAAAATAACCTAAGTAATTGTTTGTGATGTTATAGCAGTGTTGCCATTACTTATCGAATGCCCTAGTATATTAATATAAAAAATTCAGCTAGTTTCTATAAGTCCTCACTCTAAAAATGTATTAAATATCCATCAGTGTGTTTAAGAGTCGGCCGCGTTGTTCTGCTCCCTAATTCGTAAAGATTTGTTTATTAATTTATTTGACATAGTTGGCATCTTACCACTACAATGAATGAGATTAAAAATTAAAATAGAAAATCATTAATTTGAAAGAGTAAAAAAAAATTCACATATTTGGGAGTACAATTAAATAACAAAGATCTTCGTCAGAAAAAATAAGTAATAGAATAATGATATATATCGCTCAGTTCAGGGCCCACTTTCATCTCTATTTTGACCCTAAAGGTTGAAGTTAAGTTACTTTCATAAAGTGAAACAGAACATTGTTAGGGCATAACAGTAGAAAAATGTATAAAGTAAAATGTTAAAGTAAATAAGAAGGTGTCATCGTCCTCAACCAGATATTTTTGTTTAACTGTAGGTCTTATAGGAACCGTTTCCATCTTCAGCGGAAAGATGTGCGCTATTAACCTAGTTGACACCTGCCAAGGTATGTTATGACTATTCACCACAATGCAATTGTATTATGGATTTTCGCGATCGACAAGAATTTCAAGAAGGGATAAAGTCAGAAATAGCACAATAAGGGAAATTATGCAAGTTGAAAAAAAAATTAGAAAAAATAGAAGAAAAAGTTTGAAATGGTATGGACACCTCATAAGTATGGAAGAAGATAGAGTACCAAAGAAAATCCTTGATTGGAAAGCTAATGGAAGAAATGGAAGAGGCAGACCTAGAGAACGTTGATAGATAGAGTGAGAAGTATGGAAGCTAGATATTTGAGAAGAAAAGACGATTTAGACAAAAACCTCTGGCGACAGATTACTTTGCGTTGAAGGAGAAATACTGTATTGTGGAATATTCCTAACAATAAAATTAATATTAACAAAAGTTTAGTCTTATTGGAAAATTTTACTAGGAAAATCGGTTAGAAAATTAAAAAGTAGGAAAAATTACCATTGGGAAGGGGCTTCAATGTGCAAGCGGTTAGACGCTCGCCTCTCACCGCAGAGGTCTCGAGATATCGTTTCACTCCAAGTGGGTTTAGTGATGGACGAAACGGAATATGGGCAGGTATTTCTCGGGGTTTCTCCCGTTTCTCCTGCCACAAATTTCATTCCACCATTTCTCCACGCTCATCTCATTCGTTTAATTTCGTTTCATGCCAATCATCTGCCTCTGTGATGGTTTTCAGCCTTGTAATTCACAGATCTTCAATTTAAGGGATTACATCGCATCTCATCCCTCGACCTGGCCCTGAGTTGAGGGAGAAGTCGTTAGTAAAGATGAAACCTCTCCTTCCAATGACGCGAAGTTGACTAAGCTTCATCCGTACAGTACCCTGAACAGCGGTCACATGTAAATAAGAGCAGGATTCACACATAAAAGTTACGCACTGAGTGTTTTGAATATTTGGAGTGAAATATAACTAATGTAAAGTCGTTATTCTGGATACTGAACAACATAGTTCAGCAATGTTGCTGTAACCAGATGGTACAGAAAACTATTCTAACCCCCTCTCCTTTGCCATCATCTACAATGGTTGCATCAACCATACGCTGATATCGTGCTTATGATGGAATTGATCCATCTCTAGTCATTAAGAAAATTAGTTCGGGAATAATGGTTTAAAAGAATGCAGGAGCACACAATTAAAATTTTATAAAATTATGGCAGTGCCTGTCTTAACATATGCAAGTGAAAATTGGACTCTTAACCGTTCAGACAGAAGGAAAATAGAAACTGCAGAAATGAAGTTCTTACGTTCATTAGCATGTGTGACAATTTTGGACAGAATAAGAAATGAAGATATTAGAAAGACTTAAATATTTTTCATTTAACAAATAGAAGTGACATCATGAGAAATTACTGGTATGAATATGTTAAAAGAATGCCTATAGATAGAATCCCTCAGCTGTTACTAAAGTACATACCAATAGGACATAGAAGTGTTGGACGCCCATTTACTAGATGGGAAGATTCATTAAATTCCACTTATGCGAAAACAGGTCAAAAGACCTAATTTCATGAAGAAGAAGAAGAAGAAGAACAATGCAGGATGGAAGACTACCAAAGGCCGTCTATGCGTGGAAAATTGAAAGAAGGAGCAGAAAAGGAAGACCAAGAACAACCTGGAAGAATAACATTCAGAATTCAATGAGGAAATTTGGTGTAACGGATGAAGATACACAGGATAGAGAACGATGGAGAACTTTAATTAAGGGAAATTTGTGAATGTTTGTTACAAACTGATAGTCTATAAGTCCGTGGTCATTTAGGCCTATGTATTTTTTTAAAACTCATGTTAATTATTAAGAGTGATTGCAGAAACCCCTCAATCATGAGGAAAATATCTTAAAATGAACGAATGAAATAATGGTTTAAGAAAAATGTTCGGAAATCATCCAATGGATTGAAATAATTTTAGAAAATAAATCTCAGATGACGTTGACATTAATGTCCTCCTTTATCTGTTTTCAGTCTCTCTCTCTCTATGAGGGAAAAGAAGAAAACATGTAACTGCTATTTAAATTGTATGTACTTCCTAAATTCGAGGTTGAATACCACTAATGCATTTATATCAAATTCTAGATCATGAGTGTTTTTTTTGATCAGACTTTTAAGATGTAGTGTAGATTTGAAAATAATGTTAAGATATCCGTCATATGTTTGTACAGTATTATGGGACATTTCTTACAACACAGAAAGACAATATTGAAAGCGTGTTCAGTAATTATTTTATTTTGATCTCAAGAGACAAGAAATTGTTTTGTTTGTTGTTATTGTTGATGTTGTTATTGAAAACAGTGCCAAGGACAGAACGTGTGTTTTCATAAGATTGTGCTACAGAACAAGAAGACTGCTAGTGTAGCGTAGAGATTTTAGTAGCAGATTTCTGACATTCTCAAGCTGCGTAATCATGGACTCAACTGTTCTCTATCGTATTATTTAGCTCATTTTTTCAAAACGTCTATTATCCTTTTTGTGCAAAAAAAATGACCTCATCTGTGTCTGCATTCTTCCTAGATTACTCTATGTGTTAGTCTACAAAGATGGCAGGAATGAAAGACGTAAATGGAAGCTACTTATAGGAAAACCACAGGGAAAACCCCCAGTTGGTAGACCAAGAATGAAGTGGGAGAATAACATTAACTGTGATTTGAGGGAAGTAGATTTTACAGGGAATGATTGAAAAACATGGGGAATGTATGGAGAGTTTATGTCCGCGTGGTCATGAACCTACGGGTTCGGTAGCGCCACTGAGTTAGGTAGTTAGTTACTAGTCTGCAAATGAAGGACAGTAGATGATAGGTGAGGTAGATTTTGAAGAAGTTGCTGAATTAATATACCTAGTAACAATAATTACAAATAGGAATGAGATGCACATAGGCTCAATTATGGAAATGATCGCTATTAACCCTAAACATTGCTGGGACTCTTATCGTCCCAACTTCCCTCAAAAAATGTTAAACTGAAAGTATATAAAACAGTTATTCTTCCAGTTATATTATATTGATGCGAAACATGGACTTTTACTTTAACTCATGACAAAGGAGAGGCTAAGGTCCAACGTTGAACTGTTAAGCCATTGTACATATCAATTAATCCCGCTATTTATTTCAGTGAAGGCGGCTCCGTGGCGCAAGCGGTTAGACGCTCGCCTCTCACCGCTGGGGTCCCGAGATCGAGTCTCGGTCACTCCATGTGGGTTTCGTGGTGGGCGAAACGGAGCTTTGGCAGGTTTCTCTCGGGGTTTCTCCCGTTTTCCCCTGCCACAAGTTATATTTTACAATTTCTCCATTCTCATATCATCAATTTCGTTTCATTTTAATCATCCGCCCCTTTGACGGTGCGTCTCGAGAGCTTGGTCGGCACCCTTGTCGTTCTCAGACCTCTATAAATATAGGGGTTTCATCTCATCTCATTCCTCGACCCGACCCGACCCGACTGAGTTGAACACGAGATGTGGATAATTTATTTTATTTATGATTTCAGTGAAATGTGTTTATATTTTTTATCTGTTCCTTATGCAAAATCCTTCAATGAGTTTGAGGAAAGGCACTTACATTTCACGCATTGTTATTGGCGGTTGATGACTGTTACTTATTTGTAGCCTAATGGTTACCTCTCACTCTACATTACAACCCATAGTATAGACCTGAAAGAAAATGCTGTAGCTGTTGTTTGTATCAGTGTTAAGATAGTACCTGTCGTGTGCTCCAATCAGTTATAAGTTTAGCTTAACTTAGAATCACTTCTAAGTTCAGATTCATATTTGAAACTTTTTTCAGTAATAACAGATGAGTCGATATTTTTTAGTCAGTTGGTGGTAGCAATTCACCTCTTGTTTCCCCAAGTACAACAATGACATCATATATCCGACTATAGAATGCGAGAGCTATGCTTCCCAGTGACGCTCTCTGTAAGCTTACTAATACTAAAAACCCTTTAACGAAACGAAAGAATAGTTCAAGTTAGGTGACTTACTTTGGAATGGCTTTTTTCATGTTTAGATATTTAAAAACGTACATTATTTTAATCATTTACTACAAATTGAGGCAAAACAGGTTAAGTCCCATTACAAAAAGATGTAATTTTATATAATCCAACCCAAAATTTTCATTAGTTGAGATTATGTTTTATAAATGCAATATTTGTACATTGTTTGTTTAATCAAAGAAGTACTGATTTTGATGGGATTTAGAACGTTACAGTCCATGGTTACCAGCTGTGCTGTATGACCAACCAATATCTGCATCCGTCCCCATTTAAGGCGAAGAAAAAAAAACCTAGCGAGACGTAAATCTTGTCATTTGAACATATCTGTATGACTGTAGTGCTTATACTGTCTTTGTAAACTAAAAGAGGACCTGTCCACATATAATTTGCTCTCATTCATTGGATGTATTAACCAACACCATCAGACGAAATACTTCTCATCAAATAACAGTCATGTAGCAAAGGAAATGTGTCTTATAACTGTATTATTATTATTATTATTATTATTATTATTATTATTATTATTATTATTATTATTATTATTATTATTACCATTATCGTTACGAATATTATTGCTATTATTATTATTATTATTATTATTATTATTATTATTATTATTATTATTATTATTATTAATATTATTATTGTCCACCGCTGTGGTCTCGAGGTAGCGTGCTGCCTTGTCACGCAGCGGGCCCGGGTTCGATCCCCGGTCGGGGCAGTTTTTCTGGGTGAGGTTTTTATCGGGGTTTTTCCTCACCTGTAAGACAAATGTCAAGAAAACTTTAAGGCCCAAACGGTCCCCGAAATCATATGGTCATCATCATCCTTATCATTATCACATCATCCTTCACCGGTGTGGAAAGCAACGGGAAGCTATCGCACCTACAATTCCCTAGTAAAGCTACAAGCATAGCATGAAAATGCTATGATTGCAGTGAAGGACCTGCCTTCGGGCAGAAGTACTATGGATGGATTATTATTATTATTATTATTATTACCATCTTCATCATTACCGTTATTATTCTACCTCTACTTTTAATATCAGTATACAATATGAATATTGCTGTTTTAATAGTCGACACAAGCGCACCCCATTCACCGGATACGTCAAACGCTGATTCCAGACCTGCTTACCGTAGAGAATATCACAGACGGCACTATATAGGTCTATATCTCTGATTGCAGCGCAATTTCGCCCTTTCTACGATTACAATTTAGCTACAAAACAACTTAAAAGGACACAACCACAGTAAATATGCTATAAGAAAAATAAACAAGAAACTTAATATTCAATCAAGTTCAGTTTTAAAGTTTATTTCACTAGACTTAGTTCGTTATTTTCCTGAGCCCTTCAAATGTTATACTTTTATTGTAAGTCCAGGTGTGTCAAACTAATTTATGTATTTTTATATACGGTATTACAGACTTATCGTGAGCCATACTGATATTGCCATTAATAAACCTATCAGAGTCTTGCTTGTTGCCTAATGACACGGTATCAGGCGAATCTCTCGAGCAACCAGTTTGACAGACCTGTTCTTGAAAATGATACAATTCCATGCAGAATTGACTTGGAGATGGAATTATATCCATGAAATGGGATCAAATTACATATTTATGGTATTCACAAAATACATTTATAAAATGCATGCTATTTGTACTCAAATTTCGTCTCTGCACTCTTTTTCTGCTACAATGAATATCATCGCTGTCTTTGATGTCTATTATCTTTGTTCTATGTATAATTCTCATTGCTCATTTTCTTGTAATATACTTGTAACATATACTTAGGTATACTTTTTTTTTTCAAATATCATATTACATCACCCATGCTAACGAATTCCGAATGAATATATATTATACCTATGAAAAATGTATGTTTTTTTTAATCTTTATTGGTTCTAGTTACAGTCCAATTCTGGTAAATGTAATCCTAAGACGCGTGGCAGGAGGGAATATTCCGAGTGAGGGAGGAAAGTAGTAGTCATGCAAAAAAAATCTTATTAATGATAATAATAAAATAAATTGTTATAAAACAACACTATTCTATAAAGAACACTCCAAACATATGGGAAAACATAGATTTTCATTAACACAGAACTAGTGGATAAAAAAATTCAACGTGTAGTAACTATTATGTTTTCAAAAGTGAGTGTCGTTGCTGACAGCACCTGCAACTCACCCTCCCCTCTTACTGCACCATACAACATAGATTCCTCAAATGCGGCTACAGGAGCCAGAACTGAACTATACTATAGCTTGGCAGTGAACAAAATGGAATTATAATTATTTTCTTGACTGTACATATCTTACTACCCCGACCAATATTTCCCTCTATCACTCTTCTTTAACCAATCAGATAGCTTCTATCACCACTTTTGAATTTCATTAAAGCACCGTTGAGGTTATGTAATAAGATGATAATTATAAATTTTTTACCTGAAGTCAGTCGTCCTCAACTAAATTATAAACTTCGAAAACAATGTTTCATCTTCTGTATTTTAACTGGAACTGATGGTGTTATATAGGTTGTATAACGGATTTATGTCTGCGGGTATGTTCTCATTGAGTAGGTCTTTATTCCTTGCTTCTTTTAAAATCTCTATGTCTTCAAGGATGCTGATCCTCTCTGTGTAGTATTGACACAGAGTTATCGATTTTTTCAAATCGATTACCTGTTTCTAGTATGCGTTTGGCAAAACTTGACTTTTCTTCATTATTAATAAAATTCTTGAAATGTTCCGAATATCGTGTGTTAGAGTTTCTTGGTGTTTGCCTATGTAGAATTTTTCACAACTATTGCATTTTAGTTTATAGTTTTATAAAGGCCTCCATATTGGAATAACTTGAAGTTTAATAATTTAGTTGAAGACGACTGACTTACCAGGTAAAAATGTTGTATTTAACAGCTTATTCTATCACCACTACGTAATAACTAATAACAACGATGGTCATTTATTTAAACGATGTCAAGGTTACAAGTAAACAACGCGTTCTCAGGGATCCCCAGCAGAACTGCACTAGAAGCGGAGGATTACGTTGTAGAATTCTAACTCATGCGCAGCACGATTGCATTTTGTTCGTTGCCAAGCTATATGTACCAGAAGTAACAATGTAAAAACGTATGTGTGTGTGTTAAAGTTCTACCGGCTCCGATTTTTGTAATTTCGCAACCAAACGCAGCATGTAATAATAAATTAAGGAACATAAGAACAAGTTACTCAACCAGCAAAATTGGAACATTAGAAATGAGGGTTGTCGGCCGCGGTGGTCTAGCGGTTATGTTCCTTGCCCCTAGTCCAGAGGATCGCGGGTTCAAATGCGGCCAGGCTCGATGGATTTTTTTTAGGATGGAAAAATCAAAGGAACAACTCCTCTGGAGGGATTTTAAGCCGTGGATCCCGAGTGTGAAGATTTTCAGGCTCGTAAAAGAAACTTAAGCCTCAAAAAAGAGGCCTCTAAGCAAAGTTTACCGACCTTAATAATATAAGTAATACTTTGGTTGCCTACTAGGTATCTCATTGGGTCCTATTCATGACATCTATAGGGAAATAAGGGTAACTAAATTAGCTTGGTCTAGAAACTCCTAACTAAGGAGAGACTAAGGGCCATAAAGCCAATTAGTAAGTAATATAAAATGTTCCAGTTTTTATTAATAATAATAGTTTTATTATCTGGCAGAAAGTCCACCGCTGTGGTCACGAGGTAGTGTGCTGCCTTGTCACGCAGCGGGCCCGGGTTCGATTCCCGGTCGACACAGGCACCTGGGTGAGGTTTTTTTTCGGGGTTTTTCCTCGCCTGTAAGACAAATGTCAGGAAGCTTAGGACCCAACGGTCCCCGAAAATCATCCGGCCATCATCATCATCATCGTCATCCTTCACCGGTGTGGAAAGCAACGGGAAGCTACCACACCTATAATTCCTTAGTAAAGCTGCAAAGCATAGCATTAAAATGCTATTATTGCAGTGAAAGACCTGACCTCGGGCAGAATTACTATAGGCACTATAGAATAGATCTGACAGAACTAAGGTCTTTGTCTACCACTAAACCTGGTTAGAAAAAATACAAGAATTATTCTTACATCTAAATTGCAATAAACAAAATTATTCCATGCTATCATATCATCGGGGCAACGTAACTCCGTCTTCAAGGCGCCCCAACTTCAGAAGTGGGTTACAATTACGCCAATACCAGGAGAGAACACCGAAATCACAACCTGGGGCATTGAGTAAAAAAAATATATCTACAATACAATTATTATTTGCAATATATTTTGATTTGCTCTAGATTTAACCAATGATTTTTTATTCGATACCACCAGTTTGTCATTTCGACATTCTGGTATTCACTCCTGGCATGACGTTATTGTAACCCATTTCTGAGGTTGAGGCGCCGATGATATGATAAGTGATGATGATGGTAATGATGCGCCAGGAGAGGCCTTAATCCTAAACTTAATGTATATATTAATGATGGCCAGATGATGTTCGGAGAACATTTGTTCCCGAAAATTTTATGATATTTGTCTTACAGTAAGGAAAACCCCCGAAAAGACCATCACCCAGGAAACTTGTCCCGAGGGCGGGGATCGAATCCGAGCCCTCTGCGTGACAAGGCAGCACGTTACCTAGAGATCACAGCGGTAAAATGTACAAGATTAGAAAAATGAGATTTAAAAATTCTATTAATGTCACTAGAATAAGGTTTTCACTCGTTGAGTGGAAGAGAAGGCCTTACGGTTTTAATTCTGTCAGCTTAAATAAACCATTTTTATTTTTTTTAATTGCGAATGAGCCCATGTAGGATACGCAAAGTACTTAGAGGCGTTTCCTTTGAATCCACATTTCGTTCATTTTTTGGCTATGGGTTTGCTTCCTCAATTCTGTCCATGTTGTTCCAGTTTTTTCTTGGGTTTGTCCTCTTGGTCAATGTGCCACTTGTACACCTTAATTCTATATGTATCTCTATTTAGGATATTTTCTTGAGTAATTAATGTCAATTTTAAGTCCTTTTATTTATTATTATTATTATTATTATTATTGTTATTATTATTAATTATTATTATTATTATTATTATTAAAATGGCGGCAAAAATAAAAAGAAAGTTTAGTAACAATGGGTGGTGTAATATGATTTGGATGTACTTATAGATGATCTGAACTGTAGTAAATTTCATGTATCATGTTTTGTGAGTCAGGCTGGTTTGAGAAAAGTTATGTAATCCGACAGAAGTGGAGCAGTAGCTGCAATATCTGAATGATAGTAAATTGAATGTAACATTTTATATGACTTCATCAGAGCAGGGAGAAACCTGCACATGAAAGATTTCGTTATTTAAAGCTGCAAAGATCGAACTTTGGGATAAACCTCACGATAAACTTGACTTTCGTTGCAAAAGTGTTACAAATCTTGCAGAGAAAAATAAAACCATATTCATTTCATAAACTGGATGTAATGTGAGGTATGCAAATAATGGCATTTGTCATTTTTATCTAATCTTAATTAGATTTTATTTTTGAGCAATGTACCTAATTTAACTCTTTTTTCCTTAATGCCATCAACCTCTTATCGTTTCCTTCTTTCCGAAGGTCGATTACAAAAATGGTAGCCGCGGTGGACTATGTTCCTTGTCTTGGGTCTCGAGGGTCGCGGAATATTCTATGCCACCGTGCCACTAGTGGATATTCAATCGGAGAACAAGTGACTTTCAGCGTCGAGTTGGTCAATATATGTTTCCGCTAGAGGCAGTTGCCAACATGTTTACTCACATAGGGATTCCATCCCAAAAGTTCGCCTATATTAATGGGCAATTTAATGTGAAAAAATGGGCAACTTAGTGTTAATTTGGATAAGTTAGGATGCAAAAATGGGTGAGTTAATACACCAGATTAGTTTGGCGTTCACTTGTTTCTTAGCGGGATTTGTGATAAGTTGGCTACACTGTCTGAGCAATGAATAATACACATTTTACATTGCAAATCTGCTGATTTTAGGCTAGTTTGATCTCAACTTCTCACTTTTTATATGGCATTATTCAAATGTTTTGGGGGGGAAAATCAACACACACACACACACACATATATATATATATATATATATATATATATATATATATATATATATAAACTTGTTTTATCCGAAACGTAATTAATGCGGAAATCTGTCCAATATGAACGAATTTATTGGTCCCGGCAAAATAATAGTTATTTTACGTGTATTTATTTTGTATAAAACGGAATCTGTCCAACGCGGAAAAGGAAGGACATTTCTACACAATTCATGAAATAAAATGTTGATAAGGCGGAAAGATTGAGAGAGAAATAAATTAGTTTCCACTTCATTGAATTCCCGTTAGGCGAAATAAGTGATGATTCCTGTCGCCGGGTGAAGTAGAGTTTCTCCTGTATCTGGAATTTTCTTTCGGCCTCACTACACACCCGTTTTGCGAAATACAGGTTCGTTTAATAAATATTTGGTGTGTGACATCTGTCTTACAAATAACCAGTGCATTGTAAAATCTTAAATTAGTTTAAGATCTGACACCGATTGTGTACATATCTTTCACAGGTAGCGTTCTGAATTTACGGAATAAAGATGGCCAAATCGTATGTATTATTGTCATTAAACGAAAAAGTGAAAGTGATTGAAGATAAAGAAATACTAACTCTCACTACGCGAAATAATGACTAAATTTAAATTGGAAAAACCCAAATTTATGAGATTTTAAAACACAAAGAAAAAATAATAAATGAATGAACGCAAGGAAACTGTCAAATGAAGATGAAAGCAATAAAATCAAAGAGGTGTGGGAGTGTTTTACAACTCCACGATCAAAAGATCTCCAAATATCCGAACAGATGCTCAAGATTCAAACTCTAGCTGTTGCTATATCCCTAGGGAATAACGATTCCAAGGCATCTTCAGGTTGGTTGTGGACAGTTTTGAAAGACGACACAATATAGTGTAGAATTAAATTTGCGGGGAATCAAAGGATGTGGACGAAAGTATAGTTTGTGAGTGGAAACCGAAACTGCATATTTCAATTTCGGGATACGCGCCTAAGAGACATTTTTAACGCTGACGAAACGGGACTGTATATTTCTCGCGTTACCGTCAAAGTCGCTCATACATACTATAGTTCACTTTCCAACGGCAGCGGAACTACAATATTAATCTCCAAGATACATAAAAATACATATACGTTACACTATAATCTAAGATTGGTTAATAACTTTTTAAAATGCGGAATGTTGTCTAATGTGGAAAAAAAATTGGTCACATGCGATTCCGCTTTGAACAAGTTTTATTGTGTATATATATATATATATATATATATATATATATATATATATATATATATTTCTCTCAGGTAATTATTCTCATACTGCAACAATATTTTTTTTTCGTTTTGTTTAATTGTGTTGGTGGCATGATGGCATAGAATCCCCGGGTCGCGAGTTCAAACCCGGCCGTGGTCGATGGATTCTTCTTCTTCTTCCTCTACTTCTTCTTCTTCTTCTTCATCCAGGGATTAAGCCTGTTGGCTCGTTCCGGTTTCATGAAAGCTAGAATCGTTAAAATTGTTCAGACCATCTTCTGTATGGGGTCCAACATACGGATTTTTTTATGATGGAAAAATCCAAGGAGCAAGTCCTCCGGGAGTGACTTTAAGTCGTGGGTCCCGAATCTGAAGATTTTCAGGCTCGTAAACGATACTTGAACCTGAATATAGAGGCCTCTAAGCAAAATTACCGACCTTCTTCACCCTTAATACCTGAGTTGCCTATTAGGTGTCATTGGGTCTATATGTTTACCACATACCGCTCATGACATCTGTAGCGAAATGAAAGTAACTAACTTAACTTGGTCTAGTAACTTCTATCAAAGGGAAGTTAAGGGCTGTAGATTATAAAAAAGGCTTCGATAGCGTAGGGATAATTCTATCCTCCTATAATTTTCTTCCTCTTTTATCCCTTTTCTTGTAAATGTTTCTTTACTTGTTTAATGAATCATCATCATCAACTTCGCGGTATAGGTCTTCTAACCTGTTCCGGTTCTTCATTCCACCGCCTTCTTGGTCTTCCTTGGGTTCTCTTGCCTACAGATGTATATTTCCAGGCTATTTTGGGCATTCAGCTCTCTTCCATTCTATCAAGATGTTGAATTCATTTTGTTCTGTAAGTTTTAACTTTATCTTTATATATTTCTTTACTTATAATGTTGATGTCCAAACCATTTTAATATATTTTTTCCTCTTTTCTTAATTGTTCTACCTTTAATGTATCCATAATTTCAACCTTTCGTATCATATCTCTCGTAACATATAATTTATTATTTTATGCAAATGGTTAACTACACGTTCATAACTAAATGTTTGTGTAGTTTTTTTACTGGGATATGTTTTGGATACAAACGAATCTCGTCTAACTTGCCCATTTTCTCATCATAACGAAATAAAATGAGTATAGGTGGACTCTTAACATAGAATAGCCGAGATATAAATTGCAAGGAGCACAGATGAGATTTTTACGTCCACTCCTAGGTTTGACAAAAATGGGCAAGCAAAGGAACACAGATATACGCGATAAATTAAAAGTTCAAAATATAGGTGAAGAAATTCAAAATATACACAGCCGTTGGTTACAACAGGTCCAAAGAATAGATTCTTCTAAATTAGCATTGCAGTATCAAGCTAAATGAGGTCGAGATAAAATTAAGTTGGATTGACCAACAACATGTTGAGATCTCACAGGAATACAACCTAAATCTAAATAATTGCATGGTTATGATAAAAAAAAAATTTTTCATGGTCATTTTCGTCGTCTAAAAAAATAGAAACGGTGAAGATGTGTATTTTCTTTTAATATTTTCATGAGAACAACCTCAATACATACGTACTTTCAACATTTAAATATCTTTTTATATGCTGAAGATAAAACGTGTTCCGAAAGGTCTACGAAGTTTTTAAGTGACATTTTTCTTCATGTACAAATTATATCATTTAAGGGGACCGAATGGTGAACTTTAAATTTCTTTTAGTTTTCATCTGATTGTTTTGAAATTTTTATCACATACATTATGTGCTTATAGAAGCGTTTCTGTTAAGTTTGGTGTTTATAAGTAGAATAGTTTTAGAATTATGATTTCTTAAAACTATTTTTTAATAGTTCCTAAAAATGCTCCTTACAATGCATTTTTAAATATTCTCTGTTGAAATTTGAGATTCAGAGTCTTTATGATTCCACTAAACACATTTGATATGCGAAAAATATTCATAAAGGGAGGATACGGCTTATTTTTCATTTTTTTGAAAAAAAAATGTATCACTCTTATTATTTTTTTCATCTCAATTTAAAAGAGCACATGTGTCTTAGACTAGTAGGCTAACTGCATACCAAGTTTGAATTAGCACAAAATTTCACTTTGATAGCAAAAAACTTGCATCGTGAGGAGTATTTTAAGTTTTGGAAAAAGTCAAAAAATGAAAACCGAAAAAAACGCATTTCAAGTTTTAAGTAGTAATGCTAACCATGCGTGCAAAGATATTTAAACTCTTATGTCACAGGCTCAATTTTGCTCCTACAATAAAAATGTTTACATGAAAATGATCCTAAAGAATCAGAGTCATTAAAAAGCAAATAATCAAAAAAATGCATTTTTTACTTTTTGTTTCAACATTTTCACCATTCGGTCCCTTAAACTCTTTATATAACGATCTCTTGTGTGTTGTCTGGGAGGAGACTCTGAATTGAACTGATCACTCATTCGGGGAAGTCCCCCATTTCATGGCTAAGGGTAGCCATGAGTGAATTTTGAGTGAAAATTGACCAAAACGCACATTTTGTGTTTTATCTCTCATAAAATTCTCCTAAGCTTCTTGTTCATGAAAATATATAACGTATCGCTATTTCGCCATTATTAAAGCCCTGGTGGCCATTTTTAAACTCCCTCATAACTAGTGGCAAAAATGATACCAATATATCAAAAATTGGCATCAGATGTATTATTGGAGAGAGGC
The DNA here is from genome assembly GCA_030220185.1 of Diploptera punctata. NCBI lineage: Eukaryota > Metazoa > Arthropoda > Insecta > Blattodea > Blaberidae > Diploptera > Diploptera punctata. The sequence goes on along the minus strand of JASPKZ010005677.1, from coordinate 300,779 downwards.
ACAAAAGGAAAAACCCAACATGGTAATGAGAGTATCTACCATACAGTTTGGCACAAATATCCAAAAGAAATATTTGTTTCAACACAGAAATTGAAACTGTGTGTTATTAAAGCAGTCAGAAGCCATGGAAATCTTTGTAGCCTTTTTTTCTCCAAGTGTATTTTTCAAGCGCATGCCCATTTAAAAAAAAAAAGTTCCTTGCACTGCAATTTTTGCCTTATTCAACTGAAATTTTTAGCACTTATCTGTAAGAATACAAAGAACCAAAATTGCCTTGAGTTTTAATAATACTCAGAATGCTCATGAGTTATGATTTTTTATATTGTCATATTTATCTCGATTTGCGCCAACATGAAAAATCAGTTTAAAAAAACATTTTTTTCTCAAAAGTATTAACAGCACAGAAAAATCCAATGAAAATTTGGAAACAATGAGTATAACGAATAACCTGACAAAATATTGGAACAAAATATATAAAATTGTACTGCAAGGAACTTTTATAGTTAATTAAAATAAAAAAGAGAAAAAATAATGTAACTTGCGAACTAATATAACAAGTCACTTGAAATTTATCATAAATGTTATTCGTACAGGTAGACATCTGTGGTAAAATTTTGAAAGACATATATCTGTTGGGGTCAGGATTTTTAAACTGACCCAAACCCTCTGGCGGCACTATGGCCCTGGGGTCGACTCAGCCTCTAACGGAAATGAGTACCAGACGCTTGTTCTGGGGGTAAAGGCGGCCGTCACGCAGGGCTGACAACGCGAAGTGCCGA